>CAKMXE010000006.1:600000-780848 GCA_928722275.1 Ustilago vetiveriae
TGTTCCGGATCTTGGTCCACCATGGCCGGTATTGGTTGCAGTCACGGCGGATGGATCGGTAGACACTACTCCTTCTTCACCACCTCCGACCTCGGCCCTAGTCACTCCAGGCGGTCCATTCTGCGCCAATTCTGCCACCGTAGGATCGACTTCTCGCTCCTTGAGCACTTCCACCACACTGCTGAGATTCACATGATCCGTCAAAGGTCCAAACGTAGTCTCCAAATGACCGTTGAACCAAAAGGTAAAGACGATCAAAGGAAACATCCCCGTCGACATCCAGAGCTCTTTACGAACGCTGAACAGCGAAAATTGGAAGACATGGAACAAGATCAAAGCCCAGATGCATCGAGAAGCCGAGATCGGCCATGCCTGTCCTTGCGATTCGTACGGCTTGTAAAAGACGTACAGCAGCTTGTACTTGTTGACGACGTAGGCGATGCCAAAGTAGATGGCTCCAAAGATGACGATGAGCGGCGAGACGATCGAGTACAAGATGCACAGAGTAAAGATGAGCAAAGCCTGAGGATAGACATTGCCCATAGCGAGGGTAGGAGGTGCATTGAGTTCAGCAAACTCGCGCGGCGTGCGTGTCAAGAAGACCCTGTAAAAGGCTCGGAGGATCAAGGTGGGCAGCTGAAGCAACTGGAGCGGTTGCAATGCGATTCCTTGCAGAATGACGTAGGATAGCGAGAAGAACCTGGCCTTTGGTAGCGAAGCGGCAAACTTGTCAATGACTCGCATCGGATTTTCCGCCAGCTCTTGGAGCACACCCCAGGCAGTGGTGGCGACGAGGAAGATGAAGACGACCGAGACCATGAGGAAGAGGTAGTACTTTTTGAGCAGACTGTACTCGACCAAACTCCTCGCCTTCAATCCTTGCAGATAGGAGGAATACTCCAACACGAGCGGAAGAAGAGCGTTGAAGCCAATGACGACGAGCGAAGGCAAGTTGTTTTGGACCAAGGCCCGCAGTCTCTGATCCGTGTCGAGAAGCCGGTCGAGCCACGGAGCGTACTTTTTGATGGCGCCAGGCGAGACGAAACTGGCCAAGAACACGAGCGGCGGGATGTAGAAGACGAGGACAGCGACCATGAAGATGGAGACCAGCACTTGACGAACCCTGCGATCGTTGTTCGAGAGATCAATGTTGGACCAAATGATGTCCCTCGGCTCTTGAGCCATCGAAGTGGCACAGTAGGCAGGCATGGGATAGTGTACTGTCTGAGATGCAATCTGCGCGCTGGCAGCGCTCTGGAAAGTGACGAAGCCGACATTGCCACCGGGGAAGCGGCCGGTCTTTCGTCGACGTCGGACAGCACGATCGACAGCATTGAATCGGCGAGTGAGCTCGTCGATGGCATCCACCTTTTCGCTCAACGGATTCCACCACTGTTTGCGCATGGTGGGACGTGGTCGATGCGTCCGGATCGTGTCTGCTCCGGTAAAGACGACACTGTCCGCATTCGGGCCGAGAAGCCGGCTGTCTTCCGGTTCGTCGGAAGAAGCTCTGTTTGTGCGCTCGCCATCATCGACGCTGATTCGGACCAGATCGTCCGTGACATCCGACGAAGGCACCTCTTCGTGGTTGGCGCCGGCAGCGAGGAGCATGATCTTTTCAGGATCGTAGCCGTCAGCGTCGGTGGGGTTGCCGAGCCAGCGCACCCAGGTCGTTTCGAGCTGCTGCAAAGCCTTGGATCGCAGGTTGAGCAACCTCGAAAGGCCTTCGGTGTTGCGAACCACGGCGGTCGACTCGACGGGCATGTCCATGTTTTCGAAGTACTCTGCCAGAGCCTTTTCGTCGCGCAAATGGGCAGGAAGGTCGCGGATCTCGACGGTGCGTGCAGGGATGGACTCGAGGATCTCGAGGATGTAGAGCTGGCGCGAGCGGACGAAGCGCTGGTAGTTGATCCAGATGGCACGCATGACGAGGACGGTGAAGAGGTAGGTCGAGAGGAGATGCGTGGCGTGGTAGAGTTGAGCCTGCGCCGGTTTTGCTGGAAGGGGCAGCTGAGGCAACGGCTCCTCCGGCGCATCCGGTCGCTCCTTTTTGAGCGAGCTGAAGAGGAGCTGCGTCCAGACGCCCGTCACCGTCTCCCTGACGCCGAAGGGATCGGTCGCATTGTCGCGATCTTCGGCCGGACTGACGCCGTCCAGGACGCCGTTCTGCCAGTAGTTGACGGGCATGAGCACGAGGATGCTCCAGCAGCTGAGGGTGAAGAAGAGCCAGAAGCCCATCTTGAGGAAGCTGAGCAAGATGGCGGCATCCATGCCTACGGTCTGGAGGATGCGCATCTCCTCGGTCTTGAGGGTAGGCAGGATCCAACCAAAGTAGCCTACATCGTGACCGTCGTCGAGCGGGGAGAAGCCTTTGAGCTTGGTGCGTGGGGCAAAGAGGGCAGCATTGCGGCGGCGAACGACGACAAAGATGAAGAAGGAGGCAAGGCCGATGAAGATGGAGAGCGAAAGCTGCTGCGAAAACCAAGGCCCTTCGAAGGCCCTCTGGTTGGGCAGCGGAATGGCAGGATGGTCGTCGGAGCCATTGTTGCCGTCGCCGCCGGGATGGCCGTCCTCCCAGTCTATCGCGGTGGCCACGACGGTTGCTGCCGCCGTCGAAGTGGCCGTAGCGGCCGCCGCAACAGCGGAGCGGGTATAAGCGTAGAGGTCAAAAGGTAGCTGGTCGGTATCGGTCATCTTGCGCTGTTCGCCGAATCACCGAGTGTGGTCGTGGAAGACGTGAGATGGCGCTCGGAGCACCAAAGGGGTTCAGATGTGCGCCATAGGAAGATGCGATCGCGAATGAAGAAGAAGAAGAGGAGGAGGAGGAGGATGGATGAAGGACACGAAGCCTTGATCTTTCCGAGAAGCTGCTCACAAGTTACAGTGTACAGCACCTCCACAATGACACACTGACACACGCTCGCACCAAACAAGGAAAAAAAAAAAACACAGACTGTGAAACTGACCATTCACCACCGCTCTTTCTTTCTCGCCCCTATCTCCCAGCCAGACCCCGCAACCAACCGCGCTTGCAACGCTCGCAACGCTTGCAAAGACTTCTTTGACCGCTGGCTGGACGACCACAAACTGCCCCAGACAATCCGAGAATACAGAGAGCCTGCCAGTATCGAGTGGTCCTGTGTCTTTTTTTAGAGAGAGAGAGAGAGAGAGAGAGAGAGAAAGAGAGAGAAAGAAAGAGAGAGAGACCTGCAGAAGCGCGCCTCCATGATGGATGTTCTACGCCGTCCACTCCCGTTGCAACTCCGACCGTCACACAAAAGTCGGTCGTACATCAGCATCATCAACCACATCACCACCCGAAATGCAACACTACATATGGTCAGTTGCCACCCCGCACTACCAAGGTCAAGACGCTTTGGTGGAGTGGTTAACACGTATCCCTGCTATTAAGCATTTCGTTTATCGAAGGGAAGGATATCCTCTCTGAGGGCGTGAGTTCGAATCTCACAGGCGTCGTTTTTTGGGCCGCGTTTTTCGCTTTTTTTGCAGCTTACGACGTCGATCAGACCATGACAATCATGATGAGCCACTTTCCGGGCGGGGACAGACGAAGAAGTCATGGAGTAAGGCCGTTCCGAAGTTGGGATGGTATAATGTTGGGGGATGGTTTTTTATGATGATTTTCGCGACCGCGCTTTTTGTTGATTTAATATTAATAATAATAAAAATAGAAATAGAATTTCGAGTCGAGGCTGGTCTCTTTGGCGATCGAATCGACGGTCCGGTCTGCTCTTTCAGCGGCATGCCTTGGACCAAAGTTGATCTGGCTCGAGTCTGGATCGCTGGAAGAGCACCGGACAGAGCGTTGGAGCGACGAGACACGGCCATCACCCCCGCACAGCAGCGATCCGAGTCGAGGATGTGAGACCCAGCCGTGTGTGAAAAAAGGCGGAGGGAAGAGGTGGAGGCGCGGAAACGGCAGGCGAAAAGGCGCAGGCCGAAGCGCAGACTCCTCATCTCATCCTCCTCCTTCCCTCGCTTTCCATCCCTCCTCCATCACGATAACCATCTGGAAGAGGCTGCACCGATGAAAGCGTACAAAGGCATGTTGTTGACCTGGTAAGTCGTCCACCCCTCTCACCCTCTCTTCTAGCCTTCCGACGCTTACGCTTCGATCTCTGTTTCGAGGGACGGGCAGTGATGCTGCGGTGAAGCAGCTGATCCTTTCGCTCGACGAACGGAATCGATTCATCATCATGGATCTGGACGATACGCATCTCTTGATCTCGCCGGACCGGATCGATTGGTTGAGATCCGAACTGGACGTCGAAGTAAGTAGCCCATCCACAGCCGTTGAAAAGCGAGTCGACTGACCACAGCTCTTGCTTTTGAATCGTGAAAGCTCGAAAAAAACACATATACCCTCGAAGCATGACGATCGATGCCGCTGTTCCTACAAGCTCATCGCAAGGATGCGTGTCAATATATCCTCTTTCCATCAGCCAGTGCTCCTCTCTACACACACGTAGCACACTCGCACAGCTTGATCGATGATGAGGATGATGAGGATGATGAGGATGATGAGGATGATGAGGATGATGAGGATGATGAGGATGATGAGGATGATGAGGATGATGAGGATGATGAGGATGATGAGGATGATGAGGATGATGAGGATGATGAGGATGATGAGGATGATGATGAGGAGGAGGAGGATGAGTGGGATGTAAGAGGAGGAGTGTAGGAGGGCAGCGTTGATCGGGATAGACGAAGAGGGGAAGGATTCGACAGGGTCGGTGAGGATGGAGGGCTAGAATCACACAGCCTTGCCGTCCACTTTGCGTCATGATGTTCGTGTCGCTGAGGAGGTAAAGATGGACCGCGGTCAAGCTACGTCGATGCTGTGCGTCGGGGACGAACAGCAAGAGACACGGATCGCAGACCGTGTTGTCGGGGGAAAGGGTACATGAAGAGTCGGAGCACACCGATCTCGGCGCTCATCCAGGACGTCTACTACATGTGAGCTGTGAAACGAAGTGCACGTATCTGATCCGCCTTCGGACAGGCCAAGCGATCGGATCGGATCGATCCGTTGCCTGCAAGCAGGTGGTCTAGCGTCTTGCTCGGCACCAGACCGTCGGTTCCGAAGGGGGACGCCGTCTATTGCGCAGGCACACCGCCCTGTGGCCCGCCGCGTCCACCACCACCATTCCCTCCCCCGCCCCCACCCCTCTGCCCACCGCCTCCTCCCCCACCCCGATGCCGGTGCGGCACGGAATTGCTAAAGTTCTGATTCTGCGGGATGGCAGCGGCATGCATAGCCTGCTGGCCTGGCGGAATGACGGGCCTGCCCTCCTGCCTGTTGCCGTTCTGGTTCTTGCCCTCGCCCTCCTGGATGAGCGAAGGGGCGACGTAGAGCCTCTTGTCGATGTTGCTGGGGATCGGCTGGATCTCGGTACCCAGCTCCTGTTCGATCCGGTAGAGGTTGAATCGGTCCTCGTAGGTGATCAGATTGATGGCGAGACCCAAGTGACCGAATCGACCGGAACGGCCGATGCGATGGAGGTAGGTCTCTGCATTCTTGGGAAAGTCAAAGTTGATGACGACGTTGACGGCCTGGATGTCGATACCTCGGGTGAGCAGATCCGAGCAGACCAAGTTGCGGCAGGCACCGTTGCGAAAGTCGTGGAAGACCCGGTTGCGATGCGCTTGGAGCATCTTTGCATGCGAGTAGAAGCAGCTGTATCCGAGCTCGGTGATCTTCTTGGCTAGCAACTCGACCCGGTTGGTCGAGTTGCAAAAGATGATGGACTGGTTGATCTGCAATTTGGAGAAGAGCGTGTTGAGGCAGTGCACCTTTTGGCGTTCCTCGACGAAGGCGTAGTACTGCGTCACACCGCGAAGGGTCAGCTCGTCCATGAGGTTGATCTCGTACGGTTTGACCATGTTGCGATCCTTGAAGTCCTTGACGATGAGCGGGAAGGTGGCCGAGAAGAGCATGACTTGCCTCTCCTTGGGGAGGAAGCTGAGCAGCTGCTCCATGACCGGGGTGAACTCGGGCGAAAGGAGCTTGTCGGCTTCGTCCATGACAAAGGTGGTGCATTGACTGAGATCGGCGACGCCCTTGCCTGCCAGATCGAGGATGCGGCCGGGGGTACCGACGAGCATGTGGACGGTCTGGCCGAGGCGGAGGATGTCGTCCCGAAGCGTGGTACCACCGGTGGTGACCATGACTTCGACGCCGAGATGTTTGCCGAGCGTCTTTGCGACTTGGCTTGTTTGCAGAGCGAGCTCACGGGTGGGGACGAGGAGGACGGCCTGGATCTTGTTCTTCTTGGTGTTGAGCTTTTCGAGCGAAGGGATGACGTAGGCAGCGGTCTTTCCGGTGCCGTTCTTGGCACGCGCGAGGATGTCACGGCCGGTGAGTGCGATGGGGATGGCTTCTTCTTGGATGGGGGAGGGACGCTCGAAACCGGCTTCAAAGATGCCCATGAGCAGTTCGCGCTTGAGGAAGTAGTCTTCGAATTCGTTACCTTTGGTATTGAGCACGTCTTCGGTCTGAGGACGCTCATCTTTGGAAAGCTTGGAGGTGACCTGCTGCTTCCAAGCAGCTTCGGATTGGCCTGGCGCTGGTCCTGATGATGACATTGCTGTGTATGGTAGTGAGGATATGGTGTAGAGGGGGAAATGGGAGGGCTTGTAGATGCCGAGTAGTTGGAGTGCGCTTTCTAGGGCAATGCCGATGCTTTCAGAACGTCGAGAGAGGATGGTGACCTTGGGCGTCGAATGAGGTCAAGGCTGTAAGAGCTAGATTCCGGGCCGAAGTGAGTCAGATTCGAAGCTGACAACGAGGCCTCGAGAACTTAGGCGGATGATCTTGTGCGAGAAGGGTGGAAGAGCCTGACGTGCGCAGATATTTGTCGGCAGTGCAGGCGGACCGATACCAGGAAATGAGAATGCTTCCCGATGGAATGGACGGAAGCGACTATAAGAGTGGAGATGGCCTCGCGGAGAGTCAAGAAGCCGGCCAAGGAATGCTTTGTTGGATTCGATTCGCGATGATCACGAGCGCGACAGCGAAGTGGCTATGATGGGCAGAAGGTTGACCTGTTTTGCTAGAGGAAGAAATCCGAGTGCTTTCGAGATGAGTTGGCAGCTGGATCAAAGCAGTTGCTGGTGGCTAGGATCGTTAATTGAGAATGGCAGCTTTAATTGTAGAAGATTGCTAGAGCAGATTGGATGACGTTGCTAGCTGCGTGCAAGCTGAATGGAGGAAGAATGAGATGAGGATGAGGATGATGATGGCGATGAAGTGGAATGCGCATCGACACTCTCGACGCTCACAGTCTCTCTTTTCACTTTGCTTTTTGAGAGTTGGCCCGATCTCAGTCTTGGATCCTCGAAGTCCAACTGTGCCTGTCTGCTGTTGAAATTTATTCCCAATTTCAAGAGGCGATGTCCTTTCCTCACGGCCGAGATGACTGACCAACTCCAATGGCCTTTCTTCTCGGCTGAAAGATCGACACTTGTACTCCACTTCCTCCATCAACCGAACGACTACGGCTCGCCCTCTTTCCTTCGATCTACGAGCAAGATCACGTATCCGCCGAAAGAGACCTCGTAGTTCGTCAAGATGTCGGGCGCTGCTGCTTCTGCTCGATATGCAGCCCTCTCGGCTGCCGCTTCGTCATCTCGACCAGCCATCATGCTGCCGTCGACCACTCGCGCTTTGTCCACTTCTTCCAAGGCTAGCTCTCCGACTAGCAACAGCGGTCCATTCGGACCGACGGTTTCCGCTCGTATCTCCGCCAGCTCCTCCTCTTCGCCTTCCCAGCCTTCCTCGTCCGATCGAGACGTCGCGCACTTGAGCTGGGACAAGTATCTGCAGCTGCGCAGATCTCGTCGCTTGGCTGGAATGGTCACCACCATCCCTACAACCCTTCTCGCCGGTGCAGCAGCCGGATCCTACTTTCTCACACTCGAGCTCGATCCCACCAACACTATCGCAGGCCTTGATCCCGTCTATATCAATGCAGGTCTGACACTGGCAAGCGCTGGTATGGGATGGCTCGTAGGCCCCACGGTAGGCAGTTCGATTTGGAGCTTGCTGCATCGTAGCAATTCCAAGCAGATTGCACAGAAGGACCACGACTTTTACGAACACATCAAGCGCAACAGAGTAGATCCCACCAGGCAATCTGTGCAGAATCCTGTCCCGGATTACTACGGAGAGAAGATCGGAAGCATCAAACAGTATAGGCAGTGGTTGAGGGATCAAGCGGCTTTCCGAAGAAAAGCGGCCCATGGTTTGGAACAAGATGCTTGATTCACTAATAGTGGCCGTATCAATTCGTATTTGCAAAGTCACAACGTCCTTTGATTGAGCTGTCCTGATAGTGCGATTGAGGAATCGATGCGAGGAGGATGACGTGCGATTCGCTTGAATCACGGTCGACCTTTCCTATCCGGCTTGATCCTACCTTCTTCGAACAAATGTCTGGGACGGAAAGGCCATTTTTCAAACATCCTTGCCAAACAAGCCCACTGGACATTTGTCAGATCACCCACCACTTCTTCCGGCAAGATCACCTCGTCTTGTCGAATCAATCCCTTTTCCACCTGTTGAGGGCCGGTCATTCTGAGAACATTTTGACCTCCTGGGGCTACGTGCGTAAGGGCAGCAGAGATCGCTTTCGTTCTCAAGATGAACAGATTCCGGGTGATGAATTCAAACGAATCGATTTCCGTCGGTTTGATCAAAGGCGTAGCTTTGGGTGTCACCGTCATCATGACCATCCCTGTTCGTGTGAGTCCGGTAGAAGGGTTGCTGTTGGGAATCATGGAAGTGCCACCCAGAGTGACGCGAGGACCGATGCTCATCGCAGGTGGGAAAAAGTGTTCAAGATGCGGTGCCAGGTCGTGAGCGTGACGATGTACCTGAAGGTCAGCGAGACATTGCACCGTCGTGCCCAACTTGCCTCGCGAGATCTTGTCGCCTGCTGCGGCAAGACATCGCTTGGCCAAAGATTCGCCGCAGACGAATCCGAGCTGAATCCGTCCATGTCGGAACAACCAGCTTCGAGTGGCAATGGCCGTGATGATCTGTGCAAACAGCTGCTCGCCGTAAACCGTGTTAGGAAGCTGAGCGAGGAAGAGGATGGGCGAGAGCTTCTGCCAGCTCGCATCGGCGTGATCAGTAGCAGGGAAGTTGTTGTCGGTAAAGTCGACCGCCTTGCCATCGGACGTCAAGACTCGATCGTTCAGATGCGCCAGCTTGCCTGATGAGACGAGCTGACTGTAGGTGTCCCACATGTACGCCGAAGACTCGAGCGTGTCCAGCTTTGCACCGGCGCCCGGTTGTTTCTCCTCCATCTGTGCCTTGAGCACCTTGATCTTGTTAAGATAGCATGGCGTCGCTTCCAATGCAATCACCTTCTCCACTTGATCCAGCTTGAGCAACTCGCTGGCAAACGTCCCTGGACCAGGGTACCCTTCAACTACCGTCACTTTGCCACCTTGACGTTGCGGATCCGTAATGCCGAGATGCGAAATGATGTCTTGAAGTGTAGAGCGATTGCTGACAAAGTATCGATAGCTTGTCTGATGTTGTTTCGAGACGGGAAACTCCGTCTTCCATTCATCACGCGGGGGTAGATGATCGTACGACATGTGCACGAGCAGCTCCTTCATCTCGTCGGCACTTAGTGGTCGTTCCTTCTGCGCTTCCCTCTGTGCTTCTGCCAATGCAGCTGCCTCGGCACGTTTGGCTTCGCGCGTTTTGGCCTTGTCCGGATCAGCGGATTTGCGCGGAGGCCTACCTGGACGTCTTTTGGGCTTGTCTTCCTCTGCTGCGGGCGCTGCAGCGGTAGAACCGCCCAAAGCTGTCCTCGTCCTCCTCTGACTGCGAATGGGCACGCCAAAGGCGGATTTGGCCATTTTGGCTGCTTCGATCTCTTCCTTGGTTCGACGTCTGCGCTTTTTCTTCTCAGGTACGGCTTTGCTGCTGTCCGTAGCTGCGAGCGGGGATGAGGATGTCGACGCATGAGCCGGGCTTGAGGCGAACGTCCTCGACGACGAAGCCACCCAGGAGGTCAAGAGGGCTGTACGCCTGGATGTCGGCGTTGAGACGGCATTTCGAAGTACAACCACCGACTGTGCAATGCTGACAGTTGCTGTCCTGGCTATTGATGCCATAGTGCGTCCGGTGCTGCTGCTCGATGCGAGCGAGCACAACAGTGACAAGTGAATGGTGTATCCTTGTGCAAGGTGTTGGTCACCAGGTTAGGTTGGTTTGGCAGCCAAAGCCTTTCGCAATTTTTCCTAACTTTTCTCCACACGCAAATGCAAAAAAATAAGCGTTGGAAGATCTCGGAAGACGGCGAGTGGATCGTATCAGCTGCAGCTCGAACCCTATCGAGGTTGACACAACTCAGCCTCCTACTCCTCCTTCCCATTAAGCAACGTAGCACCTCAAAGCCATTCCCTGCTAGGACCACTCAAAAGGTAAAGAGTCGACGCCATGTCGTCGTCTCTGAACGAGATGGACGATTCGTTTCGCATCCTGTCTCTGCCTCCCTCAGCTACGGAAGCCGAGATCAAGAAAGCATACCGCAAGCTCTCGCTACGCTATCATCCTGACAAAGCCGGCAAAGATGTGGACCCAATCAAAGCGGCATCTCGTTTTCACGAGATCAATCTTGCGTACGAGACTCTGATGGATCCGGCTGCAAGGGCACAAGCAGTGCAAAGAAATGCAGAGGATGCAGCCAAACGCGAACGGCAGGAACAGTACCAAGGGAGGCGGCGTCAGATGGCAGACGAGCTCGAGCGCGACGAGCAGCAAGCCTTGAAGAAACGTTCAGAGGCCGATCGAGAAGCCAGGGAGCGGCTTGAGAGGATCGCAGAGCTGCAGGCAGAGTCGCGTCGGCTCATCAAGCGAAAGCAGCAAGAGATGGACGATAAGGCAAGGCGGACGAGCCAAGCTGTAGCTGATAAGAGGAGAAAGAAGGAAGAGAGAGCCAAAGCAGAAAAGGAGCCAGAGCTGCATCCTTTGGACACGACGGTGAGGCTTCAGTTCCCTTCTTCGCAGCTTCACGACCTCGCAGGAAGTGTGCAAGGGTCCCTAGCTGCACCACAGGATGCACTCAAAACGCCCTTAGCAAGGACGTTGCAGGATCAATTCGGAGAGCTTGAACATCTGCAGTTCCAGCTGCCATCATCCGGCAAAAAAGTGAAGAAGGAGTTGACAGCATTAGCGACGTTCAAGGCGCTGTCAAATGCATGGCAAGCAGTAGTGACAGGAAACGAGATGCGATGCACCGGACTGCTCGAGGAGTGCTTCATCGGTTGGGCTCAGTATACCAGAAACAGCGATACAAAGGCAAAGATCTATATCGAGCCAAAGAGGGTGTCCTGGTACAAAGAGCGCGGTATTTTGCGACCTGACGACATCGGTCATGTCCGACCTGACGACATCGGTCATGTCCGACCTGTCTCAAAGCCTTCCGATAATACCGACGCGGAGCCCATAGCGTCAGAGCCGAGAGCGACCTCGAATGTGTATTCGAAGGAGTACGAAGCGCGTACATTGCAACGGCTCCGGGATGCAATCGCGCAGGCAACCCTCAGTGCGGCCCAAGCAACTCATTGAGGTCACCGTATTTTGTATCACTACCACTCGCTCAATATACCCAGGATTCGCCACAGCTAGGTGCGGTCCGATCTTTCCGATGTATTGGATTCTACTGGAATGTCATCGCCGTTTCAATGCGGCAAAGCGGGCTTCTAATGAATCGTACTCTTCCTTGTCCGTCATTTTGCGCGAGGGAGCCGGATCGTGCTGCTTCGACTTGTCCGCCGCATCGCCACATGCTCCATCTGCCTTTGCTGCTGACGATTTTGCACTGTCCTTCTCAGACTTGCTCCCTGGCTCGGTCTTTGCTTTGTCGTCTTGGTCATTTGTCACCTTGTCGCCATCCTCTTCTGATTGCCCTTCTGCTTGATCCTCCTCGTCGACCTTTGTCTCTGGCAGGTGAGGCGATGAAAAGGGAACGTCATACGCCTTGCAGATCTCAAAGATATACAGATCGACCAGCTTTGCGTCCGGTGCTTCGACAAGCAGCTTGTTCATCACCCTCTCTGGAACACAACCATCCCTGTTGTCCATCACATCTTGAGCAAAGTCCCGACCGAACTTGGCCATGAGCATTTCGCGCAGCACATGGAGTTCTTTGAGTTCGGTACGAGGTGCAGCGTGGATGATGGCGCAGAGAGCAGGCTGGATGCTGAGATCGGCTTCCCGCGTCGGTAGGTCGAGCAAGGCAAAACGTGCCAGCAGCGTTTCCGCGTAGAGCTCCATGAGTTCAAGCAGTTCGAGGTGGATATCTTCCGAGATGATGCCTTCTGTCTTGATTCGTGCCGTCTCGAGCTTGCCTTTTTCTACCAGTGCCGTAATGTCTCGCCGCGCTTGCTTGGCCAGCGCTTCCTGTGGGACCGAAGTGGATTGTGTCAGTGGGACTCTTTTGCATTCTTGGCCATCCACGTGTGAACGCACCTTTTTCTCCTGAAGCATCTTGCATCGTTGAATGGTGAGTTTGAGCTGCACTTTCGTTCGTGCTCCGTTGTATGGCACCATGGTACCGAACCTTCTGGTTGAGTGTTGCAGGGTTGACGACAGATGGCCAGGATGGGATCGAGAGAGGACGATCATCAGGACCTCGGTTGTGGGACAAAGCGTCGCCGGACAAGTGGCCGATGCGGAGACAAACAGTGTTAGATTGAAAGAAGCCCGATTCAAAACAAAAGAATCGTTTCGATTGACGCGTCTTTCGGGTGAGGCGACGCCAATTTACTCGACGAACAGCGTTGGAGAAGAACATATACGACGCGACATTCAGTGAATGGCGAATAACACAGCGCCTCAAGTGACAGTTGACTCTTCACTACAAACGACTCAGCTCGCTGTCCTTCCTTCATCTGCTTGTTCCATCTCCTTGGCTCCACCTTTCAGCTTACATCCTATACCTTCCACACCGAATCTTCACATTTCTTGAAGCAATAGACAGGATCCAAGATGGCTTCCGCTGCTGTCATGCCGTCGTCTTCGGCTCTTCCTGCCGCACGCCCTCCACCGCCAGACATGGACTTGGACGATGACCTGCCGGACAATGCCTTCACTTCCATCGACGAGAGAGCCATCGAAATTCGTGACTCGTCGGATCCAATGTCGATGCTCAGCTTCTATCGTCGCCTTTTCCCGTGGAAGCAGCTCTTCTCTTGGCTCAACCACGATCTTGCTCACATGGCTGCCACCAAGTGTTTCACCCATCGCGAGTTCGCCTTTACTCTGCAGAACGAAGCGTACCTGCGATACAATTCGTTTTCGACCGCGGAAGAGCTCAAGAAGGAAGTGTGCCGTCTCAATCCGGCACGTTTCGAGATCGGCCCCGTCTACACGGCCAAGCCCAAGGACCGAAAGACGGTGCAAAAGGCGTCGTTCAAGGCGGTGCAGCGCGAACTGGTGTTCGATATCGACATGACGGACTACGACGAGGTGCGAACGTGCTGCTCGGGCAAAGGGATCTGCAAGCGCTGCTGGGCATTTATTGCCGTGGCGGTGCAGGTGCTCGACGAGGCGCTGAGGCAAGATTTCGGATTCAAGCATTTGCTCTGGGTCTACTCGGGTCGACGTGGTATCCACTGCTGGATCTCGGACAAGGAGGCGTTCCAACTGGCAGATGATGCACGCAAAGCGATTGTTGGCTGGCTCGAAGTGATCAAGGGGGGTGCCAACCAGGTCAAGAAGGTCGATGCTGGTTGGATGGGTAGCGACGGAGGAAGGAGTCTGCATCCCAGCTTGCGACGCGCCATCGGAGGCGAAGGAAGCGAGAGCGGTCCTTTGAAGCTTGCCTTTGTCGACACGGTGCTCAAGGACCAGGACTGCTTCCGCTCGGCTGAACAGTGGAACGTGTTGCTGCAGCTGCTCCCCTCCTCCGAGGCTGAAGCCATCGAAAAGCTGCGCTCCAAGTGGGAGCGTTCTTCGAGCCGATCCAGTATGGAAAAGTGGCAGGACGTCATGGAGTGTGCGCAGCGGGCAGGCGAATACAAGAGCGAGCGCATCTGGCGTCCTTGCCTCGAAGACATCATCCTGCAGTATACGTATCCACGCATCGATGCGGAAGTATCCAAGCACCTCAACCACTTGCTCAAGTCGCCGTTTGTCGTGCATCCGGCCACCGGCAGGGTATGTGTGCCACTCGAGCCTTCCAAAGTATTCGACTTTGATCCGGAAAATGGCTGTCCAACGGTAGCCCAGCTGCTCCGCGAACTCAACGCATACGAGGCTACGCACAAGCAGGCATCGCCGGCGGTCAAGAGCAACTACAGGAGCGAAGCGGGTGCTGCAGCGAATGGGGAGAATGTCAAGCAGGACTGGGAAAAGACGAGCTTGCGACCATTCGTGCAACTCTTTGAAAAGCATTGCAACGCCATCGCAAAGGAAACACGTGCGGTGAGGAGAGCACAGCAGGAACAGAATGCCACCGACTTCTGACCTGGTCGCCTGCCTGCCTGCCGATTCTTGTATACCCCGTATCCTCGCATACTCTCTCCCAAGTCATCTTCTGTATCTTGATTCTCAGTTGACATTGCCCTTCTGCATACACGACTCTGATCCGTAATATCCATGGAACGAGCATAGAGCATCATGATTGTTGGTCCATTGGGGTGATAGACATGTGAGGTCGACTAGAAAGCGTTGAAAAGACGCGCAGATGATGGTGACTTTGACAGATGTCCACTGTATGCGCTAAACTGACTGCGCGTCGCTTCAGAGTTGCAGAGCGCGACTCTCTTTTTGCCCTCTCTGAGAGAGACATAAAATAATAAGCCTGAAATGGTGGATTTTGGCGGCTCGCGAAGAATTGAATGAGAGTCGAAACCCTGATTTTCCTCCATCCTCCGTCATTTCATCCTTTCATCCCATCCTCATCCGCACTTGCTTCCTTCATCTGAATCGTCAACCATCCACACTCCTTTCATTTTCCTCGTCTCGGACTTCAAAGCTTGTGTGGCGTCGCAGGTGCCGCACCGTCAGGGTAGATCCCGACCCGCTCTGCCTTTGTTCTATCGAAGTGCTCGCCTCTTTTCAACTCGAGCGGGGTACAAAGCAGCCAACTTGCCTTCCACGCGGCTTCACATTACGGAGGATCCACGGATCCATCCGCCCTACCCTCATTGATACTCAAAGTGCAGCTCTGCAGACCACCACACCGCCTTCTGGGGCTACCATCCTACGCCCACATCGCATCACGACCACATCTTTCATCTACCGAACGCATCTTGAGTCACGCTACGCGACGGGGTCAGTGTGGTGCTTACACGGCAACTTAAGTGTCGAGCCGTGGTCGCGCAGCATCTCGTACGCCTGCTGCCCATGGACGCCGTGACGAGCAGAGCAGCTAGGCTGTGACGTCGTCAAGCTCATTCATCAGCCACCATGTTGTCACTTGAGCAAGTCGCCGAGGACGAGACCATCTTTCGTCCAGATGGCTTCATCAAAATACCGCGCTCGGATGGTGATCCCGAATACGGTCCAACCAACACCGAAGTACCAGCCAAGTCCGAGACTGAGGTCAATTATTTTCATGTTCTCAAACGCGAGGAGAAGAAGCACGATTCCTGGCGTGCTGCCCTAGGCGAGCAGCTCGCCCAACACTTCAAGCTCGACACCCTCTCCCGTTCCAGGACAAAGTGGAAGCTCTACGATTTTCCCGACAACTACTTTTTCACAGAGCAACGCAAAGGTCCCGCTTCCGATCCCCGTACCGATGCGTACCTCTTTGGCAGCACTGCGCACCGCTTCCGCTCCACCAAAGAGACCCTAGACCACTTGGTATGGCTCTTGCGTGATCCCGAGATGGACGTCGCCAACTGTCGATGCAAGTACTGCCACAAAGGCCCGCGTGCCTCTAGCGGAGGCGACGCGACACCCAAGAAGACCGCAGGTGTCAAGCGCAAGAGCGAACACGTCAGCGCCTCGAGTGCCGCTCAAGCAGGTCGTCGCGCTAGGAATTCGCACGAGGGAGCACCGCTTCCCGTGCAGAACCTCAGCTCGATCATGGTTCGTGCCGTCGAGATGAACCGATTCGTACCGGGGATCAACATCGCTTCCGTGCCTCAGCGCGACCAGGAGATGATGCATGAACTCAAACGCGGAGAAAAGGAACGCTTCCGCGTCGGCGAGGTGGCGTGGTGCGTGCTCGACCGACCCATCGTGGATCCCACCACTCCGGATAGACAAATCAAGAGCTGGCCCGCAGTCATCTTGGACCCAGCCATCGACTTTGCCAGCTCGCTTGGATTCGGCTCGGACGACGACGATAAGACAATGTCGAGCCTGGACGCTGTCTCGGCTCCCGGCAAGCGAAATCCATCGCCGCCCGTCCTAGGAGCGCCCGGTGCGGTACAGCAGACCATGGCATACCACGTCAATTTTTTGGGTACCTTGGATCAGGCAAAGGTACCTGAAAGTTGCTTGAGGCCGTACTTGGCCGATCTTACCCCACATAATTTGAGTGAGAGCGACATCGGAACGGCCGAAGATCACCCCTGGCTGTACAAGGAAAACGAGTTCCCGCATCTGAACATCTCGAGACAAGCCGACATGCCCGACCCCGACTTTACAAAGTCGATTGTTGCCTGGGCCTTCGCGGTCGAGGCGGCCGTTTATCTGCGCGCCTTCTACAACGTGACGGATGCGTATTCGGGATCGGATACGCCGCAGGGTGTGCTGCGCGATCTGGGTGCCAGCACGGACGAGGGCGAGGCTGGGACGCCGATGGGATCGCGCTACTACCAGGGGATGCACTTTGGACTAGAGCGGCTTTGGGTAGGCGATGTGGTGCGACTGCGTCTGTCGAGAAGCGACATCAAAAGGTTTCAGCAGCAGCTCAATGCGGCGCTGGTAGCAGACGCGCAACCTGGCGCGCCAGAGCCCAAAGCGATTATACTGGACGAGGAAGGATCGTACGTGCTCAAGGTGGCGGCAATGTACGAGGATCCGCGCGCACCCAAGACGGTTCGTGTGACGGGAGAGGTCTTCCAAATCATGCCGCAAGCCAAGTACAATGCGCTCAAGGCCGATATTGAAGCTCGGATCAAGCGTGTGGAAGCAGACGATAGTCTCGAGGCGGCAGCACGACAAGAAGAGGCCCGACAGCTCGAGGCGAGGCTTCCGCAGCCAAGCATCTTGACGGGCAAAGCTGGCTTCCCTCCCGTGCCACCTCTGCCGGCAGGATTCGTCATGATTTCGCTCAACGATCGACTGCAGACAAAGATTCCACGCGAGACGACGCTGACGATCGGCCACGTAGCAGGTCGAATGTATCCATCGCTGGGTATGCACTCGGACGGCCCACGCGTAGCTGAACAGGTCAAGGCAGGTCCGACTGATAAAAAGATGGCGGCAGACGAAGATACGCAGGACGAATTGCGTGCGCGGTTGAGTGTGGCCGGATTGCTGTCGGGATGTGTTAAAGCGATGAGGGGAGGCGGGATTCATGCGTGGACGCGAACGGCCAGTTTCAAGGGCGCATTGGGGCTGTCGAGAAAGGCGCTGGCCACGGTCGTCTCGGGCGAGTTTGAGGATTCGGACGTGGAGGAGACGGGTAATGGTTCTCCGGCAATGACACCAGCCAAGAAAAGCAAAAAGGGGATCGCAGCTGCAGAGACCGAGGCAGGGACGTCGGGCAAAGAGTCGGCGACGGATGGGGTCGCCACGCAGGCGCAGCAGGCAGGAGTGGCCACCCATACGGGCTCGCAGCCGGAAAGTTCAGCGGGAGCAGTCGCGGTTCCAGCAGCGGTGACGGCCATCAAAGAGGCAGAGGTGACTCCCTCTTCGGACGATGACCCTCCGCTTCCCGATGGATGGGTTACACGACCGTCAAGGAGCCAAGGCGGACACTACTATGTCCATCTGGCGACCAAGAAGACGCAGTGGGAGAGGCCTACCCCGTAGGACGGACGTAATGGCCGATCATGTATCTTATCGTCACCGTCAACGATTGATTGATCCCATATCACACTTTCGAGTGGTGAGGCTACAGTATCGGGACCCGATTTAGGCACCAAGGAGAGAAAAGAGAAAAAAAAAGTGTTGGTTTTGTTTGTGTGGGAAATATGATTGCCAAAATGAAATCGCGAATCAGTGCGAGCGAACTCCCATCGCTTGGATACAGAGTCGAGGAGAAATAGGTTTTCCTTCTTGATTCTTATCATCCAGCCGCTCATTCCTTTCATTCCACGAGGAGCACAAGTCAGGACAGGCACCAGCACTTCGATTGATACGCGCGAGGAGGTCCTGTCGAGCGAGCAGCAGATCATCTGTGGTATTCACATCCGTCTGGGCTCAGAGAATCGTGCACTGTGCAACACTTTGGTCGGTCAAAACTGGTGTTCGGCGCTGCGTTGGCTGCGGCAAAGTCTAGCCTACTGCAAGTGTCGGTACAGCATCGCTCGGAGCGTGAATATCACCATTGGTCGACTCCTATCAAGTAACTACGACTTCTCGTAGAGCAGAGCGTCAACACCAGCGCGTACCGTCGATTTTGATCTGGACATCAGCATCAAATCATCAGCCAGCAACAATACTGCGGCGGCAATCTCGGCATCTAGCAACGCATTTATCGGGAAGAGAAAGAAAGAGAAATGACTTCGACACCCATTCAAAAGGTATGTCTTGCTTCACACTGATCGATCCGTCCATCGAAAACGATCCACTGACCCTTTTCTCCCGCTTCGTTGTTCCGTCCAGTCG
Organism: Ustilago vetiveriae; assembly: GCA_928722275.1. Classification (NCBI taxonomy): domain Eukaryota; kingdom Fungi; phylum Basidiomycota; class Ustilaginomycetes; order Ustilaginales; family Ustilaginaceae; genus Ustilago; species Ustilago vetiveriae. The sequence continues at coordinate 618,776 of CAKMXE010000006.1, forward strand.
ATCCCACTGACGTGTTCGGGCCATACGCGTCCGGTTGTGCATCTGGAATTCTCCGACCTGCAAGACGATGGCACCTACTCTCTCCTCTCGTCGTGCAAAGACGGCAACCCGATGCTGCGCGACTGGCTCGGCGACTGGGTCGGAACGTTTCTCGGCCACAAAGGCGCTGTCTGGTGCAGCAAACTCTCTGGCGGAGACGCCTCGATCGCGGTGACCGGATCGGCCGACTTTTCGGCAAAGGTATGGGATACGTTTACGGGTGAATGTCTTCATACTTTCCCACACAATCACATTGTCCGGACGGTATCGATCAATGGCGAGGGGAGCAGAGTGGTGACGGCGGGGCACGAGAAAAAGTTGCGATTGTTCGATCTACATCGACCGGATGCCGAGGCGGATCTGTTCCGGTGCCATGCGGATTGGGCGCACGATGGGGTGATCAAGAGCAGTGTTTGGCATCGAGCTTCCGCCGGTGCGCAGGGGATGGTGGTGAGTGCGGGCGAGGATAAGGTGATCAGGTGGTGGGATCCAAGATCTCTTTCGCAGGTGCAAGAGCTGAGCTTTTCCGAGCCGATTTCATCCATGGAACGCTCCAATGGAGTTTTGGGAGAACTTCTCACCGTGACTTCGGGCAACAAGGTGGTTTTCATCAACGCCTCGACTCGAGAGATCATCCAACAACACTCGCTCTCGATCCCGATCAGCAGTGCCAACCTCCATCCGACCTTGGCCGATCGGTTCGTGGTCGGTAGCAGCCAAGACGGCTGGGTTCGAATCTACGATTTCGAAAAGGCTCAGGAGAGGGAGTGCAACAAAGGCCACCACGGTCCGGCTCACACAGTCAGTTACAGTCCCGATGGAGAATTGGCGGCGAGTGGAAGCGAAGACGGGACCATCCGTCTGTGGCAGACTTGGCCGGGCAAGAAGTATGGCTTGTGGACCTAGTGGACCTAGCAATGTTCACTCTCGATCCAAGATCCACTTGTTCGCACACCCGCACGCATATCATAGCATCAGTTGCATCCGATTGAACAAGGGGAAAGCTAGGAAAACCACTTTGATCCGATCTGACCGATTTGTTTCCTGACCTTATCCATGGAAGGTGGGATGGTGAATTTCGGTTCGTGCTGTTTCAAGATGTCGGTGTAGATGCGTGATACTGTTTCGGCTGAATGCTGGGACCATTTGCTACGCCAGAAATGGATGCCCGTTGGCACCAAACCGTGCTTGTCGACGTACGAATGCAGGGGGAAGTTCCATCGATCGATCTCGTCTGCATCTTGCGTCGATGGCCGGGGTTGTTCGAAGAGGATCGTGGTGCATCGATGGTACGGAGTTCCCTGTTGAGGATGAGGAGGGATCCAGTCGAGCACCATTTGCTGGGAGAGATCGATCTTTGGATCCTTGTGTGTGGAGAGAACAATATCCCTTTTCAAAGCCAGCAATGACGTTTTAAAAGTCTGTTCTTCTTCGAACGGTTGATCCGGATCCACGATCATCAAAGTATATCTCCTGTCTTCCTGATGAAACACATTGACATTGATCTGCGGCATCTGTTCGGTCCGAATCGGATCCACAAAGCATCCCACCAACACATCACCTCCTTCGCTCCGATGATCGGTAAACCCATCGCCCTCACCAAACGCCACGGACACATCCACCTTGGGAGCCATGCCCGCAATCACATCCGGAAACACATGCATCAACGTACACCTCTCCATGAGCTTGTCCAACACACCCGAGTCGCGCCTCCACACCCGTTCGCGCAGATACCTGAACGCGGGATTCGAGGCATCGTAGTGTGTGGATGAAGAAGCCTGGAACTGGGCGAGCGTGGCCGGATCGTTGATCAGCCGAGCGATCTGCAGCGATTCCTTCAGCTCGGCACGGTCCGATGGGGAGAGCGTCGGATGAGTGGTGTCGAGTTGGCCGATTTGATCGCCGAGCGAGGCGGAGTGGGTGGAGAGGAAGGAGAGGGCTTCATCGTAGGCTGGAAGCGTACCGGGTTTGAGCAGTGGCTGCCAGGTGCTGGACGAGGTTGACGCTGAGGAGGAGGTGGTGAAGCGGCGCCGTTGTGCACGCACGAGCGACCGAAGCGCGGTTGTCGAAGCTGATGATGTCGCCATGGTTGGAGGTTGTGGAAGGGTGAAATGGTGACGAGAAGATGGAGCGATTCAATTAAGTTATGAGCGTTTCTTTTTTTCTCTCTCTTCCTTTTCTACTCGAGTTTTCTCAACGTAGATTCCTTCCAGCCGCACGAGACGCGTCATAGTTTTTTCAGACGTAGCGAAAATGTCGATGTAACACTACTTTAATCAAACCAACATCCGCGGAAATCGACCCTTTTGGCACGCCTCAGCTGACGTTACACAGGGTCGATTTGTGGAGGCATTGCATTCGAATCCCATTTCATGCCCTGATTCACCATCCACCACTCGCCGGGTGTGACTGAGCAATGATGATTCACTCTTCCTCTTGGGTTGGGCTGGAGTGCAAGCCTAGCTGTCTGACACGAGCGAGCACGCTACCTGTCAATGATAGGTATATATCCCATCTCGTTCTGAACTTTATTTTGTCTCTCGCTGCCACGTCCACTTCCTCTTGCCGTCTCGTATCCAACCTCCAAGCTGTCAATCACCAAATGAGATTTTGGCCTTTGCGATTTGTTTCATCGGCAAGCATCGATCGCACTTCGTCCACTTTGTCCAACAAAACTTTCCTCGCACTCGTTGCCGCTATCTCGTTCACCGCCTCTTGCACTCCACTTTTGACGGGCGTAGCTGCACGTACTAGCACCAGCTTGACAACCGCTCGACTGCCCAACCTTTTGACTGGCAGTACCATTCTGCTCTTGAGTTCGACCCGAGTCTCTGCCTCTCCCTCTCTGATCTCTGCTTCTCAACGGCATTTTCGAATCGGACATCCGGCCGTCGCTGCATCTTCTCTTCACACCATGACGACGCCACTGCCGGACCAGAATCCCGCGTTTTCAGGCTTCGAATCCTCGCCGCTCATCCACCCATCTGCTTCCACAGCTACACTGATCAAAGACGCCATGGATCTGTTCTCGGCCAAACCATCGGCGGCGATCTTTGCCCGGAGTTGGTCGCCCCAGGCCGTTTTTGCCGATCCCATCTGCCACGCCGAGGGGGCCAAACAGTATCTCGCTCAATGGTACGGCATGCCCGCCGCATTCGAAAAGTCGGACTTGCTCGAATGGAAGTTGATCTCGGACGACAAGGACAAGGTCGAATACGTCCAGAAGCAAAAGTACAAGGTCAAGGCGCTCGGCACCGAGAAAGTCATGCTCAGCTCCGTCGTCATGCAAAGAGGTGGAGATGGTAAGGTCGTCAGATTCGAAGATCGTTGGAACCATAAAGAGTTAGGTGGCGCTCTGGGGTGGCCGTTTAGAAGGTTGAATGCCGTCGTCATGCCCTGGTTGGTAGGCGTGCCTAAGGAGACAAAGCAAAGTGTGGGTTTGCAAAAGTAACGTCGTCCTCTCATCCTCTCTCTTGCTCTCTCTCTCTCTCGTGTCATTCACTCCTTCAAACACACACACTCGCATTCTGAATCCATGATGTAACTTATTCCATGTGGTATACACTACCAGCCACGACCAGTTCAAAAGAAACAAAAACAAGTTCAACTTTTGTCAGCCCATGTCCTCTGTCTCTTTTTTCCCTTGCTATGATCCCGAGCTTGGCTAGTGAGGCTGTTGGATACGGATTCAGTATGGATGCCCTGAAAATTGGGTTTAGTGGCAGGGCGGATTCGCCACGGAGTTGAGTACGAAGACCGTCGTGATATAGATTGAAATCTCATCATTCGTCCGTATCCCAGCCAGCTACTAGCTTCAGCTCGAGCATGGCAAGATAGACAACTTACCAAGAAAGAAAAGGTATCGAGTGATCGAAAGGGGTATATCTGACGTCCACCGAGCCAAGCGATAGTAACAAGCCAAAAAAATAAAGTGAGTACAAAAACAGCTTGTGTCGTACATCTCTCCATCGCTGATCAGAGAAAAGAAGAGGGGGGCTCATTAAAACAGCCTAGAAAGTGTCCTTCATAAAGCAATCTCGGACGGTAATTTCCAGCATCCCCCTCCCGAAAGAGGAGTGATACAAAATGTAATCTTTGCCCATCCTCTTTTCCCAAGCCAACCAAAAGATCTTCTTCAGACTTACTGTTTGCTTCAAATAACGCTGTGATGGCCATCATTTGTTGCGTTGCGGAAAGGGCTTCTTGTTCCGATTCGATCGCATCGAGAGCTGGACTATACGACGGAGACCTTTGTCCATCTCGGCAATCAATCCCTCCATATCCTTGGCATACGATTCGGGATTAGGTATCAGCATGACCACGTGCTTGCCCAAATCGACCATTTGAGCCACCTCGTGATTTGCGTCTTGCAGTCGAAAAATGGCAGTACGAAGCGCAGAGACCAGACGAGTTCGAGTTCGGTGTCGGACGACGGCGCGCTTGTGGATGCGTTTCTTGGATGCTAGCACAAATACGCGAAGAACAGGTCTTGCAGCGTGACTCTTGTCAACCGCAACCGACGACGACCGAGACAGAGTAAGAGGCTCCCAACGATCTTGCTCTCCGTCATCCTGCTGCTGTTGCTGCTGATTTGATCTTATCGCCTCTCGAGCCACTACAGGCGGACAGAGATGTCGACGTTGATGCGTAGAGGGATGCGGCGGCATGGGCAGCCATGGCGGAAGCAGACGTGATTCGTCGACACGTCCTTTACCGTCGACCAAGTGACGAGGAAAAGGTTTCAGAATCATGCTGAAATCTTGACAGGCATGAAACGGATGGCTCTTGTCTGGCGTAAAGAAGGCTCGTGCATGAGGAACCAGGCTGGCATGCCGTAAAGGCTTGATCTGCAACGACGTTTCCGCGAAAGGCGAGACAATCCGTCAGCCACCGCTCTTGACTCGACCTTTGCATGTTGCGCAACAGAGAGCGAGAGAGGAAGAGTGCGAGTTGAAAGAAAAAAGAAATGTAGCCAGGACCCTAGGTTGTAGCCTCAAAGAAGCATTGGTACATAGTACCTCACTCCAAGTGCTATGAAATTAGGGTGCCAGCCCAAGTACATTCATCCCGGCACAAACCCCCGTTTACGTTTCCAGAAACAAAGTCCCGAAGGATTCGCTTTCGGAGCGCAAGGGGGTAGCGCAACGCAGGCGAAGAGGTGACAAGGGCACATTGATCTAGGCATAGCCGCCGCCAGGGTGATCGCGTTTTTTACACTTCCACTCGCCCGCCCGTCAAGGCAGGCTCGTGGCCTCCTCATGTGTCGAGGATGTCGCTCCCAATCAGACGATATTGTGCGAGGGACGCGGATCGAGCCAAAAGAGACTCAACCGCGCCACGTGCACCGGCGCCAATCACCGAATGACAGCATCGACCTTCAGTTGCAAAGTGTCAATGTGTCAAGGTGAAGAAAAGAATGTATGAGGGGGGACAGGAATGGTCTAGAGGAAGAAAAGGACGGATGAAAGGCGGGATGCTTACCAAGATCTTGGGCTTGCTTGGCGAGGAAGAGGCTTGCGAAGACAGGCTTCGGAGTAAAGTTGAAGAGACATTCCGAGTCACCGAGGGCCGAAGCTGACGAAGCGAGTCGAAGGCGGAACGAACGCATTGCATTATGAAGCGAGTGAAGGAAGCAATGCTATTTCGACGGATCGGATGGTCGCAGAAAGACGTCAACAAATCAGCCAAATGTCCTTGGGTTTTTGGCGAGGATTGCAGCAGCGCAGAGTGTCGACAGCTTTTTGACGCACGACGTAGAATCAGTAAGCTTTGCAAAGTTAACGCGAACCAAGACCGCGAGACTCTAGTTTGTATAATGCTATAGCATCCTTTTGTGCCGTCGTTTTGAGTGCGATGCTGTCGCCACGCTGGCTGGCTGCGATGTTGCAAAGATACACACCTCTGTTTGATGCAAAGTGATGATGTTGACAGGGGGTATAAGAGAGCTGTTGCAAGACGAGATCGTCACGAGTCAGTCACTTGGCTCTGGATCTTTGTCGGTCAAAAGCGAAAGAAAGAGATTGACTAGCATCGCCATGGTTCTGATCATCTGATTCGTGTATAAAAATTTCTGATTGGTTACGCAATCACGAACATCATGCGTGGGGTTGATTGTAATCCTTCGAGAAGCAAAGTGAGAAGCTTGCTAGACTTGATCGTGGACACTCACGAATCCGAGGCAATGCAGAGAGCCGTCTTTCTGCTATAATTGCGTGGAGAGAGTATGGTGTTGGAGATGCTGACGGTGGAAGATGCACCGACCTGCGGGCAAACTTGCGACCATAGCGAGGATGATACGAGGAGATGGTAGCGAGGTGAGAAGGGATGAATTGGATTGTGCTCAAATCTTCTTCTTCTCCTTCTCCTTCTCTTTCTTCAGGCCAAAAAAAGAAAAAAGAGAAAAAAACTGCGGTTCAGCGACGCTCTTTGATTCGACTCTAATTTCATACTTCGCACGAGATATCTTGATCCGAAATCAGTCTCGTGATCGATCGACTCGAATTCAACTTAATGTTAGACTCCGTGAGTTGAAAATTGAAAAAAAGGTCATTTCGTGCTCAGAAAAAAGAGAAAAAGTTTCGGCAAAATCACAGCAGCACAGAGTCTGTTCACACTGTACTTGGAAATCCTTCTTTTTTTTTGGAAGGAACGGATCTTCTTGCCTTGACTCCACCTTTGTCAACCCATCCTCCTCTCCCACTCTCTCACAATCACACCAACCGTCTTGAAAGGATCCTGCACAATGGCCAAGGACGAATCCAAAAAGGACAAAAAGTCCAAGCGCAAGTCCGATGTCGCAGCCATGGACATTGACGCTACCACCGACGTCGAAGCTACTCCTTCCAAAAAGGAAAAGAAGGACAAAAAGGACAAGAAGGTCAAAGTGGAAGTCCAAGTTGACACCCTTGCTCCTGCTGCTGCTGCTTCCGACGACGAAGATGCGGAATCTTCTGAAAACATCTCGCCCATCGCTCAACCGCTAGCACAAGCAAAGATGAGCAAGAAGCTCTTCAAACTCACCAAGAAGGCCTCGAAATCGCGCGGCCATGTCAAACGCGGTGTCAAGGAAGTCGTCAAAGCTCTTCGCAAAGGTGAAAAGGGTTTGGTCGTCTTGGCAGGTGACATCTCGCCCATTGATATCTTGAGTCACATCCCCGTCCTCTGCGAAGATACCAGCAACCCCTACATTTTCGTCGCAAGCAAAGAATCTCTCGGCGCAGCAAGCGCAACAAAAAGACCAACCAGCGTCGTCATGATCGTACCAGGAGGAGGCAAAAAGGCCGCCGCAAAAGGCAAAGATGCAGCAAAGCCAAAGGAGGACTACATGGAAGACTACGCTAGCCTGCACAAGCAAGTACAGGGTTTGAGCGACCAGGTCGCCATGGCCGTCTAGATCATCCTCAGCTCCTCTTCGCTTCGCTTCGCCCTTCTCTTTCTCTTTTCTTTCCGCTTCGCTCTCGTCGACCTCTTCCAGTATTTCTCTTTCTGTACACTAGTTCTTTACTGTCTTTGATTTCCAATCTTGACTCACTCTTGCAAACACACACATCGACACGCACACGCGCCTGCAGGTGCCTTCTCGATCTCCAAGTCTCCCTCCCCTCTGCTCGGCAGTCAGTGCTGATCATGCTCAGATGCTGCGATTAAGTTTAGGCACGAATGTGGACACAGCGTGGTCATCTTTGCGACCCCGGCTGACCCTGCAACCGCTTCAGCATCCCCTCGGCGCTGTTGCCAGACACAGCCGAGAATCCCGAGACACCAGAAACAGTCGATTCTGGCGTACCCTTGTGCGTCTGCATTCCACTGGTTCGATCCGTTCCTCCTGCCTCTCCTCCTCCCTGCATTGGCCCTATAGCCTGGAACAAAGACGGACGCGATGGTTGCGACGCACGCCTCTTGGCCGTTTCGCCCTCGCCACCAACGGCAATCGGTGCAAACCGAGGAGCCTGGATAGATTGCGCCGCTGCTCCCGTAAAGCGTCCCAGAGTCTGACTCAAAAACGACGGTTTCTGCGTACCGCTCAGGACAGGCCGTTGGCTCGAACTTGGCGCGGATCCGTTGAAGCTAGGCGATCGCCCCGGCTGACGTACCTTCGTCGACGATGGTCCTGCTTCTTCAGCTACCCCTTGTCCTACAGATGGCGAAGATGGACCCGCCAGTGAGCCTGACGACGAAAATGACGAAGGGAAAGCACCAGGAATAGCATGCGCTGCCGTCACAGCCGTGATCGCCGCTGATGAAGATGACGCTTGTCTTCGATGAGCCCCCGAAAGCAATGTCGGATCCACCACAATGCTTCGTCCGTTGATCCGAATCCCTCCGCTCGCCTGATTCGAGGTCGATGCAGTCGACGCCGAAGATGCGGTCCGCTGCGAAGCTCTGGATACGGCGTCACTTGGCCAACGTTGCACTTTTGGAGCTTCTTTCGGATCCTTCTCGTCGCCTCCAGATGCAGATGTGCTCATGTACAGACTTGATTTGCGTCGAGCCTGCCCGCGTCCAAGCGTACCCATGCCTTCCCGATCAGCTGGGAGCGATGCTGGTCCAGGCGATTGCGAGAACGGGTTCGACACAGCCGTGTCTGACAAGTTCGAGTGTGGCTGTCGTGCAGAACGAATGGCGATGCCTTCCGATCGGCTCTGCGAAGCAGGTGCCGACGGGACGCCACGAACGTCGAGCGAGCCAGCTTCAGGACTGTCGCTCTCGCCTTGACGCTGCCCGCCGCCAGCGGCAGCAGCAGCTTGTCCAGAGGGGGAAGCGTTCTGCGTTCGTCCTGCAGCTTCAAATCGACGCTTGTTTGGCGTGCGCCCGAAAGCAGGTGCCATCGTCGCGTGTTCGATCAGCGTCGATCGGTGGCTCGTCGAGCCCGTAGTGCTCGAAGCGTCCCCTTCAGCGCCACCCTCGCGGATGCGCGAGTCTGCCTCTTCTGCGATGCCCGTGATGCTCCGCGAAGGCCAGTGCGCAGCATTGGCTGAAGCAGAAGATCCCGCTCTCCAACGTCCGGGCCCATTGGCGCTAATTCCGCTTTCGGCACGGAATGATGACGCAGGCGAGGCACTCCTTATAGCCCGTGTCAAAGCAGAGGCCGAGTTGGTTGAGCGTACTTCGGTCGAGTTGTGGTCAACTTGTAGTCTGTCTTTCAACATGGCCGTTGAACCTGCGCGGGGAGATGTATCTGGCGTCTGCATCGGTGGAGTCGACTGTTCTGGTACGTCGAGCCTGTCGGATTGTACTGAAAAGCCGCTGGTGATTCCAGCCACGTCCTCCTCGTGAACAATCGATTGATCTTCGGCTGCCCTCGAAGCCATGGCATCGTCCGCCTCCTCAGCGACGTTCTCTACCCGGGAAGTGTCAGCAGCAAGAGGCTCTACTTCGCCATCGCCGTCAGGGACAGTCTTGTCTCCTTCCTCTACACCCTTCAATGTAGTAAGCGCACCTTCACTTTGACTTCTCGGATGCTTGGGTGCCTCCTTGACGTCGGACGACACGCCATCAGCATTGCCAGCGTTCGTCGAGCTATTGCCGCCACCCATGGCTGCCGATGAGCTCTTCCGACTTCGCAAAGCAGGTGGAGCCGAACTATGGCCACTGTACGTCTCCACATCGAGCATGAAGAAGCGAACTCCTTCGGGCAGTCGGAAAGGATTCGCTTCCGCGTCTGTTTCGCCCTTCTTCACTGATTCGGCCTCGCCAGCCGTCGGTACAATCTGGCTGTTGATGCTTGTGATGCGAGCCACGATCCATTCTTTAGTGCGCAATTGCTCGGCCAGAGGACCCTTGGCGTTGAGGAAAAAGTGAGGGAAGCTGATGTTGAACGCAGCCCACGGCTTGGATGCCAAGCTGGAGCTGCGTGTCGGCAAGAACAGCGCCAAGTCGCCGACCTGGAAATTCTTGAAGGCGATCTTCTCCCTGGCAGCATGGTTCGCCTTGTTGGCCTTCTCGTTGGCCGACTTCCACGCTTTCTGCCATTTACGCACGACAATGTTGAGAGAATCAAGCTTGCCTTTGATCTCGTCGTACATCTCGGTCACGTCAAAGGCGCGCAGCGCTTCGAGTGTCGTTTCGAAGGTGGCACCTTCGGCCTCGGCATCGAATGCTTCCAGCGCTGCCTGGCGTTGCGATTCGGAGAGGTCAGATGCAGCTAAGCTTCCTGTTGATGCAGCGATGGCACGTTGAGCTGTCACTGACGCTCCTGAGCCTGTCGCTACCGCAGAAGTGGACGCCGCGGTGGTGTCACTCTTGTTGGCCATCTGAGCTGTATCTGAGGACGATGCCTGACGAGATGAGGTGTGCTTGGGCATCGCGCGGACGACTTTGCGGAGCAGGCTCGTCTTGGCAAGTAGACCGCGAGTGCGCTCGAGCAGCAGCTGCCGACTGGCTTCGACTTCGCGACGCGATGCTTCTGCCTCATCAGCGAGCTCCTTGGCGTGGTCCATCTCCTTGACAATCTCTTCGTGGGCAACGTCAGCAGCTCGGAGCTGACCTCGCAGTAGCTCGATGGCTTCTCGATCGGGAACACGGCTCTGCTCGGCTCGCGTGGCAATTGTGGCCTGTTTCTCGAGCAGCTTGGACTTGGCGTCCAGATCTGCCTTGAGTGCGCGCACTTTCTCCTCGAGAATGGCGCGATCTCCGTCCGCTTCGGCACGGTAGGATCGGAGCTGACGTTCCTTGGCCGCTTCGACCTCGGCTGCTGCCTCTCGCGCTTTCGCTGCTTCGGCATGCGCACCGGAAAGCTGCTCAGTGAGCTCGTCGATCCGTGCTTGTGCGGTGCGCAATTCACCTTCGAAGCTGGAACCTTCGCTCAGGAGCGCCTCGATGCGATTGCTGGCGTCGATACGCGCGCTCTTGGCTTCTTCGAGCTCGACATGCATCTCATGGGCCTGAGCTTCGAGCTCTGCGACACGTTCGGCCTCTTCCATGGCCTCCTGCTTGGCTTCGGCCTCGACTCGATGACTCTGTTCCAAATCTCGACGAAGCTGGTTCACCTCGTCAACCATGTTGAGTCGACGCTCACGCTCCAGCTCAAGATCTGCACCGAGCGTGTCGATGCGACTTTGGGCTTCACGCTTCTCTGCCTCGAGCTTGGCCACATCCGCTTTTCCAGTCTCGGCCTGACGCTGCAGGACTTCAATCTCGGATCTGAGTCCCACCATTCGAGTTTCGTGTTCGGCTTTGAGTTTCAGTTCCGCCTCTTCGCTGGCAGATTTGGCGGCTGCGAGCTCGCTCCGAAGTTGCACCAACTCTTTATCGTTGACAGCGGCAAGCGATGCGGTAAGACGCTGACGTCTGCGCCATCGTTGCTTTGCACGGATCGAAGTGTCGGAGCCACTATCGTTCGCATCTTCCTCCGAGGCCTCATCATCGTCTTGACCATTCAAAAGCTGGTGGTTGACGAGGTGGATGAATTCGTCGTCCAGGTCTTGCAAAGCCGCTGCAAGAGCTTGCAGGGCGGCTTTGACCTCCGGGATTGGGCTCTCGGCGCCTTCGATGCTGTCCGATTCTTCTCGCAGCCGTTGGTCGACTTGATCCAGCAGCTCATACAGCGATCTGAGGTCATCGAGACCGAGGTCGGCCATGCCCTCACTGCTGACGCGTGGAGTAGTAATCTCCAGGCTGGGCGGTTTGTCGTCCATCCCTTTGACCTCCCACGGCAGAAGCGAGGAAACGTCGCTGCGATAAAACTGTCTGCGCTTCCACTCTGACGCCGAGACCTTGGCCATCAACTCAGCGAGCGATTGCGATTTGCCCAGAAAGTGTCTGGCAAACTCACGACGCCTAACCACCTCGACGACCGTGGCCCCGTAGGCCCAAAGCATATTTTTGAGCCGATGCAGATGCTTGAAGCCGTCGAGTTTGTTGGAATGCAAATCGGCATCGACTGCCGCCAGCAGCGAACCGGTCTCGGTGAACTCGGACTGAATGGCTGAAATGTCGATGAGAAGGTGAAGGCTGCGTTCCAGGATATCGTTGCGGTCTTGGGTGAGGCGTTGAACGCCTTCACGCACCACTTCGTCGAGCAAGAGCAGCTCGTTGGAGCTTTGCACGATCTGGTCAAAAGTCTGGCGGTCGATCTTGTCAGCGACAGGCCATCCTTGCGCATCGGGGGCACAGGTCGAGTGGATGAAAGCATGGAGCTGTCGAGTGCGTGCTTGAGCTTCGACGATACGCTGATACGTCTCTTCGGCCACCTCTGGTGTGGTGGACTCGACCTCTTCGGATAGACCCTGGGTATCGTTGCGGACGAGGGAGAGCTCATTTTCTATGCGTTCGATGCGCTCTCTGAGCTCGGTGTAGACACGGTTGCATGCATCTGCAACTGCGCTCATCTTGGATTTGCTGATGTAGTCGCCGAGTGTTCGATGCTTTGGCTTGGCAAGCGCTGGTTGGCCATTGCTGTTGTTACCGTTCTGAGCAGAGGTAGAGGACGAAACGGCAGCCGCATTGGCCATCTGAGCGCTGGTCGATTGGAGGCGAGGGTGGATGGAGACCATGGCGAGGATGCGAAGATCGCGTTCGTAGCCCTGTAAGAGGCTCTGCATCCTCTTGAGCTCCTTCTGTGCAACATCGTCGATGAGTGCATTGGCTCCTTTCTCGATATTGTCGGCGTGGTCTCGAAGGTTGGCTAGAGCGACTTGAAGACTGCGAGCGATCAGGGTGATGCGTTCGAGTAGTTCATGGCAGGTCTCTTGGTGATTCGCGATCAGGATTTCGAACTCTGCTGACCAACTAACGAGTGCTTCAAGCGACTTGGGTGTTGGTGGGAACGACAATTCGACTTCGAGAACCGGCGGTGCTGGCTCGAGGACTGCTTGCTGTGCAAGCTCGGTAGCAAGCTCTGTTGGGTCGGTATAGAGGAACTCGCGATTGTATACGAAGAACTCGTGAGTTTGGGATTGAAGCTGGGGATTTGGGTGCTGTGATGTCGAAACGGAGGGATCGGCGACGACCGCAGAGGAAGACGTAGGGGGAGAAGTGGCAATCTGCTGGACGATGCGATCGAGCACTTCTTGCTTGAGCTGGCTACCCTCCGAGGTCATACAAATGATAGCATCCGAGGGAATCTCTGTGGCGAGCGAGAGGCAGTCGAGAAGGTCATCGAGCGATTCAAATTGCGACAAGGGCTGGTTGACGACGATGGAGCGGCCATCGTATGCGCGAATGACCCTCATGGTGTACGAAGAGCCGGAACAGCCCCACAGCTTTGTAACACCAGCCGGCAACAGAAGGTTTCGTTGACGTTCGGCCGACCAGAGCAATTACCGCTGCACGCAAAGAGTCGTTGGTGCTTCCTAATCAGCTCATAGCGATGAGCACAGTCCTGACTTGGCTGGCGGCGACCTCCGCACGGTATGTTGGATGGCTGGTGCGACAAAGTCTGGACTGAAAGCCGTGTTGGCGAGATCTATCAGGCCGTGCTTTCACGTCTGAGCACCGATCGAAGGAGCTTAATCTGAAGGGAAGAATGCTTCGAGACCTCGTCGCTGTTGTTATGATCTTCGGGACGGAGTTGGCTGCTCAGCCGCAGTTGGATGTGAAAGCTGAAGGGAGCCAACTGTCAGGTGTGTATTTGCAGCTGAGTTGGACCCTGACAAAGTCACAAGTGGGAGCCGTGCGCGCGTCTTTCTTGAAGCGGCTCTCTGTGCTCCACCATCACGGCTCCCATGCTTGGAAATGATCACCACACTGCCAACGGCGTTCAAAATCTCGCAACCAAAAGATTGCGTGCTCAAAGATTCATGCTTTTGTTCATCAGTCAGCAATGTCCAATGCCGCACTTCCAGCATCATCATTTTGATCTCGGCCTTCTACCTTGCTCGTATGTTGTCGCTCAAACAGTCCACACTTGTTGAAATGAAGATGAATCGTGAAAATGAATTTCGGTGCTGTTCGTGGGAGACAGCCTTCACATGGCATGCGAGATACGCCTCTTGAATCGAGCCATCTTGCTCTCCGAGGCGGGTGAGAAGGGCGACGACGATAGACTCTCGCCATTGCCATTGCCGCTGTTGCCGACGCCTTGCCTGCCGCCGCCGCTTCCGTTACCAGATAGACTCTGGCTGCCGGGACTCAGATGTTGCTGGTGGGACATGTAGGCGCTAGCGTTGAGATTGGGGCCCGTCCGCGGCACAGGCGGGTGATCGTACGACTGGAAAGGCGCTGCTTCCTGGTCGTCAGAATCACTTTGCATCGGATCCCTACCGCTTCGGCTTCGGCTTCGGCTGCGACTGTAACCACGCACGCCGGTGGTCGACTTGGCACCCACAGTCGCTGAAGCTGGCGATCCTTGTCCTGCCCCAATCTTGTGTGAAAGCTGAAGGGATCCATCTCCGACCTTGACTGAATCCTGCTGAACGACATCGTCGGCAAACGTCAGCGTCTGGTTATCAAGCTTGGCTTTCCCCTTGACCTGTCCAGGACCACCCGCACTGCTGTATGCGGCACCACCGATTCCTGCAGGACCTCCCATCTCTTCTTCCGCTGTGTCGACATCCTCGGCTGCTTCGCCGCTCGACCGTTTCGCACGTCCATCTGCAGCTTCCACGGCATGCACATCGTTTGCTTCGCTTTCAGCGAGTCGAGGGCGGCTCGTGACCGCTGGAATGCTGGCCGGCACTAGAGGTTGGGCCGGTGCCGATCGGCCTGGCGGAAAATCCCGCGCAGATGTGGGAGAGTGTTGGGTCGAGGTCGCTTGGGGAGCTTCTGCAAGCGTGCTCAGAAATGTGCTGTTGAGCGGCGTTCCAGACTCGTCGAGACCGGGCGAGAAGCCGCCGACGGGACCAACAGCAGGCCAGCCCTCCTCGAGACTGCCTAGTGCCGAGGGGCCAGCCAGAGCAGATGAGGAGGGCGTCGCTCTTTGGGTATGCAATGAGCGGTCGCTGCCACCGATCGCGATGGGTCCCGAACCGCGGCGGAGTGGCGAGCCGGTGTCGCTGACGCCATGGCCGGACCGATGGAGGGGCACGCTCGGGTTGAGGGCGGCGGAGGTGTCCTCGTTCAAAAGTCGATCGGCGACCACCATCTCGCCTAGTTCGGCGGAGAGAGCGTTGGTCTCGGCTGCGCCATCGCCTCCGGCGAATGTTTCGTCCCCGGCCAAAGGACCAGCACTGGAGCCTACGGCAGTATCAGGACGCGCCCAATCGTTTCGACGTTTGCTCAGGGCGGCAGTGCCTCTGCTGGGGACAGCGTGCCCTGCTGTTGGGTCCGCCAACAGAGGTGTTGCAGTCGAAGCGTTCGCGAACCGAGAGTTGGGAACGCCTGTCGAGCCGGTCGACTCGCCGCTTGTAGCCCCGCCGAGAAGCGCAGTGGTGAGGGTGGGAGGAAGAGAAGCAGCGATGGGGGTATCGAGCTCTACAGCCGGAGTGCCCACCTCGAGCGGCTGTTTTCCTTGCGCCAAACGGGCTTCTGCTGCGGTTGCTTCCTGTTCAAGAGCCACCTGCCAGGCCTCGTCCTCTTCGACATCTGCATCCAGATCCGCAAACGTGCGGCAGAGCGGGCACGAGAATCCTGGATGATGGAGGTTGAGCAGAGGTCGAATGCACTTGTAATGGAAGACGTGCGAGCAGGGAGCGATGAAAAGTGCCTGGCAGACGGTGACGGAGAAGAGACAGATGCAGCAATCTGTCACGCTGACGCTTTGTCGGTTCGTCGGCAACGTGGCGGATGCGACTTTGCCCTTGTCCTCGGTAGGCGGCGAGAGCGGAGTGCCTTGCAAGGCTCGCAGCTGACGAAAGGCGTTGACGTTGAACTGATTGGCCTCGCGCTGCCAGCCTCGATTGAGTTCGACACGCATCTTGACACAGCGATAGATCTCCTCGGTCCCTCCTTGGTAGTCGACGCCTAGCTGCACCACATCTCCATCCTTGATAGCAAAGGGCTTGGACTCGAGGTTGGGGCCCGACAAACGAATGTGATTGAGAAAGGTGCCGGAAGAAGACTTTGTGTCTCGAATGAAGAATTTACCGCCTGGTTCGCACCAGACTTCTGCATGACCTCGACTGACGACTTTGCTTTTGAATGCGATACGAGACGAGTCGATGCGTCCACCGCCGCCATGACTGCCACTGATAGGAATCGCGCCACCTCGAGCGCCTGGCTGACCTCGGCTGGACTGGGGTGGAGCAGTCGATGAGCCGAATTCGCCGGACGAAGTGGCATCGTTGATGACGCCGGCGAGAGTGGCAGTAACGGGATCGCGATGGGAAGGCTGTCGATCGGTGAAGCGACCCACTTTGACGGCACCGGCGCCCTCTTTGAGATCGCGCTCGATGGGTTCAAAATGAAGGGAACGAGTGGCTTCGAGATGGGGTACGAGACGGATGCGGTGCATACCGTTGAGAGGACGGGTGCTAGCGGACGTGGCTGCTGGAGCGGCTTGGTCCGTGGAAGAGGCGTCAGCAGGGGTCCTCGGGGTTAGTCGATCCTGAGAGGGTGAGACGGCTGTGATCACGGCAGGGGCCAGGGACGCCGGAGAGGCTGCTGAAGAGGCTGAGGGTATAGACGCCAAGGTACGGGATGCGGTGATGGCAGCAGTGGTGTCTGCTGAAAGCGTAGTGAACAAGTTGGAGGCGTGGGAGCCAGAGCGTGCGATGGGGGGAGAAGCAGGCGCCTGATTCGGCGGGCCACGGATCGGACTGCCGGATTCCCTGTCGAGAGCGGGCGAGCTGGTGTTGCGGGCCAGGTTGAAGGAGTCACGATCGCGGGTAGAAGGGCGCTGAGATTCTGCGCGGGCGTTGCCGCTCTGACTGTAACGTCGAAACATACGGCCAAGAGCGCTGCCGGCACCACCGGTGGCATTTGCTGCCGATGAAGTGTTTGTAGTGGTCATGTTGGAGCCGTACGGAATGCTCTCAAGGTTGGGAGACGAGACACGGGATTGAAAGCCGATACGAGACGGATGAGAGCCGTTTGCTTCGGGAGGAGCGATCGCCGTGCGTTGGTCGGCAGGAGAGGTTAGATGCACCTGTGAAGAGGAGGAGCTGCGGATGAGATTGGAAAAGGCAGAGCCAGCGGTGGTGGAGTGGGATGCCAACAGATTCGAAGTGCTGGCGGCAAAGGAGGGCGAATTGGTGTTGGTCGATGTTTGCGGTCGACGGCCGAAGCGTGCATAAAAGGGAGAACGTTGGTGGGACGAGGGGGCGCTTGGCGTCGTTGCAGAAGTCTGTGCGTTGTTTTGAGAGGCGAAAATCGAATTGGTGCTGGCGTTGGCAGGATCAGGCGACATGGGATGCTGTTTGAGAAGGTTGGTCAGGCTCTCGAACAAATGGCAAGCGAATCTCTTGAATCCGAGAGTGAAGCCAGCGTTCTTCGGCCAATTTGAAGCATGAAAAGAGAACACCAAGGGACCGCTCCGGGAAAGAATCGATTTGAAGGCGTCAAACGTCAAAGTAGGAGCGACAGATCGATGAGACGGCGAAACAAAGCTTGTCTGTGGAAGGCCGTGTCGGTGTGGAATTGCTGGGCAGAGCGATGACTGGGACTCCTTCTTCGCCGCTTCGATAATCCGGGGAAAGAGAAAGGGGTTCGGCGTCGAAGAGACGAAGAGGCAGCTGAGTGTGAAGCCGGGGGCGCCAGGCAGCTGTGTTAATGAGATGAGGTGGTATCGTCGGCGATTTGATGATTTGATTCTTGTACGGTGAAGATGATGAGGAGGAGGAGAAGGAGGAGACGATGATGATGACGACCAAAGTAAGCGAATTCGGCAGAATCGACGGTGAAGTTGAACCTAAAAAGTGGGATTTTGCAGCCTGTGCGTGGGTGTGTGTGTGTGCTGCTGACGCCTGTGCTTGGGTGCTTGTCTGCGTGTGCCCGTCCGTCAGTCGTTTAGTCGAAGCAACGCTTCTTGAGAATGCCGTCGGGCGTTCCTGTGCATCCATCCTCTTGTTTGTCGAACTGCAGCAATAATATTTAATTGCGAAAATCCAGTCTGGAAAACCACATTTCTCTTTGGATTGCTGCTGCAGCCCAGGCGGAAGAGGGCGTGGGGTAAGTTATTAATAAGTGAGTTACAACATCAAAAGTCAAGTCGTCATCAAATCATCTCAGAGGTACACAAGCTCATTCCAAGAGCGCCGCTTTTCTGTCATCCGAACGAATAAATTGATTGACGGATAAAACCTGATCTTCTCCTTTACCTTGGGAATTCCATCCTATCCAGCCCAGCGGTACAGCAGCACATCAGACCGTCGTCAAGCAGTTGTATGTGCAGGCGAGATACCGCATCCTCCTTCTGAAGCAGGTCTTGCTCAGTGGCATGATGGCAGGATGAGCTAGGTCCATTCCTGCCACCAACGTACAGCTGCAGCCTTCAAGGCGCAAGCAGGATGTGCCAAATCAAAAATCTCGCTCCCGCCAGTGCTGCCTCAACAGTCTAACACCCTCGAGAATTCCACATCGGGTGCAGCAAAGGCCCCCGAGATCCGACTCTGAACACCTCTTTTTTTGGTACTTTGGCCGTTTGAGAATTTGCTTCCTCCCTCTCCCCTCTTTGAACGCTGCCATTACTCGGATCTACCTACATCATGGCGCCTTCCAAAGCCCCTAGCAAGAGCGGCACTCCATCGAATCCAGTCAAATCGAAAAAGAAGTTTGCCGAAGATGCCGGTCTAGCCCATCTGCTCTCGCTCTCCCAATCCATCACCGATGCAAAATCCGAACTGCATCAGTCCCGGATCGAATCCACCAGAAGCAAAGTCCAGGCGCGGCAGGCTAAGAAGCAGCTCCAGGGAGAGCGCAAGAAGGAAAGAGTAACAGCGACAAAGCAAAATGGAATGCTCGCCAAAGCAAAGAGCAAAGCCGAGATCAAGGCCGGGTTGAAAGCCCAATTGAGAGAAAAGTCGAGGTTGAGGAAGGAGAAGAGGAAGGAGCTCAACAGTGGCGATAAGCAAGGCACCGATGCTCCAGCAAGCGAGAAGCAAGAAAAGAAAAGCAAGCCAGTCAAGAAAAGAGTCTCGTTCAACCTAGCTTGATCAATCGACGACCAAGACATTACACTCGCTGTTTACATGATTAGACAGGCGGCAAGGAATTCCTACAACTCGGACACTCGTTCTTGATCTGCA
This sequence comes from Ustilago vetiveriae, assembly GCA_928722275.1. Taxonomy (NCBI): domain Eukaryota; kingdom Fungi; phylum Basidiomycota; class Ustilaginomycetes; order Ustilaginales; family Ustilaginaceae; genus Ustilago; species Ustilago vetiveriae. The sequence goes on from CAKMXE010000006.1 coordinate 637,876, forward strand.
ACCATCGTTCCAAGCACTCCGTGTGGAAAGCGTGCTGACAGGGTGCCACCATCACGTCCATCCTCCGACGCCGTAATGTGTTTGTCGCCTTCAGACCCGAATTCAACCGCAGCATGCCTCGAATCGCACGAGCGAGCACAGCTCGGACTCGGCGGCTGATCCCACCTCCACCATGACCGTCTCTATGGCTGTAATGTCGTAGGGGTCCTGCACCACGACTCTGATGAGTCTTCTCGCGAGGATGGATTCGGGCTGAAACGTCGGTGGATCGAGCTTCTTCGCCTAGGTCGGAATCGACCTCGTAGTCTTCGGCATCACCACCGATCCGATCGTAACCGTCATTCTTCCACGACGACAGGTCGAACCATTTCCCACTTCCTTTCCGCGTCGTCGAACGACTTCGACGCCTTGCACCTCGGTTCTCGATCGCAGTGAGACAAATTGCACAGTCTCCGTATCCGTCCTGATCCCCACCTCGCTCCATTCCGTCATCGCCATCCGAAAGCGGGGGATGGTATTCCCATCCCTTCAACGCGTCTTCCGGTATCCATTTCCTCGGCAAGAACCAATGCGGGCCAATCCAGTCCTGCCCTATTAGCACTGCCGCTTGCATCACCAGGTACGCCGCAAGCGCCCATCCCCACCTGCTAGTCTCGCTGAACAGGACATTATCCGGGCAAGCTAGCAGATAGAGTGGCACAAACAGTCGCGTCAGCGTCGTGCCGATCACGCATCGCTTCAGGATAGCCTTGCGAGTACCGCGCTGTACGTTGCGGTAGATCTGAGGGATCCAAAACGAGTAGAGCACCGGTAGCATCAACGAGATGGTAAAGATGGGGAAGAATCCTACCATGAAGAGGAAAAGAGCAACGGCTAGCGTCGATAAGCCGCGACGACGGGCTCGAACTTCTTCCGCAGTGACTGCAGTGGCCGCAGAGGCGGGATTGCCAGTCGCCGTCGTTGTATTTGGCGCTGCGTTGATTGCGTTTGGATCCGTCTGGCCGGTTTGTTCTTGCTGCTCGGATGCACTGGGTGTCTCCGTCGGCGCTGGTGTCGGTGTCGTCGCTGTCGTAGGGGCAGCGTCCATCTGCATCCTGTAGATCGTAATCGTGTACCTGTACCCAAACGCCAAAAAACACATACCACTCATGAACGAACACGCGATCAGTACCGCCGTCGTCTCGTTCTCCAGCACCACCGCTACACTGAGATGGATCAAACATCCATATGCGTCCAGCACCGACTGTGCCAACCACGTCTTGTCGCTGACTTTTGCCAGTCCACTCGGCGTCGTGGTTGCTTCCATCTGTTGCACCAGTAGATACGTTTGGAGAAAGAGGATGATGAAGTAGATGATTGCGTAATGGATTGCTTTTCTCCAGAGTTTCGTCTGAAGTAATCCACTCAGCGGTGATGTAGTCGGAGAAGACAGTAGGAGCTGGCATTCAGGCGAGTATGCCAGTAAGGAAAGTTTCAACGGTGGTGGCGTGATAGTGCTGATCCCGGTAGGGTGTGTATACTCTTCCTCGAGCGCGTTTATCGAATCTTGTAGCGACTGACTAGATCCAGCCGATTGAAGCTGCGCATAAACGTGCAAACTGCAATTGTGCTTGATCGCAGCAACCTCCGCAGAAACATCACCGGCATCGTAGGTTCCGGTATCGATGATTCGCTGCAGCATGTCAATGCGAAGTTGGAAGGCTTTATCGATAGCTGATACCGTAGCATTGCGAGTGTCATTGTTGCTGGTAGGAACCATGTCGAGCGTCGTTCGAACATCTGTGCCTTGAAGAGATTCGTCTGCGACGGCGTGCAGGAAGAGGCTGCCCGTGGGGATGAAATGCAGACCTTCAAGCGAGAAATCGACTTGATCCATCGTGGATTTGCTGTCTGTGGGTGGTGCGAAACTCAAACTCCCCGTGATAAGCGATACATTGCCTTTCAACAAATGCTCTTCTTTCAAGTGAAGATCCACATGCCCCTTCTTGCTCGTCAACCAATCGAATTGCCCGCGATCCTGCTTGAGTGTTGTTTCGTTGACACCATTGACGTATTCCGGCTCCTTTCCCTCCCAGACTCTTGCAATCTCGTCCGCAGCAGAATGATTTAGCCTGGAATCCAGAGCAAGCGAACGATTGACCTGCGTACTGTAGTCCCATCCACTCCACTCGCCCTTGTAGTATCCTTCGATATCCGAGTAATAGGAGCCATCACGATCAACAAGACTTCGTCCTGAATACGTAGACGGCAGGAGCCAGTAGAGCTCCGATGGATCTGGCGTGACCGTAAGGTTGGCTTGTTGGGTAACATTGTGGTGGTACCAGCCCAAAGTCTCGTTGCGAAGCTGCTCGGTCTGTCTGATGGCGAGGCGAACAGGCTCGAGGGTGTCTTTGCCAAATATGAGGGTGCCGAGAAAGGATGCTCGTACGCTTGCTGCCAAGGACAGCAGTAGCAGCACCGACGAGGCCCATGGACAGCGTTGGGAATGCATTCTGGGTCACAACAAGCGATCGACGATGCAGACCCGTTCCGCAGCGAAGCAAGGTTGTTACGCTGTTGAGTTAAGTATCGACGGCATTGATAGAGTCTCCCTTGTGGAGCTTGAGGCAAAGCAAATGAGTATGTCGCAAAGAAGTGATGGTCGGTCCAGAAGTACCAATGAGGCACCGTCGGCACCAGAAGCTGAAAGGGTCCAAGCGCGAGGCAAAAAGTGGAGCTCATTCTCCGAAATCCGAACTATCCTTCGCAACCCTTGCTTTCAGCTTTGAATGCTCAGTTCTTCCAACCCCTCACACCAACATCATCACTCATACACACAAATCGCGCCCCGCATCCTCCTCACATGACTTCATAGCAGAATCTACCGAGCGATGGCGAGGAGAAAGACCCATCACGACAACTTTCTCGATGACGACGATACCACATCCGACGAGGATTCGCACACGGACAGTGTCGATGATCCATCAGCCGGACCTTCACGCAAGAGGATGAAGAGATCGAAAGACGCTGCCCTTTATGGTATATTTGGAGAGGATCAGAATGAAAAAGAAGGAGGAGTAGGCAGGACCGTCAGGGCAAGAGATGCGAGGGGCAGAAAGATCAACTATAGGGCTGGACAGGCGTTCGTTCCTGCTTCGACTTCACAACCGCCTTCAGCAGCCAGAGGAGAAGAGGCGTCGATGGAGCCCGAATCGTCACTACGTGAAACGTCAGATACGAGATTGGCGGCAGAGGAGGAGGAGGAAGGGGAGGACGACTTTGAACCGGCTTCCTTCTATTCGTCTCGTAGAGGAATTGGCTCTTCTAATCCTCGCGAGCCGAGAGAACCGAGACCACCATCGCCATCGTCATCATCATCAGAACAAAAGAAAAGCACCAAGTCAGGCGTCGGAGCACAAGCTGGGATTGGCGCCAACAAAGGCGCACCTATCAGCTCTGAAGCAGGTCCATCTTTCCGCCGAAGCGGTCTCACCTCGCTTTCCATGTTTGTCTCTGCAGGAGCCGCCAAGCCTTCGGACACCAGTGTTCCACCTCGCAACGTCACTTCGACCCCACCTCCCGTATCGTCGCACGAGTCTACGGTCGTTGAAGGACGGTCTAGAAGCTCTACATCTGCTGCGCTAGATGATCAAGACTCCACCGCATCGAAACTGTCCGCAGCAGGACTTCCCACGAGCTTTTCGATACCGCAACCCGTCGCGACACGCTCGATGACTTTTCAGCGCTCGAATCGACCAGACATTTCCAAAACTACCATCAAATTCGGGAGTAAATTCGACCCTTCCGCCTACCTCGCTTCGATGGGCTGGACGGGTGGAGGCCTTGGTCGGTCGGGTCAAGGCATAGTCAATCCGATTGAAGTGCAATTACGACCCGAGCGAGCAGGTATTGCTTATGGTGGGTTGAAAGAAAAGACTGCACAAGCCAAAGCGGAAGCTCGACGACGTGGAGAAGCCGTGTCCGATTCCGAGGAAGAGGTCAAGTCGAAACAGAAGCAGAAAAAGCAACCGAAAGCCTGGACGGCTCCACCGCCCAAAGCAAGCAAACCTCGAAAACCAAAGATCGAGCATCGAACGTATGAACAGATCATCGCCGAAATCGGCTCGTTGCCCGCAACCCACAGTACGCTTGGCAAGATCTACGATGCCAGCAGTGGAGAGCTTCGGGAAGTATCGGATTTGGCTACAGCATTAGGCTCGAAAGGGATTCCTTCAACAGCGGCAGCCGAGTTGCCTGAATTGCGACATAATCTGGGTTTGATCTGCGAGACGAATGCACAGACGTTGGCGGCGTTGGCGAAAGAGGGTAAGCAGATGCAGGATCGGGAGAGGTGGTTGATGAGGGAGATGGAGCTGGCAGAGAGGAAGAGGGAGGTGGAGAGGAAGAAGATGGAGAGAGTCAGAGGGGTTTTGGTGGTGGTAAGGGGGATGGAAGGGGTTTGTAGGCGGATATTGGAGGGTGGGGAGGACGGAGAAAAAGTGTTGGAAGAGTTTTCGCCGTTGATCGAGCAATTGATACGGGAATACGAGGAGGAGATTTCTGAAATGTCGTTGGACGAAGCGGTGGTTGGAATCACTGCACCGATCTTGGCGAAAGTATGGTCTTCATGGAAACCTCTGAAACAACCGACCTTGACCACGACCTTTCTCTCTCGCTGGAAACCGCTCCTACCGATCACACAAGTCGCATCACGATCAGCAACAATGACACCCTTTGACAGTCTTCTTTGGACCTACTGGATGCCTACGATCCGCTCCACGCTTCTCACGTTCACTCCGCAACATCCCTCTTCTACGATCACACTGCTCGAAACTTGGCAACCCTTGCTGCCGCGGTTTATCTTTGACAACATAATCGACCAACTCATCCTGCCATCCATCTCGCGAGGTGTATCGTCGTGGGATGCTCGAACCTGTTCGCATCAACTGGAGCACTTGATCTTCCCTTGGCTACCGCTCCTCGGTGTCGAGCGCTTATCCTCGATACTCTCGGAAGCAAAGGGTAGGTTACGATCATCTTTGAAGATCGTCGACATTGCGAAAGGTCCTTCCAAAGGATTGGAGCAATGGCGCAAGTTTTACGCTGCGCATTTGTCTTTGGGTGAATTCGGAACTTTGTTGTTGTCGACGATCGTGCCGCGGTTGTCGTCGTACCTGCAGACGCGATGGGTGGTTCGAGGAGGGGAGGGAGGGAAACAGGATATGAGGGTGGTGGAAGAGGTTTTACGGTGGAAAAAGATGGTTGGATTGGGAGTCATGGTCAAGATCGTAGCAAGCGATTTCTTTGTCAAGTGGTTGAGTGTCTTGCATTCGTGGCTGGTCAAGGGGAGGGGGGAATGGAGGGGCTTGGATGGATGGTATGAAAAGTGGCGTGGATGGTGGATAGAGAATTTTGGTCAAGAAGAGATTGGTCAAAGAGGCTTTGGATTAGGATTGGATTTGATCAACTCGGCCTTCTCAACACCCCCTTCTGATCTAGCAATCCCCTCGTTCACACTGACTCCCACCATCCCCCGATCATCGCTCAATCCAACGATGCCAACCGACACGAAGCCCGAATCGATCACGTTCAAATCCATCCTCACCGACTACTTGGCCGAATACGATCTGTTCCTCTTCAAAACTTCCTCGGTCAAATCCACCGGTATCACTTCCACCGCTCCGATATGGCGGATCAGCACATCGGCAGGTTCGGAAAAGCGAAAATCCACTCTCGTGTATTGGCAAGATCAAGTCGTCTTTCAACAGCCTTCGGGGGGAGCAGGAGGAGGAGGCGAGGTTTGGATGCCTGTTTCCATGGATCAGTTGGTCAAGAGTCTGCTTTGACGCAATGCGAGAGAGGGCGAGATGCGAGCTACATTCCTATTGTTTCAAAAAGTTGACCAAAGAGAGAGAGAGAGAGTGTGTGTGTGTGTGTGTGTGTGTGTGTGAACCGATATGATACTGTACAAAAGACCCCGAAAGATATCTGACTGACAGAACGGAGAGAAGAATGAGAGTGTGATACAGAGGGAAAGAGACCGAGGCTGAGAAAGCTAGGAAATATCGACGAATCTCCCGCGTTTGTTGGGATCTTGCTGAGAAGGTAAGGTGTTGGCGACGCGATCATCTGCACTACTAGAAGATCTTTTGAATCCACTCGTCGAACCCGTCGGGGTGGAGGTTCCATTGGGAGCCAATTCTGTAACACCTCGATCCTGTTGTGGTGTCCAAGAAGAATCGTTGCCAAACAAGGCGCTTGCCAATTCATCATCTCCGGTTCCAGCAGCAATGAGGTTCTGTAGCATGGCAACGTATTCTTCGTCTGTGAAGCCCATTCCTGCTAAGGGATTGACGCCATCGTCCTCGACAGAGGAAGAAGCGCCGTTGCTGGGCGTCGCTCCAGTCGTGACATTGTTGGAAGAAGGAAGAGGAGATGAACTTCTCTTGATCCCGCCTGCCATCCCAGTGCCGGAAGAGGCGGATGAGATTTGACCTCCGCCATTGTCCGTTGATGCTGCACGATGCTCCCTCTGTGCAGCTTTGAGATGCAACAGATGCTTTTCCAGCATGTTCAGCAGACCTTCTTTGGTGAATGGCTTGGGTAGAATATCCGTCATACCGCTCGACATGTAATTGATAAGCTCGCTAGGCCCAGAATTGCTCGTCATGCTGATGATAGGCGTGCTAGGGTCGAATTGACGAATCAACGAGGTGGCCGACATACCGTCGAGATTGGGCATGACAATATCCATCAAGACCAAATCGTACTTTTCCTGATTCATCTTGTTGACTGCAGACATACCGTCCACAGCGTAGTCGATGGAACATCCAAACACTTGCAAGAACTTGGAAGAGAGTCGACGGCATACCTCATCGTCGTCCACCAACAAGACACGTGGAGGTGCGGTCCAGCCAGGCACAAGCGTAGGTCTGCGGGGTCGCAGATACTTGTTCTTGTTGCTGCTGTTGTTCGTCGATGCACTGCCAGCTGCAGCTGTAGGACTGTTCGTGCCCGAGGCTCTGGTCGTAGTGGCAAGATCGGATGGCATCGATGCATTGTCTCTGGCCTTGCTGCTTTCGTACGTGCTGGTGCGCGAATCACTCAACCGGGGAACGATGCTGTTGCTGCTGCTGGAGGTCCCACCGATGCCGTTGCCGGCAAGCGCTGGATCTGAAGGTGCTGCACCGTTGAAAATGCGAAGAGACGAGAGATTAGAATTGCGTCGACCCACATCGTCGAGACGGGGCGGAAGCATGCTCATCGACGGTTCGGGTGTCCTGCCGCTCTCCGCAGGCGAAGCGACGCTCTTCGGCGAGAGTGGCGCTACGGTAGACGGGGCAGTGGTCATGCCGGACATCCTTGTGGACGAGCCAGCATTGGTGATGCTGCTGCCAGTCTCTACCGATGGGCCAGTGGAGCCTACGGACTGTGGACCGGAGATGGCAGATTTGTAATTGCTGCTACTGTTGGAAGGATCGGCAGAAACGTTGGCTGTGTAGGGAGCATTGGCGTACGAGCTGGACGGTGCACCTGGCGGAAGGAAGGATGCACCTTGGTTGGATACGTTGTTAGCAGCATTGGCGCCGGTCTGAGACAAGAAGGCGGAAGCAGAGGGTGGTGGGTTGAGTCCGGCTTCGTTGGATCGATCTTGCTCTAGATTCATGAGGTACTGAATGAGATTTTGCATGAGCTGATCCTGTTGAACCATGTTCCGCTGAAAGGTGAGCATCTCACCGATGACACCCTGATACTGTTTGGTGAGTGCCAGGATGTGGTTCTGCATCTGATCCTGTACGTTTGTGAGATGAGCCACCTGCGCCCGAAGGTCGGCAGACGATTCTCCGGGCTTGTCTTGTCCATCCGAGGCGGGCAAGGGCATCGAGGGGCTGTCGTCACGATCTGCTTCCGTCAAGCCAGCTTTGAGATTCGATTTCTTTTTTGCTGGGATCTTGCGCTTGACATTCTCAAGCAAGTCTTCGCGACCGCGCACAAAGTCGGGATGCTGGAATTCCCAGACGTGTTCTCCAACGGTACCTGAGCCATCTTCGGGGTTCTTGACCTTGTGGAAGTCGTACTTGTTGAGCTGACGGACGAAGCTGGCAAAGTTGGAATGGCGAAAGTTGCGGGGCAGGACGTGTTTGGTGAAGTCGTTCATGTCCTTGACGATGAAGCTCTCGCCAGAGGGAGACCAAGCGACGACGCTTTCATAAGCCTTGTCATCGAGCATGCTAAAGAGCTTCTTGACAAAGTCGCTCGTCCCCTTGTTGGCGCTTTGACCGGCATCGCCAGCACGGCCTTTGCCTTTGGCATCATAGTCGTCGTAGCCTGCTCCGTCATCGTCGTCCATATCGTCCTCTTGTTTGAGCGCGGCACCTCCAAAAGATCGATCGAAGGGAAGAGCAGGAGGGCCGACAGCAGGACCGGGACCGCGAACGGAAAGGTGGGCCGAGTTCGGACCGAGGGACTGCGGCTGCAATACCGAAGGAAGGTGAGCAGGATTGCTGTTCCAATGCGGGTGGGATGGATGCGAATGGGAGGATTGCTGATTCTGCTGCGACAGTGCCGAGGGGTGGTGAGGATGTGGATAGGCGGATGGTGGAGGGTGGCTGCTGGGGTAATCGAGTTGGGATGGACGTGTACCTGAATGCATCTGAGAATCGGGAGCAGCATGCGGGGTGTTTTGGGCATATGGAGATTGAGAAGCGTAGGCAGAAGGATGACCACCGTGCTGACGCATGGGACTGTTGGCGCTGGCCATGTTGGAAGGGGACGGATCAAAGCCGGGCGGGTAGGGAGCCGAGGAACGTGGATTGGAGTTGGTGGGGCTAGGACCGCCAAAATCTTGGGATGAAGTGGAGGAAGGCCACGGCTGCTGGGATGGTTGACGACCGACGGGAGGCGGAAGGTGAGCTTGAGGATAGTTGCCTAGGTGAGGCGGTTGAGCGTTGTAGGGCTGTGGTTGCTGATTTGAAGGCGAAGGGCCAGCATAAGGATCCATGTTGGGGTGGTGACGCGATTGAGTCGGTCCGGAGTACTGACCATGTTGGTCGTGCCAGTTGGAATGGTTTGTCATTGCGTTGATAAGGGCCAGCTTTTGGCTGATGATCGAGGAGATGTGCGGTGGAAGCTGATGCTACAACATGTAGACGTGCATGGAGTTGTCAGTTGGGTCAAAGAGGCTGCTCCGAGAGACTGACAGATACAGCGATGTACAGGGACCAGAGCAGGGATCGGTGTTTGGATGGAGCCGGCTGAGAATCAAGGTAGCGACCAAAGAGATGCTTGAGACCGATGGACAAGAACGAGCTGAGTGCACGAGAGGAGGAAGCGATCACGCGGGCGTGATGATGGATATGGCAGGCTTGACTGGGAGAGTGTCGATCCAAGGGCAGGCAAAAGGGGGCTGTGGCCTGAAAGGAAGCCAAGGACGTAATGCAAAGCGATGCCAAATGAGCCGGCTCCGGTAGCAAGCCGATGAAGAGCGTATTGCACACTAGACGGATGGTCGGGACAAGAGAGCGAAACAGACCTCGAGTAAGCGGCGGATATTGAACGGAAACGACGGGATCAAGAAATCAAGTAGCGAGATGAAATGGTGATGAAGGAGATTATTGAAAAAGAGATGGCGTCTGGTTGACAATCGAGACGGACACGTACAAACATCAACGAAGGACGAACGAGGACGACAAGGACGACGGCAGAGACCGAAGAGCACGAAGACTGCGATCCGAAATGAACAATCGTCCAGATCGGGTCTCTGTCCAACAGGGCTTAGCAGCCGCGCTGTTACTTTTAATGAAATGAAATTGTGAATTCCACTTTGGGAAATTGGGTTTGCTTTGCCGCGGCCCAAAGAAGGAGAAAACCGAGAGAGACAGAGAAAGGGAAATAAGGCTTGAGAAGGGGACAGCGAAAAAGGAAAGAAAGCGCGACGAGCAAATTGGGCGTAAAACAGCCGCGAAACAGCGCGCATCGTCCAAAGCCCGCAAGCAGGTCCACTTTTGACACGATCCACCTGGCTGTTATCGACCAACAGAGCGAAAAGGGACAGTGCGGCTCAGCCGAAACGGAGCCAAAAATGCTGCACACGCGTACAAGTTTACAATTTAGCGAGTCAAGCCAGGCGGACTCCGTAGCGATGTTGTATTCCGCCTGCAGTGCTTGGAAAATCTTCCACAAGTAAGTCTCAAAAGCCCTCTCCTTGTTCTCCTGCTGTCGCGCACATGGGATGTGACCACGCAGGGCTGACTTGTTTCGACACTGAGGTGCAGAGCCAAGTGGTGACGCTACTTCTCGATGCAAGCAGTGAATTGTCGAAGGAGAACAACGGATCCCTACACCGAGTTGCAGAGTGCCGCGTTGGGCGGCAACAAGGAGAGAGCGAGAACTGAAAGTTGAGCTGAGTGCAGCTCAGCTTTGGGCGGGAGGAGTGCGGCAGAGATGCGACAACACAATGGACGCCTTTAGGCTCGTTCCTGCTATCTATCTACTGTATGCATGTTGACGAGCGCGTTCGAGCGATGTATGGATCCGCAATCATCTCAAACAGCACATGGATCGAATGGACGGACACATGTCAGTCAGATCTTGGTCCTCGACAAATGCGGCTCGGTTTGATCTGCAGAGACATTGGAACATCACACGCAATCACCACTGGCCAGCCAACGTATCCGAGGTTGATGAGTTTAGCAAGGAATAAAAAAAGGCGACAAGAGCGAGGTTGGGAATCGAGACTGTTCTAGTGCTTGTGGCTGCTCTTTCTGGTGTCGTTCTTTGCTCACGTGTTGATTGACCGTTGATTTCATTGCGCCTTTCGTCGCGAAGCCCACAAGCCCACTTTGGCATCCCTTCTTATTATTCGCTGTCGACAGCCAGCCAGAATCCATCGCACAATCCGACAGCTGTTTGCCCACACACTCTGTCGGTTGTAGATCAAATGATAGATCTTCATGTCAAAGACGGCAACTGCACATGTGCCAATGTCGGCTGTAGATCAACCCAGCTCAGCTGCATTCCAGCTTGCTAGCCCAATTTGACCATCCGCGACCGGGACAAGGTCCATCTGCGACGCATATCACTGTCTCACAGAGTCACACCACAGCTGCAGACTGAAACGCAACAAGTCGATCTTGAATTCTGATCCATGGTACCGAGACGACACAAAGCATATACCCTGTCATCCTACTTCTCCCTCTCAACGCCCGCCCGTGCTGCCATTCGACTGCCTCGCTTTCCGAATCTGCTGCACTCTCTGACCGTAGCTCGGACCCGATACCGCTTTCCCAGCTGTCAAAGTCTGCTCTAGGGCCCCGCCCGAGCCGCCGCCGCCAAACACGCTCGAATGATTGCTATCCATACTTTCTCTCTCCATCATCGTCTTGCCCAGTGGTGTGCCGCTCGGCAACAGCGATGCAGGCAAGCGTGGGACCGGTGGAACAGCCTCTCGCTGTTGCTGCTCGCGTTCCTCGGCAGCTTTCATCGCGGCATCCAGCTTCGACTTCAGCCCGATCGACGAGAATCGCGATCCGCCCGACGATTCACGTTGGTGAAGACGCGAGGATTTCCGCGAGTTGCTCGCCGAACCTGCATTGCTGTGATGGTGATGCGCCAGAGATCCGACGTCGTGCTTGCCGTCGCAGCACGCACGCACGTTGGTCAGACCATCCCAGTCTTCAGGCTCGTCCTCCTCCAGCATCTCTTCCGCAGTTTTGAGGCGCGGATCATCGTTGGCCAGCGCACGACGGATAGGCGACTGCGTAGCAGTCAGATCGAGCAACTCGTATTCCTCCTCGCCTGCATCACCACTGCGAACACTGGCTGGGTAGACACCGTTCCGCATGCTGTTACTGGGACTCATCGGTATCGACACTTGCCGGTCGTGCTCGTGCTGCTGGAGCCATTCCCTAGCAGCCACATCACGGCGCTTGCCCAAGGAAGGATAGAGCACGCTCTGAGCTCCGATGCTTCCACGTCGGCGGGGCGTCGATTCCCCTCGAAGCCCGACGTCTGACGTTCGACGTCCCAAGAAGCTGCGCTGTCCCGACAGCCTGCGCGAACCCATGACCGACGCACTGCCCAACGTAGCCGCCGAAGCGCGAGGTTTGGCACGACGTCCCGCGCTTCGTGTGATCAGCGTCGCATCATTCTCGGCGTCGCTGATCAGATCCGGTGCAGCATTGCTGGCGATCACCGTGGCGTCCTGAATCGTCGGGCGATGCACCAAATACTCGAGTGCAGCGAGCCATGCTTCGTGTCTCTCGCGGTTCGGGGCACTGATCTTGACTTCACGCGATGCAGTAGTGATGATGATGCTCTCACCGTGCAAACCAGGCGGAGAGGGGTTGACGTCTTCGACCACGCGAACACTCTCGATGGGCGCGCTCTTGCTCGTACCTTCCGACACCTTGGCACCGCCAGGATCGCTGATGGTCCAGTAGAGCATCTTGGTGTACGGATGCAGCCAGAAGTAGCGACGATGACGCTTGTCAGAATGCCCGCCACGTCCCATCGACTTGCGCGTGTACTTGTACATGTACTCGCCGATCATGGTCTGGGTAATGGCGTGGATGATGGCAGGATCCGTGGCGTCAGCTCCAAATTCGGCCAGGCCGCGCTGTCCTGCTTTGCCCAAAGCGGCCGGCCCACGAACGACAAATGTGTCGTCGCCAGCCTCGGCATCGGAAGCAGCCGACGACATCATCGACAAGCGGCGACTGACCTCGGAGGTGACGTCCGACACAAAAGAGGCAGCAGACGACTGACGAGGTCCGGCCGCAGGTCGCTTTGCTGCCGACTTGCGCGAACTGATGCTCTTGCGTCCTGAGGTCAAGTTGGTGTAGATGCTGCTGTCCAACGGCTGGGGGTTGGCAGAGTCGTTCGAGTAGGTGCGCGAACGCATGCTTCCCGTGCCCGAACTCTGCTGGCGGGCGCGACCGCTGGCAGGATAGGCGCTCGGTGGTGGTCCGCTGCGACCAGAGGCACGAGACACTGAACGGGGCTGATCGCCAGAGCCAGCAGGCACCTGCAAATGAAGGTGCTGGGCGCGCGTCAGCAGATCAGCGGGCGGAGGCGACGTAGGACGCCCGGGCGCCTGTCCACCAGCCGTTGCCAGAGCACTCCGTTTGAGCGTCGACGGGGGAGGCATCGAGGGCGGTGGCGGCATCGACATGATCGGGGCTTTGGTTTTGTCTGGCAGAGGAGGCACCGGCGGAATGGCTTCGGAGGCATACTTGTCCGTGAGACGCGACCAGGTGGAGTCGGTCGAGGGCCTGCGACTCTGATTCCGACTGCCAAAGGTATCTGCGCTGTAGTGCACGGTGGCCGGGGACGATGCGCGCTCGTCTCCAAAGGTGCCGACAGAATCGCGGGCGCGACCGCCGAGGATAACAAGCTTGTTTTGAGCAGCAAGACTTTCCTTCGTCGGCTGCAACGGCGAGGCAAGCGCAGCCGCAGCTAGGGCGTCACGTTGACGCTGCTGCTGGAACAGTTGCCACGCCTCATCGTCAGTCTGACAAGACGACTCTTTGAGCTCCACAGGGGCTGCTTTTGGTGTGTCAGGGCTCTGATCGGCCTCGGCATGGGCTGAAGGAGCCTCGTCCACTTCGACAGCATCCTTGAAGTCCTCGGCCTCGTTTTCGGTATCCGTCACCACCTCGTTCTTGGCCAAGAGCTGTGCCTCGGCCGCGACCGCCGCAGCGGTGGCGGCGGCAGCTGCTGCCTCTGCTTTGGCGATCGCTGCCTCCTGCTCGCGCACTTTCTTCTGGGCCGTATTGAGCGCCGACTGGATTGTTTGCAGCTCTTTGTCCGAAGCGACGCGATTCTGCTCGGTAGAAGAACGTTGGGCAGCGATCGAGGACTCAAGGTAGCGGACCTTGGATTGAAGCGAGGCGACCGTTGCCTTGGCCTCGTCATGTTGCTTCTGCAACGCCGTGTGTGCCGTCTGAGCATCCTTCAGGTTGGTTTCTGCTAGAGATCGAGACTGTTGCGAGGTGTCAGCGTCGCTCTGCAGCTTCTGCAGCTGCTGCTCGAGCGCCTCCACCTGAGTTCGCACCTTGGCAACTTGGATCCGCTGTTCCTCAAGTGCGCGCTCCCGCTCTCCAACGAGCTGTTGCTCCAAAGATTGCACCTGAGCCTGTACCTTTTGCACCTCGGCGCTTTGCTGCTGCGCGAAACGTTCTCGTTCGCTCGCCAGCTGCTCCTCGAGCTGCTTTACTTTCACCTGCACCTTTCCGACCTGAATGCGTTGTTCTTCGACAGCAGCCTCCCTGTCGCGTACTAGCTGCTCTTGAAGTGTCTTCACCTGCGACTGAATTCTGTCGACCTCGGTGCGCTGTTGCTCAGAGGCACGTTCTCGCTCGCTGACCAGCTGCTGTTCGAGCGACTGCACTTGAGCCTGCATCTTTTCTAGTTCGCTGCGCTTGGCCTCGAGCTCTTGCTCTCGTTGCGAGACGAGTTGCTGATGCGTGGCTGCAGTCTGATCGCGGCTCTCGAGCGCCTGCTTGTGTTCGCCTCGAATCGAGGCTAATGCCGAGGCGTGACGGTCTTCGAGCTCTTTTACGGCGTCCTGATGCTGACGCTCCTTCTGGGCCACGGCGACAGCGTGCGCAGCCTCGAGCTGCTCTTTTTCGGCTGCGGTGTCGTTCAGCGCCTGGGATCGTGCGGCGACAGCGGCAGCAGCAGCGGTGGCTTCGGCCTCGCGCTGGCGCGAGAGCTCGCGAGCGGTCTCCTCCTGCCTTCGCACCTTGTCGTTGACCATGTCGAGGTTCGACTTGGTCTCCGAGAGCTCTCGCTCGACAGCAGTATGCGATCTCTGCAGCTGGGCGAGCTGCTGTTTGAGCTGACCGATCTCGGCCCGTAATGTGGCAATGCTCTTTTGCAGGTCTTCGATCTCAACCTTTGCAGCCTCAAGCTCCTTGGTGCGCGCTTCGAGCTCCTGGCTTCTTGATGAAAGATCCTTGCTGTGAGCCTCAATTTCTTGCTTAGCAGTTTGCAGATCGGCATCGCGACTGGCGAGCGCTTCGCGATGGCGCTGCTCGAGTGCAGAGACCGCGGACGCATGCGAATTCGAAAGCTCCGTGATCGAGTTTTGGTGCTCGTCCACTTTGGCACGATGACCGTCCTGCAGCGTAGCAAGCTCAGATGCGTGGGCTTTGACAAGGTCTCTGTTGGAAGCCTGGAGCCGAGCAGCTTCTTGACGGTGACGCTCTTGCAGGTCAGTGACGGCTGAAGCATGCATGTCGGAGAGCTCCTTGATCGCCTTGTCGTGCTGAGCGAGAGCCTCTTGGTGCTGATTCTTAAGCGTGGCCATCTCGGCAGCGTGCAACGCAACAACCTTCTGATGCGAGCTTTCTTGCTCGGCCAGCTGTGCATCTGCCTCCTGGAGCGCCTTCTCGCGGATGGCGAGCAGCTGTCGATGTTCATCGCGCAGTCCCTGCAGTGCATCGGCATGCGATGCTTCCCGGGCATCGAGGATCTCCTTGTGCTGACGATCTTTCTGACCGAGCGCAAAGATGTGGGATTCCTCCTTTCGCTCCTTTTCTTCCTTGACCTTGCGCTCGAAATCTTCCGTCGAAGTCTTGTGCGACGCTACAACAGCGGCCAAAGCGGCGCTTGAAGCAGCGACTTGCTCTGCCAGAGCCCGCGAATGACGCGAGCGGGCCTCGGCAACAGCAGCATCGTGGATTTGGGCGCGCTCGGCCAGTGCAGACTCAAGAGCAGCAGCATGGCTCTCGTCCCTTTCGGTGAGGCTCTTCTCGTGTTGAGAGGAAAGCTCGTCTACATGGCTTTCGTGCTTCTGCTTGAGCGCGTCGATAGCATGGGCATGCTGACCTTGCAGCGTCGAGATCTTTTCAGCGTGCTCGGCATGGATCGCCTCGATAGCATTGTCGTGTTCGCTCCGCATGGCGTTGAGCTCCGCCCTATGCTGCTCGTCTCTTACGGCTAGCGCTGGGGCGACGAGGTCAGGTACGTCGTCGGTCTGCATGCTCGACTCAAACATCTCCCGAGCATCGGCTTGTTGTTGTTCGAGCTCTGCGGCCAGGCCACCAAGCTCGCTGCCGAGTGCGCTGGGTTCAAAGACTGCCGAGACCGGTCGCACAGTAGCTCCGCTGCGTCGGCCGCTCGTTGGCAGGGTGCGCTGATGCGACGGGCTTTCCTGATCGTCACCGATCTGCGGCAATTGAGCGTTGCGTGCAAGCGGGCTACTGCCAATAGACGGGCGCGAGCGATGCCCGCGAGCAATGTTGCGAGAGGCGACGCTGTCGATGCTTGCGTCGGCAGGGTTGGCACGATGGAAATCAGCAAATGCCGGGTCCATGCCATCAAGGCTGGCGCGCGACGGCGAAGCATCGTCCGGACCAGCGGGCGTACCGATTTGCGCATCGTCTTCGTACTCTGCGTATTCGACGATCGAGTCGGTCGAGTTGCTTGAGACCATGCCCATCTTGCGGCCATATCTCGGACGCAACGAAGCGGGACGGCTGAGACGCATATGCGAGAAACGCTTGGCAGCGGGGCTGTGAGCATCATTGTCGTCGAGCCACTGCTGCTCTTCGTCTTCGCTGGTTTCGGCGTCGTCGTCGAGACCCTGGGGGATCTTGACGCCCGCCTTGACGAGAAGCTTGGTGAGCTCGGCGTTCTTTTCGCGGACGCGTCGCTTCTCGGCAGCATCCTTGCCTGCCTTGCGCTGAGCTAGTGCGAGCTTGGCACGCAGGTCCGAAGTCTCCTTATCGCGTCCAAGACGGTTGCCGAGAGGCGACAGGACGGCGCCGTCGGCCGAGTAGACCGAGTCGCCGGGCGAACGAGGAGCTTCGCCAGAAGCAGCGCGCAAGCGAGCAGCCAAAGCATCTGCCTCGGCGTTGTCGTCGTTGGCGGCGTCGGACATGAAGCTGTGGGAGACGCTGCGGGAAACGCCGCCATTTTCGTTGAGTTGCTGGTTGCGGAACTTTTGCAGCTCGCTCTGAAGGTCAGAGACATCGCGCTGCATGCCTGCACGCTCCCTCCTTGCAAGGGCGATCTCTGTCTCGCGCGACTTGTTGAGACGCTCGATCTCGGCGACGTGGCCATCGATCTGAAGTCTTTGCGAATCGACCGTCTCTCGGGCCTTGCCGACTTCCTTATTGAGGCGCGCGTTGTCGAGCTCGGTTTTCTTCAGCGCCGACTTGATCTCGCTGAGCTGCTCCTCGAGGTTCTGCTTGGACACGTTGAGATCCCAATTCTCCTGCTTGAGAGCATCTTCGGTCTCGGTCATCTGGATGACGCGAGGCTTGTACTGGTCAAGCTGCTTTTCCATCTCGGCATGCGACCGTTCGAGCGAGACGCGCTGGTCGTCGCGTTCCTTGAGCAAGCCCTGGAGTCGACGCACCTCCTGCACGAGTCCTGCCTGAATTTCGTTGATGAGGTCCGTGTCGGCCTTGGCCTGGCGAGCAGCAGCGTTGCGACTGCGTCGATCGGTATGCCTCGGAGTGGTGCTGGTGGGTGCGGCGGGGGATTTGCCCGGTGTGGCAGTGAGATTGCGAATGGCATCAGCTACGCGGGTCGCCTTGGATGGTGTCTCAGAGAGGCTGGTCATGGAAGTGTCGCCACCGACATCAGCGCCGGCGGCGTCGACGTTGTGGACGGTGATGTCGGAAAAGAGTTTGTGCTTTTGCCTCTCGAGGTCCTCGATCTCGGCTTCGATCCTTTCGCTGAGGTCACGGATCCTTGCATTGGACGGTCTCTCGCTCTGGCTGCCGTCTGATTGATCCTCCACTGCGCTGAGCTCTTCTGCGAGCTCATCCATGAGCGACTCGATCTTACCGCGCAGACCGAGCAGGCCTTGACCAAGTAGACCGGCCGAGTTGACCTGGGTTTCGTTCTCCTCTCGCAAGACCTGCAAGCGTTCGCGGACGAGCCGTGTCATGTCGACAGTCCTGCCATTTTCGAACGAGAGGCGGCTGCCGGAGCGAACCATGGTGCGTGAGGGTGAAGCGAGCATGTGTTTGTCGTCGAGTGGGTTGCGATGCGAGTTGAGATTGGTGGCATCGGCGAGAGGCCTATGTTCGTAGACGGGCATGGGTGCGGAGGGAAGCGGAGGTGGAGCAGGGGTGTTGAAGTCGCTCTTCCTGCCCTTGCGCAGTGATGAACCGGGACGTGGCGGCGGACGGAAGGCGAGTTGCGATCCCGTAGGCATATCCTTGGGCGAAGCTGGATAGGTGAGCCTGGAAGCGGGTGATGGAGAGGGTGGGAGGTTGCCTTCAAAGAGGCCCTCCGAGCTGCTATCCGGACCTGAAGGGTCCATCTTGTTGATGGAGAGCAACGTGAACCGCTGCTAGACTGAGCGTATTCTCGATCGATGTGGATGCGATGTTTTGGGAAGTGAATCGAATCGGTTGAGGTGTTTTCGATCGCGTGTGAGAAAGAGCAGCGATGTTCAAGACGATGTGCTGTGTCTTGATGAGGAACGGGATCAGTAGAGAGCGTCAAGGGTGAGGCATCAAGAAAAGAATGTGGGATGTTCGGTCAGATGCTGCAATTGTGCCAATCAAAGAGGGTGCCGGAAGCGAGTCGCAGACAAGGGAGCGGCTGCTCTTCCCACTGTCAGGCGATCGCTGAAGTCAAGAACAGAGCGGAGAGAGAACGACTGCGGAAGGTGGAATGTGAAGGTGATTGGATCAGGACCGGCGCCGATGCTGTCTTAGCGGCCTTTCCGACACCTGCGTGTGTTGGCTTGTCCTGCCAAAGAGGAAAAAAGCATGCCAGGAAGGAAGAGGGCCAAGCGCGAGTTGCCTCTCTTTTCTCTTTCTTTTTTGGCTGCTGAATATCACCCGTCCCGCCCCTCTTTACGTGCCAGACTGCTGCCCATCCCAATTTAGACTCGCTGCCGCGTGTGGGCAGAATGGCGTGTTGGTCTCTCTTTTTTTTTTCCACGGCCCTTTCACACTGCCGAAATTCCACCAAACGCAATGGTGGCCTGTCATGCGCTGCAAGACCAAGACCAGCCAGAGCTGACCCTGCATGCACGTATGATCCTGTTCCAGCTTTGCTGCAGTGGTCGTAGCACAGCCGTGCTGCACCGATTGTCGCTCTTCCAACCAGTCGATGTATTTTCACGACGCAAGCCAATGGCAGAGTATCGCCTGCGTCGCTTCCAAGGACCCACCACCTCTTGCCGTTTTCCTCCTCTTTGCTGTCACAGAGAGGGGCGACGAAGGAACTGAAACTTACGTTCTAGCTTTCCTACTCGTGTCTTGATCGAGCTGAGGTGGAGATGTTCGAGTGAAGGTGTCGCAATGTCGTGCAGATCGAAGAAGCGCTTGGGGAATGCGAGACTGGCCTGATCTTTTCCGCGTTAGTTGGTGCGGATGGTTCGAGCTGTAGCAATATCTGCGGTGTGTTGATGGCAATGCTTTTGAATCGGCAAATCAAGGCGGCTCGTCCAGTATGTTGAGGAAAGATCGATGATGGTGATTGTGATGATGGCAAGGATGGCTCACCAATGCGAGATTCAAGTGCACAGGCTCATGTGCTCGCTTGCCGCTCAGCTCCTATTGGACTTGGGCACTGACGTCTGTCAGTCACCAGTCTCGCTCTTAGACTTTTGGTTTCTAACTTTGTCGGTCGCTAGCGTAGTGCAAAGTACGTGTTGCTCTTTTTCGTCCCTCACTCGTCTCGTCTCAAGGACGCGCTCGCGAAGTGTTGCTCTCCCTCTTGTACACATGTATTGAAAGCTTGATGAAAATAAAGGCTCGGTGCGCGCCTGCTGAACAGCCGTCGCATGAGCGGCAATCCTCTTTTTCTTTCTCTGTTGCAATTTTGAGCGCGCGGTCTCATCACGTGATGAACCCTTTCATGCTTGCTAACACCCAGCGCTTGCCTCTTTTCCTTCCCCCGCTCAACTCTCAATGTCTTTCGGTGTACATTTCAACGGTCCATCATGATCGTGAAACAAAAAATCACAAGCTTTCGAGAATGTTATGCAATATACATCAACGAGAACGAAACCGAATTCGAGAAATGCAAGAAGCGAATCTGATTCCCCTTTGACTGTAAGCTGTTCGCAAAGCTTCAATCCTTGGCAACAGGAGCGGGAGCAGCGCGTGCAGCAGAGTTGCCGAGCTCGCGGTCCACCTCTTGAGCATCATTGATCTCTCCCGCATCTTCGCCCTCGCCACTCTTGTCAGTTTGACTGCCAGGCACACCCGAGCCCGGCTCGTCTTCCCCCTCCATCTTGATGCCGTACTTTTTGCGCACCAACTCAAACGTCTTGAGCATCTTGCGTCGTGCACCAAGAGCAGCAACACCCTTGTCTTCGAGCTGCTTGTCATCCATGACCACCATCTCCTTCCAATGGCTTGTCTCAAAGTTGGGGGTATATTTGTGTAGGCGCAGCTGCCGCAGCCATGCCGGCACGTCTTCGAGCGTAGCCATGTCGGCGATTTCTTCCTCCCCTCCGGCCGCCGACGCACCTCCGTTTGCGACGCCTCCGGTGCTGGCAGCCGCGGCGCCAGGAAGAGCAGCGGCGCGTCCCGAGGGCGAGGTACCGCTGCGCGGGCTCTTTCGACCCGCCTGACCTCCCACGCCGGGCGACAACGCGCCTCCGCCGAAAGCGCGAAGGTTGCGACCATGCTGCTGTTGCTGTGAATGCTGCTGAGAATGCTGTTGTAGCTGTTGCTGCTGCGCAAGGAGCGAGAGGGTTTGCTGGTTTTGCAACATCTGCTGCTGCATGGCGAGCAGCTGAGCGCCGTTCATGTTGTTCAGGTTGAGCCCGCCCATGGCCGCCATCATGTTCATCATCTGCATGTTGAGCGGGTTGGCCAGTCCGCCCGAGGGGCTCTGAAGCCCTGCCAGCGCATTGGGACTCATCGGTGGAATGTTGAATTGGTTGCCGTTGCCGCCACCGGTGTTACCTCCAAAGGCAGTCGAGCCGGCGTTGAGACCACCCCTTCCAAAGTTGTCGCTGTGACCCCAGCCAGATTGCATGCCGATGTTGGGCGAGACACCTGGACTCGACTGGTCGTACATGTTGGATCCTTGGCCGAAGCCGCCGCCGCCCGTGTTCTGGTTGCTCTTGCGGCGGTACCGGGGCACATCGGGGTCCACCATGACACGGCCGTTGCCGCCCAGCTGCTGCTGTTGCTGAAGGCTGGCGAGCTGGGCGGCAGCAGTCTCGAGGTTGACGTTGGCCTCGCCAGCGCCCGCCTTGTCGTTGTCGGTGAACATGGGCACAAGCGGTGTGTTGACCATGCTTGACCAATTGCCAGTGGCGCTGATAGGCGACAGCTGATCGTCGAGCGGTCCACTTGCACGCGGAGAGCGACCGACATTATTATTGCTAAAATCGGTCGACTTGGGACGCGAATGGTCGCCAGAGAGGGTGCGCTGCTGCTGCTGCTGCGGGTTGGGCGAGCCGCCACGCTCCTGAACTTGATCCAGCTGTCCACCCGAATAGTTGCGATTCTCGCCGACAAGAGTGCCAGGAGCCGAAGTGCGGTTGGCTTTCAGTTTTGCCCTCTGGGCAGCAAGAGTCGATGCAGCATCTGCATTGCCCGGGCTGTACATGGCCGCAACGTTGGGCGAGAGGAAGCCGGCGGCGTCCGAAGACTGGCGATAGCCACGATTGCCGGGCGAAGCAGGAGCCTTGTTGGCTGCAGGCGACTTGAGACCAAGGCTAGCAAGCTTGGCTTCCATCTGGTCTGCCATGGAGCTGTTGTGGTGGCTAGGCGATAGCAAGGCCGAGACGGGGTCGCTGCGTGCCATCTGTTGGAGTACGGTGATGAAGAAGCGGATCTGAACCTGCGTCGATTCTTGAAGCAAGCTGTACAAAGCAGCGGTACGTTCGGCCTCGGAGAGGACGCGGAACCACTGTTCGATGGCGCTGAGCTCTTCCTTGAAGTTCTGGTCGAGCGAGGCGGCGGCCATCTCCTCGAGAGTGGCTTCGTAGTGCTGCAGGTCCTCAAACCAGCGGTCGATGGCTTCGGTTTCCGGGGTGCCGTGGTGGTTCATGTTGGGCAGCATCTCGGAGCTAGGACGCAGGTTGCGCGAGCCGGGAGCGCCTGGGATGGCAGCATTGCCACCGATGGATGGACTACGGATGGCACCGTCATGGACGGTGTTGCCCTGTTGAGCGAGGTGCATCATATGCTCGGTGGAGGCGCCTTTGCCGAGCGAGTAGCGGCTATGGGGATTCATGGTGATGGGACGATTTCCAGAAGGCGAGCTGGCGCGGTTGATGGAAGCGTTGGAAGGCGTCAGTGGAGATCGCAGAAGGCCAAAGTCGGACATTCCTGTTGGGTTTCGGTGCGACACGGGAAAGGTTGGAAGGAAGGCGTAACCAAA
The DNA here is from genome assembly GCA_928722275.1 of Ustilago vetiveriae. NCBI lineage: Eukaryota > Fungi > Basidiomycota > Ustilaginomycetes > Ustilaginales > Ustilaginaceae > Ustilago > Ustilago vetiveriae. Next base: position 660,172 of record CAKMXE010000006.1, read on the forward strand.
CGAATGCGGGCGATCGGTTGGTGTGGCGGATTGCGTTCATTTGACGGGGTGGGGTTTTGCACGTGGGCGGTAGCAGAGACACGAACAAGGGAAGCGAGAGAAATGGTCAGAAAGGCTGCTCATTGGCCGGCTTCTCTGCTGAGGGCATGATGTCCAAAAGGCGCAACCCGCGGCATACTTACCTTGCTGGGAAATAGCCAAGACGAAACGAGGGAACGACTTGCGTTGGACCGGTCCGGTGCAGGATGGTTTCGATGGTAGAGCTTGTCAATCACGCAAAGACTCCCACTGTTGCCTGAAAGTGTGAGCACTGATGGTCAGGAAGCCGAGTGGGACCTTTGCTGCACTGTCACAATGGTGCGGTCCTCTTTGCCTGCACAATGGTGGGGGGCGGAATCTGCTGCTTTCTCTTCAAGAGCGAGCGGCCTAGTATCTGCCTGGACGATGAGAAGATCGAGAACGTTGAGCGAGACAAGGTAGAGCAGTTGATGTGTGATCGAATCGAGATCCAAAGAGGCGATGTCGTTACGAGCCGGTTGATGTTGGTTCCGGGGAGACACGAAGAGCTCGGCAGGGAACGAGGAACAAATGCTTTCAAAGCACTAATTGGTCGTTCAAAGGAAGGACGCGGACGGGACAAAGACGAGAGTCGACCTGCGCAGGAAAGGGAGGGAGGATTCTGGTGATGATCAGAAGGCAAGACGTTGACACGACAGCGACGGCGTCAAAAGCACCAAACAAGAGCTCAAGAGTCCGACAGCTCGAGTGAGGGGGTGTGGGCGTGTGCGTGTGTGTGACTCTCTGAAAAAGCTTGTGTGGCTGCCGTGCTTGCGGGCGGAAGATGAAATGTCGCCCAACGGCAGCAACCAAAGGAAAAGCAGCTTGCAGATCCGCGCTCTGTCTCTCCCTCAGCGGCACAGTCGCTACGCGCACTTGCACACACGGAAAGCCTTCGCAGCAACGTGACTTGGATTTTCCGTCTCGAATAAGCTCTGCGCCCTTCCCTACCGGCCTTCCTGTCCCATCTTCACTGTACTCGGGATCATCCGACTCTGGAAAAGCGACGTGAGCCCACCTCTCCTCTCTGTGTTGGCGAATGAGCAGCCAAGTGGGTCCTCCTCTTCCCAACAGAAGAACAGGCAGCTGAGCCTGCTGAGGCAACTGGACCATGAGTGTCGTCGTGCGACGGAGCACACATTGCACAAACGCGCTTCATTCACGCAAATGGAGTTTTCTGGTACAAGTCTGCGTCGAGCCATCTTTGCTTTTGACCCAATTCCTCTTCCTACCTCCGTTTCGCACTCGATGCCGGACAAGCCAGGCAACCGCGCACAAGGATCAAGAATTCTTCTCTGGCTGTGCCGAATGCAAGCCGTCTGAAGATCAACACCAAATATTCCAAGGCGTGCTTCTCCTGCTGTCGGTCTGCCACAGCCGGTATCTTTTCATGTCGGCAGCGTTCCCTCGATGCAAACAAGCCCGACGAGCGGGCTTCGAGAAATGTGAGGTAGCGAGGCTGTAGGAATCGAGGCGAGACGCGCGTCTCAGAGACCTGCCGCCTCGCTGGCGATGCTGCCAGAAGCGAGACAGAGGGTCCTTTTCCTTTGTGCCTGGATTTTCGACGCAGAGAAACCGAAAAGAAAACCACCACATCAGCACGGCCCCTAACCTCATCGGCGTGATGCCTATCAAATCGGTGATGCGCTCCTCGATGATACAGTCGTTCCTCCCACTCTCTGTGATGGCAAGATCATAGGATGCTCGGTTGATTGCTCTATCGAAAGGGTTGACGGACTTATTGTTCATTGCAATCATTTGAAGCATCATGATGGGACCAGGTGACAGGGACGATTGTCGACGACGTCGGCATCGAAAGGTGCTTGAACTTTTCGGCTACATCAGCAAGGTGCAGCCGACGGCGATTCCAAGCACCGCGGTAAGACCTAGGCCGTACACGTTGACGAGACCCGACGTCGAAGCCGAATTGCTCTTGCCATTGCCACTACCGCTCGATGGGCCAGACGATCCTGACGAGCCGCTGCTCGACTTGCCCGTCGACATGGCCGTCGCAGAAGCTGCCGCCACCTGGTTCCAACTGTACGTGACACCGCTGGCCGTAGGCGAAGCCACCGTCTGGCAATTAGAAGAGGCCGGGGCCGTCACCGGCGGCGGTGTCACGCTCATCCCTTGGCTGAACGTATAGCTACTATTGTAGACGCCGTTGGGCAGATCCGCGTTGGCGTCGCAGTTGGTGAACGCCTGCGGCTCGTCGTAGTCTCCCGGCTGGTTCCACAGGCAGCCCATCAGATCGAATGTGTTGCGGCAGTAGTCGTAGCCGGGACACATGCGCATGCAGAAGACGGGGCTTCCGGGGATATCGCAGGCTCCCATGAATTGCGTAAAGTAGCTTCCGTTGCGCATCGTCACGCCAGCAGGATTGCCGATCCCTTCCGCACCTTCGGAGTCGTACTCGCCTCCGCAGTCGTTTGTACCCAAGTTCATCACAGCGGGGTCGTACGTGCCCGAGATCTGGATGTAGCTTGGCGTGCGACGAAAGTGTGCCGTCTTGATGAATCCGTCCGGCATGGGCCGAGAGCCGTTGACAGGGTTCACGCAGTAGGCGACAGCGATGGCCTCGGCGTCCACCAGATTCTCCTTGGCCGGGTCGGGGGGCATCAGAAGGCAAAAGTCGCTGGCGCTGTTGATGTAGACGGTGCGTCCCATTCCCGTCAAGGACGGAGGTTCCAACCCGTTCGAGGCCGGCTTGGGCGTCCAGCTGCCGAGTGCAGCGGTCCGTGACAGACTGGGTGCGGGAGGACCGTCGCCACTGATGACCGACACCGAGGTTTGAGCCTCGGCAAGGCTGACGAGGCCGGCTGCTGCGGTGGCTGCTGCCGCTGCAAAACTTCCAAAGCGCATGTTGTTCGATGTGCCAAGTTGAGGCGAGAGCCCTGCTGCGAGACGAGATGATGTTGGTCAAGATGGCGGTGACGTTCGCGGTGGTTGGGAGTCAGAATCGCTTGGAAGAGGGCCCTGTTACCGTTGGAGGAGATGGCAAAGTGAGGGTTTTCTTTGAGCTTAAGCGGCGGCCAGCTCTTCGTGCAGCCGTCTGAGGCACACACTGCCTCTTTTGCGCTGAGAGAGCAAGACACTGGCCTCCCCGCGCACTACCACGACTTCATCGAGCTGCACGAAGGGGCGCATGCGCTAAGGCAAGAGCAGGCTCAGACTCTTTTGCAGAGCTAATGTCGAGACGCGCACCAAGCTCATCCAAGTGCAATGAATAGCTGGCCTCATGCCTCGGGTACCCTCCCGTGTCGACCACGGCGGACACGGAGCGTCAATGCTTCCACGAAAAGTCAGCTAACTTTGCCAAGGGCTCGATGAGCGGAGCTTCTCTTGCGAGGCACGCATGCCGAACGAGCGACAGGATGCCAGTGGCCTCCTATTCTCGGACAAGGACAGCGGCAAAGCCACAGCGGTACAAGAAGTGGCGCAGGTCAGAAGCAGCACAGATCAGAAGCGATCGGCCATGCAATCCGCCATCTTGGATTCTGCCGGACCAACTGCATCTCAGCTCTGCGTTGCACTTCTCCATTCAGGCAAGACTGTGTATTCACTCACGTTCTCTCCCCAACGTCAAATGCAAAAGAGAAGCTGCCGCTCACTACACAATGGGAGAAAAACAGAGCAAGACTGATTGAAAGACCGCTCAAAAGAGTTTGATCGAGGTCGCAGGAACTCCTTTGCATCAATGTCAACTTTGCATCAATGTCAATTTTAAGCTTCAATTGTGCAGGGTCGTACAGAAGCGTTCCACAGAGTGACCGGCGGGAGACGCGCGCGCCTTGCACCAGTAATCCCTTTTCTGTGTGTGTGTGTGTGTGTGTGTGTGTGTGTTTTAGAGTCTCGACTCCGCCGTTCCTTTTGGTTTTCCGCGAGATTCTCCCTTTTTCTTTTTCTTTTTCTTTTTTTTTTTTTTCATTCTTGTTTGACAGATTCCTCAGATCTGGCTCCAAAGATAGTCACCATTCGCCTCACGGCAAGCTACTCAACAGTGTCCGACCTGACGAGAGATCATGCGACTTGAAATGCTGTTCGAGCTCGGACCGAGATCAATTGTTCTGACCCACGGGTGTTACACAACATATCCCAAATCCCAAGATTGGCGTGCCGATCAGCAACACCGGACCCTTCAATAACGAATTCTCTACTTTCACCCGCATGGCAGAACCGAATGAAACACCAAAGACGATCCTTGTCCACATCCTGACTCATTCGTTAATGTAGTGCACATTTTTACCCCGCATTTCAAGCATGAGACGCTTTGGTGGAGTGGTTAACACGTATCCCTGCTATTAAGCATTTCGTTTATCGAAGGGAAGGATATCCTCTCTGAGGGCGTGAGTTCGAATCTCACAGGCGTCGTTTCGGAAAATTTTTTTAAAAAAAATAATAATAAAAAAATTGGTGGCCACAAGCCAAATTTTTGCCAGCGACGTCAAGGAGCCCAACATACAAAGCATGGACGTGAGGGCCATCCCTCAATCCATTTAGGGCAAGGAAGGACTGAGCCGTTGTGTGGTAACGCTCTCAAGAAGTTGGGATGCTCCTGTTCAGCGGAGACATGTCCTTTCCAGCCCTTGATGGCGTCCATGGCGGCAAGGGAGGCCTTGTTCCGGTACGTTGACCTGTAACAACACCTGCTCTATTCAGAAATGCAACAAGAAAGACAAATTGATCGACCAACTCAAAGACACACTTAGGACCAAAGCTGCAAGGGCAAAGATCTTCTATTGCTTGAAGTTGCTGTAGTCAAACACTTGCCAACCCCAAAAGCGCACCATTTTCTGTATCTACCTCCCCAAGCAGCCAGTCAGCGGCCTCACGGCTGCCGCCAGATTGTTCAAAAAGGATCAAATCAACAACGTCAACTCTTGAATCCCCTTCATTCCTTCACCAGAACCACTATCGCCAACTTACAGGGGTCTTGCGACCGCAAATTGGATCGCTCCTCAACTTCCTATTGATAAAAAGACTGCAAAGCAAAATGTCAGCATGCCTCTTGCTCTACAAGGTGGTGGTGAGGTTTGGGGCATTGACTCCCTGACCCCTCATCATATATATACTCCGCCTCTCCTTGCCACCACTGGCCAGTTAACACTGCTCTGGTGCCTGACTGCTCAGCTGAGCACCTCTTTGCTGCACCTGGAGCGCTTTGACCGCCTTTGCCTGCACCATGCAGGATGCTGCTGTGCCCTTCATCTCCTGCCCCTGGCTGGTCTGTGCGGTCATTGCGCCAAATGAAACTCTTCAATTGTCTGCCTTTTGACCACTAATGTCTCCACCAACAATCAGCACAACTCTACCATCCCAATCAAGTCACAGCCTTTTGCGTCATTCCTGCCCCAACAAAAAATGCCACCAAAGCACAATCTCAAGACTGCTGCAGCTGAAGAGATTGTTCCTGCCAATGATCCTTGATTCGATCCAGTTGAGGAGTAGCCCAACTTTGAACGCTTGTCATTGCAAGTACTCTCTGAACACATTTGGACCAACTTGCACTACAAACATGTTGTTATGCCCCTGGGGTCTGAGGACCTCGAGGCTCGGTGGGGAAGCGTGAGGCCAGGGGCGGGATACCGGGCGCGGTGGTCCGGTACGTTGCAGACGGCGTCGGTGGGAATTCAATCGAGTCAGGTCTAGGATTTTGTCCTACGGGAGTGTAGAATAAAATACAATCGACGGGGAGAGGCAGGTGGGATCCGGTGGGCTCACCAAATCCCAAGGCCCTCCCCGGTGGTACATTGCCGCAGTTGCGCCGGACAGCGTGGGAATCGGTCAACCGATGCGCGGGCCCCCAATCTTCCGCGACCGCAGACGCGTCGCGGGCGTAACAGTCCTTTGGAGTACTAGCAATGATTGGAGAATGGTATGGTGCCAATTCAATGAAGCTTCCCTCTTGTTGACCAAAGCCTTATTGGATGTCTTCTTATTCCTCCATTGCCAGCTGTAGCTAGCACAGAAGCCTTGCACCTCACTCTTGATACCGTCTGCCAAGGAAGACACTACCAACACAGAAGACTACCAGCCGCAGACAGATGCAGCAGATGTGTTTCATAATCAATACACACACGGAGTGACACCATGCATGGTATGCATGGAAGACAATTTCAAGGACTTGGCTGCTCACAGCTATGTCGAATGCCCTGCCGTCCAGGAAAAGGTTTGGGTAGCGTGCCAGCCAATTTTACAACAGCTTCTTGGTATGCAAGGGAGAGAATTGTTCCCTACCAACTTGCGTAGTATTGTGTTCACCTGGCATGAAGGCACCCAACAATCTTGCGCGGTTACGGCTTGGGTCTGTCTCTGGCGCAACACCATCATTCACCTGCTGGCACATTGTTGACACAAAGCCATTGTTGAGGGCCTTGACAACAAGCACGCACCAACACTGTCTTTGGATCAATTTGCTGCACAGGCAACAACCAAGATTGTCAGCCTCATCATGCTTGGCTACACCCAGGCCACCAACAAGCCAGCCTTCTTGCAAAAAGTGGGTGATCCACGGCTTGCTATTCCAAGTTGTTGGAGATGATCTTGTTGTTGCCAATCTACGCAAATGCGCAGCTCTTTAGCACAATCCGCCCCCCCCCCCCTGCGTCCAATTGGCATGCAGTCATTCTCTGAACTCCTTGCTCCTCCTCTCAGCCACAAGTTTGGCTGGATCACGACAAGGTTGGCAGCTGGTGACGTTGATGATTGCAGCGCAGGTTTGACCCAGGTATGTCTCTTTTAGCTCTCACTTTCACTTCCTTGTAAATACTCTTGGCTCCAACTTTTGGTCTCTAGTCCCCAAAGTCTTTGAAATCAAAGATATAAAAAAAAACATTTTTTTCGCTTTTTTTACAGCTGACAACATTGATCAGACCAGACGATGACAATGAGCCACTTTCCAGGCGGGGATGGACGAAGAAGTCATGGAGAAAGGCCATTCCGAAGTTGGGATGCGCCCTCCTTTTTATTCTTTTTAGCGGAAACGCGTTCAAGGGGTCGCCTCTATGAAAAACTTAATTTCATCCGGCGTTTTTCATCCGGCGTTTACAGCGACAGACGAAGGCTCACCGAGGCAGTCGCAGAGGAGGACACTTCGAAGCCTCCAGGGAGGATTCGATCGGTTTCGAGCGCGGGTTGATGGAAGAGATGGATGGCTTGCAGATGACTAGAAGGGTCGCGGCGTAGCGGCGGGTTATTTACATGAAGAAGATCAGACGTCCGCGCTGGATTCAGAGCCGCAGATGCCCCAAAAAAATAAAAGAGGGCGGCCGCAAGAAGGCCTGCATTGTCTGTGTAGCGGACGGGGACAACGGCCAAAGATGTTGCTGCTACCATGTCCTTCGCGCTCGGCACCCTTCGATCCTCCTGCAAGGGACGGTACTGTACTGAATGACCAGTCCCCCCCCTTTTTTTTAATCCTCCAAGAAAAAGTACTGACCCGCGGCCTTCTGCTCCTTGTCCTTGATCGAGTTGAACTTGTTGACGCGTGGACGGTAGTTGGTAGGATCGCGACGCATCGACACCTCGAGTGTGGCGAGGAAGCTGTTCATACCTGTCAGCAACGACTCGGGTCGCTTGGCGGTGGCCTTGACGGAGGGTTGGCCCTCGTAGACGATGACGCGGTCGGCCAAGTAGGTGGCCATGATGATGTCGTGCTCGATGATCATGGCCGTCTTGCGCGAGTGGATGATGAAGCGCTTGATGACCCTGGATGCGATGATACGCTGCTCCGAATCGAGGTAGGCCGAGGGTTCGTCGATGAGGTAGATGTCCGCCGGCTTGCCGAGCGCCAGGACGAGGGCGACGCGCTGCAGCTCGCCACCCGAGAGCGTCTGGACGTCGTTGTCGATGATGGCTTCGATCGACATGGGCTTGACGACATCGGTCTGGAACTGAGGATGCATGAAGGCCGCCTTGATCTGCTTGAGCAGGAGCATGCGGACCGTCCCCTGGAACTTGGGCGCGATCGTCTGCGGCTTCATCGAGACGTTGAGCTGCGGGGGCTTCTTGGCCCCCGGGTCGGGCTCGAGCTTGCCGGCCAGCATCTTGACAAACGTCGTCTTGCCGGTGCCGTTCTCGCCGAGGAAGACGATGATCTCCGAGTCGCTGAATTCACCCCCCTCGATCTTGAGGCTGAAGTTGCCCAAGGTCTTGGTCATGGGCGGGCAAACGTACTTGGGAGTCCTGTCCAGCACCTCGTCCTCGGCGGTCTCGGAGATCTTGAAGGAGAGCGATTCCTCGCGGAAACGCATGTTCTCGGCGGGGATGTAACCGTCGAGGAAGATGTTGATACCGTCGCGTACCGGCGAGGGGACCGTGACGACGCCGTATACCGAGGGGACGCCGTAGAGGCAGCAGATAAAGTCGGATAGATAGTCGAGGACGGACAAGTCGTGTTCGACGGCGATGACGTAGGTGTTGGAATCGAGGAGGGAGCGGATCATCCGCGCCGCATTGAGACGCTGCTTGACGTCGAGGTACGACGAGGGCTCGTCAAACATGTATACGTTGGCGTTCTGGATGCACGACATGCCGATGGCGAATCGCTGGAGCTCACCACCCGAGAGGTTCTGGACGTCGCGGTCGAGCACCTCCTTGAGGTCGAGCATGTCGATGATCTCCTGCTTGTTGTCCTTCTCGAGCTTGCCGTCGAGGAGCTGGGTGACACTCGCCTTGCCCTTGATGGCACGAGGGATGTGGTCGACGTACTGAGGCTTGATGAGCGCCTTGATGTTGTCCTCGAGCACCTTGGTGAAGAAGTTCTGCAATTCAGAGCCGCGAAAGTATTTGAGGATCTCCTGCCAATCGGGAGGATCGTCGTATCGGCCCAAGTTGGGCTTCTGCTTGCCGGCCAGGATCTTGAGCGCGGTCGATTTGCCGATGCCATTGGTGCCGACGAGGCCGAGGACCTGACCGGCACGTGGAGTGGGAAGGCGATGCAACTTGAACGAGTTGGCGCTGTATCTGTGGGTCGTCTCGTTCTCGAGGTTGGTGGGGAGCTTGATGATGTTGATGGCTTCGAAGGGACACTTCTTGGGGCAGATACCGCATCCGATGCAGAGCGATTCCGAGATGAAGGCGATCTTGCTCGAGGGCGTGACTTCGATACACAGTCGGCCCATACGGACCACTGGACACGACTTTTTACATTCCTGACGGCATTTCTTGGGCTTGCACTTGTCCGAGTTGACAATGGCAATACGCGTCTCCTTTTCCGCTGGAGGGGGTGCCATGGTGGAATGTGATGGCGCACCTCGAGAGCTCGTTCGGTCGATCGGAAGAGCAGAAGACGAGACTGGTACGATGTGCTGAAGGAAAGTCGCGGTGGCAGAGGTGAAGGTGGTGAGGCGGGAAGGGTAGCAACTCCACTATGCGAAGATCGACTCTCTTGTTCTCTTCGTCATCACCATGATGCCCGCCTGGAAGAAGAGTGCAACACTCAGCTCAGCCAAAGGAGAAGCAAGAAAAATCCTCCAACTGGCTTGCTCGTCAGTCTCTAAAAACCTCAAATTTGATTTACTGTATTACCAGAAAGAAAATGGCAGCCTGCCCACCTTCCAAAAAATTTGAATTGGGGATCTGCATCGGGTGGAATGAGAATTCATTACAAATACCAAAGCGACTTGCGAGTTGAATACAACCATGTGTAGAGGGAAAAAGAACAATTGCTGCCGGCACAAGATACAAGAAGAGCAGTCATGAAAGGGGAGTCTCGAGCAAATGCTTTGAAATCAGGATTGCCTCAGTGGCCAGGCGTCATTCTGCCGCTCATACATACACTGTAGGAAGAGACGCTTTGAGCGAGCATCGTACAACGCGAAAGCAGCGAGATGCAGACATCACCGAACGCATCGACGCATCGACGGGGATGAAAGAGGAGCTTGGAAATCTTTGGGATGACTGGGGCGACTGTGTCAGCCGTCGAGTCGAGCGCGCCGAGCAAAAGGTGTAGACGTCGCCATGGATGCAGCCGTCGACGCGACTTTACTGCTCGTCCTTGCGCTTGCGCTTCGAGGGACTTCCATCGGCAGCTGCCTCCGGTGGACGGCTAGCAGCTTTGCTGGGCGAGGCTGGCAAAGTCTGAGGCTTGTCACCATAGATGGCGAGCATGTCGTTCGAGATCTTGCGACGCCATTGGTCCTGGTACTAGCCGCCGTGAGGAAATGGTGACATACGCACACGTAGTGAGCAATATTCCGTCAACAATCAAGCAGAATCACTTCCAAAGCTGTGTCGGTGGGCAAAGCTTACAGATCTCGGATCGCGAAGGCCGAAGCCTTCTTTGGCCATCACCTCGGGCAGCTCAGCAAACATGTTGCCGTAGCTTGCCGTCTTCAGAACACCATTGAGCACATGATTGACTATCACATGGCGCTCCTTGTTGCTCCACGGCTCGTTCACCTTCTTGGCGTTGGGAGTGACCTCGATCGCCTTCGTTTCGTCAACGTCGAGCATCCCCTCTTTCGTCATGATGTAATGGAAGGACTCTGGTGATACTTCTGACTACTGCGCCTGAAGATGAAGCTATCAGCGTGAAAGATGACGCGCGCGAGGGTGGATAGAGGGGGTCAGCAAGACTTGTGCGGAAGATGTCAGGGGAGGACGTCCCCCGCCCTATTTCTGCCTTTCTTGGAACGCTTCTCGCCAATTGCGATGCGGAAAGGCACGGATACATGACATCCGCCCGCATTGCATCCAATTGAGGTGCGCAGAAGGCTTTGTTCTCAGAGGTAGCGTCGCTCCGCTTGAATTCGGATCTCAGCCCGAGCATCGTAAAGCGATCGGCGCACTTCTCTGCGCCAGCGAGATTGCGTGAGCAAGTGTAGAGCTCTCGCAGCTTGGCTGGAAAGCCAGTCTCCAGAAGATACCTGGTTGTACATCCGTCCTAGATTGCAAACAGTGCCGACGGACAATGCGGAGAGATTGTAAACACAACGACGCTCTCCCTTGGCCTAAATGGGCTCATATGCTCCGCGTCCACCTGCTCTGCTGAAGCCACCGCCTCCACGGTTGCCTGAGACAGTCTGCCAGATGTGCGTCGCCGCATCACGTGCAATGTAGGGCGACTCTCTCCAAAAGTCCTTGTGCGGCACGAGATCCCAGCCGCTTGCACCGTAGTTGTTGTAGTTGTTGTACATGCCAACACCCATGTATGCGGCGAATCCTACGAAGAGCAAGAAGAAAAGCCAGCTGAACAGCCCCCAGCCCCCTGAGGACGTCTCTCCACCGTCTTCATCCCCTTTGCTACCATCGCCGTCAGATCCGCTTTGTGGCGGGCCCCCGCTCCCCGGCTTTGAGGCGGTGGAGGAGCAGGCGAATTTGGATGGCCAACGGAGTTTCAGCTTTCCGTCCGCACGGTCGTAGCTCCTCGCTGTTGGGTGCGAATCAGATCCGGCCGTAGGGTCGCAAACAAGCTCAAGCTCTGCTTTTTGCTCGCGTCCGGCGTAGGTGGCTCCTGGCAGTTGAAGTTCGATGCTCTTCTCTCCACCTTCCAGCTCTTCGCCCAACTCCACCTTGGCCTCGATCCTGCTTCCTCCTGAATCACCAGAATAAGCGACCGGAATGGCCTGTGTGACGATGCTCTTATCGTCCTTGATGGTTTCGATGGTGATGCATATCCTGGTTCCACGCGGACACTGGTCCTTTTCGTCGCGGTTCGGGTCGGCGTCGAGCGGCTTGCAAAGGTCAATGTCGATCGACGTCTTTGTCTGGGACGGTGGTGTGGACTCCTGGCTTGAAGTGCGTATGGGATATGCGATCTTGGAAAGATCGAACGACTGCTTGGACGAGACGGCAACCTTGCTGCAGTCGAACGGAGACAGTGTCTGTTTGGAGGCGGTCACGGTATCGGTGTTCTGGATCAGCAGCAGGAGAGATGTTGCAAGAAGAGCCAGACTCCGTCTGCCAGAGGGTCTGCATCTCGGAGTGGAGGTGGATGGCATTTTGTCTTGGATGCGCGTTTCGTTGATCGAAGGAGGACCTCTGTCGGCTGTGTTGACTTTCCGCCGACAACGAGGTGTGGGATGAGATAAAAGTGTCGAGTGAGTAGCGGGGCGAAATGGATTGAGGATCGCAAATTGCGAGAGCCGAAAACGAGCGAATAACGATGCTCGAAGAGTGATGTGATTGCACAGAAAGGTGGTCGATCAGGTACGAAGTGAAATGTGGCCTCGGCGACACGCTTTCGGCACAGCCGATGAGAGTTAGGCCAAAGTCGCGTATCCCGAGCTTTGGTGGTCCATTATCAGCGGCGATCCCGAACAGGGTCCTGAGGAAAATTCCAGCGCCCTGGTGAACGGTGATGTTGCCTCCACACTACTGACACAAGAAGCGTCGTCGTGATTTTGGTTTTTTGCCTGCGATTGTCGATGTGACAGATTCCGATTCACAAACGACGACGCGCAACCACTGAGCAAACACTGAGCTCTTCTCTGTACACCCTCTCCCTTCCATCCGCACATACCTCTCCCTCCTCACCTCGGATCCAGCTCTGCTGCGCGCTCACACAGAAGCTGTCCGCTCGAATTGGTCGGCCAACGAAGCTGTTCGACGACGCAATGTCTTCCTCGACACCACAGCAGCAGCTCATAGCGTACATACATCATGAGCGTCAAGAACCCGGAAGCATGCTGTGTGCTCAGCACGCGCTCAACGCACTGCTCCAAGGCCAGTACTACGATGCCTCACAACTAGCGCAGATCGCCACAGAGCTCGATCAGCTCGAAGCTTCCGAGCTTGGCCTCAGTCAAGCGGATATTGCGGCGCGCGATCGATCCAGTCTCAACATGGACGACACCGGCTTTTTCAGCGTCTCGGTACTAGAAAAAGCGCTTCAGGTCTGGGGCATCTCGATCACGAACTGGCGTTCATCCGAGATGCGAACTCGGCACGATGAACCCGAGCGGGAGGCGGCGTTCGTGCTCAACCTCAACAGCCATTGGTTCACCATCCGCTCCTTCGGTACGACGAGCAAGTTTTGGTACAATCTCAACTCCTTTCTCGCAGAGCCTCAATGGATCGGCAACAATTACCTCGGCTCACTGCTCCACACTGCCGAATCGGAGGGATACTCGGTATTTGTCGTGCAAGCTTCCGAAGGCAGTGCGGGACAAGGGTTGCGTGAATCGGACGCGGATCAGATTGCAGACCATTTGCCACCACCAGGCGCTGCTTCAGCAGGCAACGTTGCTCAATCGTCCAACCTCGGCCTTAGACCAGAGACCACTTCGAAAGCTTCGGTCGGCCCAACCTCCAATGGATCCGGCACGTCACCGACCGGCTTCGGTCTCGCAGGTGACGAAGAGGATGCTGAGCTCCAAGCAGCTCTCAGCGCTAGTCTGGCACAACATTCCACTGCTGTGACTTCTGCTCCCGACACGCCGAGTCGATCTCGAGTTCGACAGGTGCGAAGCGGAAGCGACGAAGGCATCGAAGGGGGCGACAGCTTCATGGGCGAGACCGACGCGGATATTGATGCCATCGCACCATCGAGGCGTCGATACCGCACAGGCTTCCCAGATCCCGTCGACGACGATCTACGCAGAGCCATGGAAGCGAGCCTATCGAGTTCCTCGAGTCAGCCTTCCAGAACAGGCAGCTCGATGCAGATTCCCATTGCAGAGTCTTCATCTTCCTCATCAACATCATCGCGACCTGTAGGTAGACGGAAGCGACGAGCTCAAGAGCGTCAATCTGGACTTTCACGTGAAGACGCCATCGAGCTCGACGATTCCCGCGCCGACGACGACCTCTCGAGCGACATTGAAGAGCTTCGTCCGTCCAGCTTGTCCCATCGCTCACCCTTTCTCAGTCCAGCCATGGCAGCTGCGAACCGTAACAACGAGGACGTGGAAGAGATCATCGACGACGATGATGAGGAGATCGCCAGTGATGACGATCTCGTCGACCCGTTTAGCGTGCCCGGTGCACCCGAAGCGAGCGCTCTCATTGGACCACGACAGGACAGACACTATGATGACGAGGATGCCGAATTGCAAGCGGCGCTGGCAGCCAGCTTGGGTGATACCGAAGCGGCTGCTCGTTTCGCGTCGGAAAATCCACGCTACCGAAACCCATTGCGAGAAGCAGAGGAGCAGCAGACGGCGATTCCCGAAGATGTGGATCGCATCACCAAGATGCGCGAAGAAGCAAAGCGAAAAGCCAAGGAGGAGCGGGAGAAGCAAGAACGGCTGGTGAGAGGCGAGACGGTGGAAGACGAGGCGAGCTCTGCTAGTGCTGCAAAGATGAGCGGTGCAGCTGGTGCAGATGATGACGAGGATGAAGAGTCGGAAGCGGAAGAAGTGAGCGCGGAAGAGATGCGTCGACGTCGATTAGCCCGTTTCGGATGAGCTAGCAAGATGCAATATGAACATCGACAGAAATCCATCCTTCCGATCAATGGTTCGTGTGTGCATTCGTAAGACAAATTGCATGGTGAGGCTGAGACAAAGTCGGATGATGATAATGCTACATTGTGGGGCGTGTGGGGAGAAAAAGGCGAAGGGAATGCGTTTTTTTTTTCAGGGACAGTGCATAGCGATTGTCGACATCCGAACGCTTTCGAGTCAAGACGACTCTTTGTGTGACTGAATGTCGAGAAGCTGGAAATGTCTTCGACTTGATATCAACAGCGCAGCGACCTAATCCCAAGGCTTCCCGGGTTGTCAGCGTGGCTGTCCGACGGGTATATTGCGAATGCGGTTGAAAGAAAGAGAAGGGAGGATTTTTTCGCGGTTGCTACCGAGAGATTTCAGCTTGGCAGACCGATGTTTTTAACTAGACGGTTGCGAGAGGAAGCGAATGTCGCCGTTCACATGGGCTTGGCAGGCAACTGAGTAGGCAAGATACCGAAGCGCTTCTTGATAGTTACGCGGTGTCGTGAAAACTTGTCGTCAGGCGAGAATCGGGCAGGGTGAGCCGACTTTGTGATGATTCCCTCGATCGTCTTCTTCTTGAGCGTGTAGATCCGCTTGCCGTCCTAGTGATGTCGAACCCGAGAATCAGAGGAGGGGGGAGGAAAGTCAGTACGATACTCAGCGGATGGTAGTTCGGTTGCAGCTGTTTCGACAACGCACCTTGTCTTCTGTGAACATGAGATGCATTTTAGGCGAGAATTGGTGTGGCTGAAGGAGGCGAGTAAGGCAGTTGGTGTAAAGTAGATGTCGTCGTGGTGTCGAAAAGTGCAGGATGCTCGATGAAGGACGAGGAGAGCGAGTTCAAGGTCGATGCCAACTTTTTTTCTCTGAAATGTCAAAATGGCCTTTTCTTCGGAGAGTGTGTGAATCGCACGAGAATTCAGAGTCATTCAGAATCTGCCCGTCGTTATTTTTGCTACATGTTAGACTTGGTAACGCGGTGAAGCATGCACGAGCAAACCTTCCAGCGAAGCACTGACCTCCAACACAATGGCAGGTTCCTACTTTGGTCTATCGCCGTCATCAGCATCATCAGTATCGTCACGAGACCATACTATCGGCATTAATCAGTGGACCAGATTCGAGGCATCAGCTCCGTCTCCAGCGACCAGAGAGAGCAGCATCGCAGTGTCGATTCTGACACCACCTTTGGTCGGACACGCTTTCGAGTACGACCTTGCTCCTCCTCAGCCGGTATTCAAGCGAGAAGAGTCTCTCTTTACAACCGCTCAGGCCCTCCTCGACCTTTCGTCTGTCTCTCCGCCAACGTCAGCAAGTCTCGCTGCACAATGATTCTCTCACGAGCGTGTTGCCTCGCAGCAAGTCTCCTTCTGCTCACCCTCCTCCCCGCCAGCTCTGCGATCAAATTCGACCTGCCAGCAGCAACTCATCCGCACACCAAATGCATCTGGAACTATGCTCTCTCCGACTCGCTCGTCATCGTCACTGCATCCGTCATCGCCAAGGAGCCATACGACTTTACCAACCAGCGTGTAGACATTGAGGTTGTCGATGGGTCCAAACACAACAATGTCTACCTCTCGAAGAAGGCCATCAAAGGTGAAACTCGACTTGCCATCAACACGCATTCCCATGCTGATCTGGGAGTCTGCTTCAAGAACACCCAGACAGGACGAAGTGGAAGTTCCGGTCAAGCCCCCGTGGTGACGATTGATTTGGACGTCGACATTGGCGCCGATGCTGTGGATTACAATGCCATTGCAAATCAGGAGAGCTTGAGTGGATTAGAGACGGAAATGAGGAAACTCGAGGCTGTAGCCAACGAGATCGTCAACGAAATGGAGTATTTGAAAAAGAGAGAATTGAGAATGGCCGATACCAATCGTAAGTTGACCACCTCCAGACCATACTCCCAACTTGCCATCAGACAATGGTACTAACAGACCCCCTCCATTTGAATGCGATGCAGTATCAACAAATATGCGAGTCACCAACTTTGCCATTGTCACACTGATGGCTTTGATCGCATTGGGAGTATGGCAAGTCTTCCATCTAAGAGGCTTTTTCAAGCGCAAATACCTCATCGACTGAGCGGGTACACAGACACAACTTTCGCCCATCTCATTCTGCATCTCAGAGTCCCTGTAGCACTGATGGGAGACTATCTCTGCAATGCAAAAGAAAAGTCGAATGCCAGACTCGATCAAGTCGTGATGAAATCCTGCCGAAGACACCTGCTGCCATGACGATGCGAGAATGCCATGTTGTGCCACCACCTCAACTCAGTTTGAGCGACCTTCCGAGTCAAACGCGATTGCTGTTTCAGTTAGATATCATTTTCTTTACTGGCAAATTCGTAAGATCTACAACCCACGTTTGCCTGTTTCAGGCCCAATCGACAGCCTCGGCCAGCTTAGGCCGACTTGTTGGTGATGACTTTAGGAGCAGTCTCGCCCTGGGTGAAGCCGTCGATACCGGCGTAGACGGCCGAGGGCTCGAGCGACTCGATGCGCAAAAGCTGGTTGTACTTGGCAGTTCGCTCCGAACGGCAAGGAGCACCAGTCTTGATGATACCAACACCGAGACCAACAGCGAGGTCCGAGATGGTGACGTCCTCGGTCTCACCCGAACGGTGCGAGACCATGACCGACCAGTTGTCCGACTGAGAGAGCTGAGCAGCCTGGATCGACTCGGAGATGGTGCCGATCTGGTTGATCTTGAGCAAGAGACCGTTGCATGCCTTCTTCTCGATGGCGGTCTTGATGCGGAGAGGGTTGGTGACGGTCAAGTCATCGCCGATGATGGTGATACCGGCGTTGGCGCGGAGGTGCGACCAGGCCTCCCAGTCGTCCTGGTCGAAGGGGTCCTCGATCGAGGTGATGGGGTACTTCTTGATGAAGCCGAGGTAGACGTCGGCGAGCTCCTTGCCGCTGAGCCACTTGGACGAGTCCGAGTTGGGGTTCTTGAAGTCAAGGTCGTACTTGCCGTCCTTGTAGAACTCGGACGAGGCGACGTCGAGCGAGATGTGCACCTGACCCTCGTAACCGGCCTTCTTGATGGCCTCAGTCAGGATCTCGAGGGCCTCGTCGGCGGACTGAACGTTGGGGGCGAATCCACCCTCGTCGCCGACATTGGTAGCGTCGATGCCGTACTTGGTGTTGATGACCTTCTTGAGGTTGTGGTAGACCTCGGTGCCGATCTTGATGGATTCGGTGAAGCTCTTGGCGCCAGTGGGTACGATCATGAACTCCTGGAAGGCGAGGGCGTTGCCGGCGTGCGAACCACCGTTGATGACGTTCATAGCAGGGGCGGGGAGGACGTAAGGAGCCTTGACACCGCTGAGCTCAGCGAGGTACTTGTAAAGGGGAACGCCTTGCTCACCGGCACCGGCCTTGGCGACGGCGATCGAGACACCCAGGATAGCATTGGCACCAAGCTTGCCCTTGTTGGGGGTACCGTCGAGCTTGATGAGGAAGTCGTCGACCTCCTTCTGCGAGGTGACGGCGATGCCGGACTTGATGAGCTCAGGAGCGATGATGTTGTTGACATTGTCGATGGCCTTGGAGACACCCTTGCCCATCCAGCTCGACTTGTCACCGTCGCGGAGCTCGACAGCCTCGTGGATACCAGTGGAAGCGCCAGAGGGGACGGCGGCTCGGAAGAGACCCTTGTCGGTGGTGAGGTCGACCTCGACGGTGGGGTTACCACGCGAGTCGAGGACCATGCGGGCCTGGATCTTCTGGATAGCCATTTTGAATCGGAATGTGTACGTGTGGGAGGGACCGGGAAGAAAGGAGGTTTGTATGTGGTGGTAAATCAAGAAGAAGGAATCGAAGCGGGCTTGCCGATTTGCTTTCTATATCCGAGCCGTCCTCTCACTCTCTGCAGCCTCGACTGTGGCTCTGAGACGAAGAAGGCGGTGGTGACAGACAATTCACGAGATGTTGGCTATTGCGCAGGCCAAAGCGCAGATAGATATCCACTAAAGTCGACGCTGCACAGACTCCGACGAGCAGCCAAAAAGGAAGAAACGAGGGAGCAGGCCGAGAGCCGCGTGCGAAGTGTGAATTATGAGAAACGGATCCAGCGTGTCAGGAGATACAGTCCCTCTCTTTGCCTTCACCTCTTCGCGACCACGTTTCAAGTTCAAGAAAAAGCTACGCACATCCCTTTCCCAACAGCACATCGCGTTGTCGTCTCCGGCCGATTCAAGGCTGATCAAAATGCGTCGGACTTGTTTGCACCAAATTTCGATAAAGATCGATGTCTCCTCAGGCATTTTGTTTTCTTCCTTTTTTTTCCCTCTCTTTCTTGTTGGCCAGGCTCAAATTCAACCAACACTTTCCCATTTTCTTCGACTCGGATTGATCGATAATCGACAGAGTCACCTGCAGATAGAGGATCAGGGCCAGGTGGGCTGCAGCGAGTCACGGCTCGTAAGCTGGACCACAAGAAGGGGCGGGCGAGTCACCGCAACTGTCGGCTGCAACGGACGAGCAAGGCCGTCAAAGCAGGGAGCTCATATTGTTTGATCGGACACAAATCGGGGAGCAGCGCAGGTCCGATTCGTCTCGCATTCTAGCGTGCTGCAGACGGGCAGGATCGGGATCATTCCGAGCCGAGGGACAGAAATCATCATACTATTTCCGTTTCAACCAGCAATGGCGCTGACGTCAAACACTGCATCCACACGTGCTGTCATACAGTCGAGCGTCAGCTTAAGGAGACACCGAATGGAGAGGATCAAGTATGCAGGGGCATCGAAGGCCTGCAGCAGCTCGACCAAGGGCGGAGAGCAGGAAGGCAGGAGACGGCGGCTGGTCGACATCTTGTTTGCGGGGGAGGCAAGCGGTTGAAAAGGCTCTCTCCCCCTCCCCTCTCCCTGCGACACGGTCATGCCGGAAAGGTGCGCGAGCAGGCTTGTGTGGCAGACTAGCGCGGCGAGCGGAGGTTTCCGCTTCCGTCCACTGGAAGCAGACACATCACTCGCAAGGGGATAGGTGATGCAAGTAGCCGGCTAAGCACATCGTCGACCTCTCTGCGCTCAAAGGATTTGACTCGATTGGCCTTGGCGCAATCGACGGGAAACCGTAATTCAGCGGTGAATTCGCAACGTAGCAAGCGACGTTTTCACGGATCGACATCACGCATCCCATCTCCACAGAATTCTTACAGCTCCGAAACACCCGAACCTGCAGCGGCGCGACCTTTCAGCTGATGGACGATACGCTTGTGACGATGCCTCTTCCGCGAATGCGTATGACCTCGTAACCTTTCCTGATGTTGAACCCCAGGCGGATCTTGCCTTCGAGCTTTCAACCGACGGATCTTTCCGCTCGTTACAGCATTGCCTTCATCCGACCGTCCCTGTTGACCTGTCGAGACTCTGTTGCAGAGCTGCTCCTCCCGTCCGTGAAGCACGAACTACGGTCGACACAGACTTGGATATACTCGGCGAGAAAAAAAAATCGATTGTAGGAAAAGAGGCGCTCAAAAACGAGGTCTCCGAAAAAGGAGATCGAAAAAAGTTCCCGGCCAGGGAATCGAACCCTGATCTGAGCAGTTGGGACAGAAGCTGTTTAGCACAGCCTCCGACTGAGAGTGCCCTATACTAACCATTGTACTAACTGGGAGATTTTTGCGATAGGAGAAGAGCATAACATTTATATATCTAATTTTTTGCTTTATTGTAGATCAAGCCTGAGGGCGAAAGGCTGGCACGCACGCCCAGGGATCGACACACTTCCGATGAACGATTTGGAGGAGACTATTAAAGAATACATGTGCGCAAAGACTGTAGGTGCAAGGGGGAGAAGTGGACAAAGTCACGGGGTCAGTCGTCGCGCGCGACGGGAGCGACATCGTCCTGACGCACAGCTGCGTACGTCTCTAGCCAGTGCTGGCCGCGTTGCGAGCGAGGATCTGGATGCAGGGCCAGCGGCTGACCTGCTGCCGATGTCTCGTTGGGCACCTGCTGAACGAGGCTCGTTATGCCTCCAGGCTGCGTCGTATATCCGAAACTTCCTGCCAACAGCCAGGGCTCGTCCCACGTTTCCCACGGCGTGGCTCGCTTGGTGGCATCGCGTCGAAGCAGACGGGCCACCATCGCTCTGGCCATCGGTGTTACCAGACGCATATTGGCTGGACACACCGATGGATCCGGTCGGTCAACGCAGGCATCGTTGGCGGGTGAGGGCCATCGAAGGTCGCCTTTAGCGATGCGAAGTAGATGCCGCTTCCGCTGCTTTGGGTCGCGCTGCTCTCCGTACCCCTCTCTAGCGCCATTGACGCCGACGCTGACATCCTCCATGAACGGCAACGAGCCTGTGACGAGCGCGTACAGGACAACGCCCAGCGCCCACGCGTCCGTTTTGCGGCCGTCGTACTTTTTCCCGATGATCAGCTCAGGTGCTGCGTACTCCTCGGACCCGCACCGCGTTTCCAGCAATGGATTCGAGGGGTCGATGAATCGGGAAAGACCAAAGTCGGTCAGCTTGACCAGCGGCCCCGTCGGGAGATGTTGTGGCCGCAACGGCTCCGATGACGTCGTCGTGCCCGAGACCGCAGCTGCCATCGTCGCAAAGAGGTCGACGGTTAGGAGAATGTTTTCCAGCTTAATGTCACGGTGGACGAGGTTGACGTGGTGCATCCAGCCAATCGCGTTGGCCAGCTCCGTGTAGATGACACGCACTAGCCACTCGCGCTGTGCGAACCGATCGTAATGCGACATGATGGCATCAAAGAGCTCGCCGCCAGCGACTCGCTCGAGCACGAGCGTGTGATGCAGCGGTGTACTGAACGAAGAGATGAAGCGCACGAGGTTCGGATGCGAGATGTGTTTGAGCACCTCGACCTCTCGTACCCAGCTGACCTGGAGACGCTCGTTCTTATTGCACGGTTCACGATCCAGCATCTTGAGCGCCACCACTTCATCGGGCTCGCGTGCTGCGTCGGACTTCTGCAGCGCTCTCTGACGGAGCTCGGGTAGCGTCGCGATCATCTTGTCCGGCTTTCCAGCAGTTGCGCCACGTATCAAACGTCCAAGGGCTACACGGCTGAAAGCACCTACGCCCAGCGTCTTCTCGATGCGGTAAGGTCCGATTCGATCCCCTTCCTCCTGCTCTTCTGGCGTATCGACTGCGACCGGAGACCTCGAGTCTCCACGCCCAGGGGGCGTCGGAGTGATGCTGCTTCCTGTGGCAGTTTCAGACGGCCCTTGTCGTCGTCTGCGATCGCCGAGATAGTTCGCCGAGTCTACATCGAGCCCGACATTCGGCGCGTTGCTCGAGCCATTCCTTGCACGCTCTCCTCGTATTGACGGGTCGCGTGGGACAGCGTGCAGTTCTGTACGAATTGGCGCTGGGCTTGAGTGCGGTGCAACGCTGTGGAGACCGGGGCTGATCGAGTCCATCGAAACTTCACCGGCGTCCCTCCAGCTCCTGTGCTCAGTTTGACCCGGCACGGCAGAAGAGGGAGACGACTGGGCGCTGCGATTATCGTCGAGCAAGAGTTGGCTCCGAGTGCGAATCCTATACGGGCTGTCCGGCGCCCAAGGCACGTTGGGCGGCAGGCCGTCCAGCGTAGCGCTCGGTGCGTCCGAAATAGCTGACAGCGAGAGTTGTGAGGTCGAGTTGAGGCCGAAGAATTCTCCTGGCACATGAGGCTCGATAGCCGAGAGCGGCGAATGCAGGGCGGCGTCCATCGATGTGGTGGACTCGCCGCTGCCGATACGCGAATGTCGTGGATAGTTGTATTGCTGCGGCTGCGAAAAGAGTGCCGAGGTTGACCTCGTGGTAGATGATCCGGCATTGCCGGCGGAAGCGGAGTCTGCTGGCAGGGCGGGCAATCGGATCGGTAGCCGTACTCGATTGGAGAGGTCCACGGAGGGAACCCTTGCACCTTGACTCTGGCCAACATGGGGGGCGTCGCCCGCCTTCTTGGGAGCGGGAGCATTCAGTGAGGCAAGCGGAGCTGAAGAGTCGATGCTGCCATGCCGTGAAGGAGGGTGCGAGGTCTTGATGCTCGGCGCGCGGGCAACCGATGGTCCGGCCGGGGTTGAGTTGAAGAAGGACCAATTGCGGCTTGAGCCTTGACTTTGGGCCGAAGCCTTGGCAGATGTCATGGTTCTGGCTCCGCTTAAGCTAGATTCCGACTCGTCCGACGAGTCTCGGACAGGAAGCGGTCGATTGGTTGTCGCGTCAAGGCCATTGGCGTGTGCTCGTGTACTTTTCGAAGAGGATGCGATGGGAACATCAAACATATCCCGGGCTTGCTCGTCTTCGCTGCATACGGCTGGACTCGGCAGCGGCGAGACCGGCTTTCCCTCAAATTGGTCCCAATTGCGCTGACTGCGGATCGAAGCGGAAGAGAGCTCGCTTCTGGGTGCCACGAGCATGGAAGAGGGGGGGCTCATGCCGAAACGCGAACCGTTCTGGCTGCCATCTTCCGCCATTGTGGTGGAACCAGCCATCGAGATGGCACCGAAGCTGTCAAGCGAGGTCATCGAGAAACTATGGTTGGAGATGTCGGAGGGGTCGGCTGGCGCAACATGGGGCAGACGTGGCGGCGATGCATTGTAAGAGGTCTGTACGGGTGTGACGGGCTCGGAAGATCGATCTGCAAATGCGGTTGACGTGGCTAAAGAGAGTGGCGTACCGCCTGAGGTTGTTATTATCGGCACCTCCGGCGATCGGACGTGGACGGAAGCTGTGGCGCTGGCGAGCCGAGGGGTCGGATGGTGACTTGGAGGATGCCTTGGAGCGCTGCCGATCGGCGCTTCCACGTTGGACGCTAGGCCAATGGAGCTGGATTGGGGATTGCTCTGCCTCTTGGCGTCGGATGGTCGCGAGCGCGAAAACATCGCGAGAAAGAATGCACTAGCAGAGGGTGCTGATGTGCACTCCCGTCTTGACACGGGTCGCGGGTTCCGCAGGGGTGGGAAGCTGGGAAAGGGAAAGGTTCTCTGGCTATCGAGCCATGTCGCAGAAGCCTGTCTCTGATGGCGAGCCCCAAAGCGGGGTGAGAGCAATGGAGAATCCGGTTGCAACAATCTTCGAATGTGCTGGTGGGGAAGATCAAAGCTTGGAATCCGATGCAGTCGCAGCAGCTCTTTCTCTGGCGGTGGGGAAAAGGCCGTTTGGGACCCACTCGTAAGGCAGTCAGGTATCCGACCAGAAACGATTGCTGAGCCTGTGCGAAAGTGTCAAGGATATGGAGACCGGTCGTCTCCACGGACGGACAGATAAAGGGGAGAGGAGCAGAGACACGACAGCGTTGAACCAGAGAGCCCGCCGTACTACCACGGCAACACCGGAAGCTACAGTATATCGCAGCAAGAGCCGTCGAGATGGGCGCTGCAGCCTACTCAAAAATTGATAAATCACCTCGTAAGGGTGTCAAGAGCGTGACACGACTCGACCTCTCAACGCGAAGTGAGCAGCCAGTGAGAGTAACGTAGCGTGAGTTGAAGCACAGCTTTTTCCTTCACCCTTTCTTTTTCCCATTGAAAATATTGATTTATTATTTAGTTTTGCCGTTCCCGAGACAGCGAGATCAGATGCAAAGCCAAGAAGAATCCCTCGATGTTCAGCCCCTGAAGAGCAGCTCACATTCCTGTCACATCATGGCCTACACAGGGATAATACATACGCAATAAAATTAAGATAATATAAGTTGAACAAAAAGGGCAGACGAAGGCACCACAAAAGACCCGAGCAATCCAACACCCAACATCGAGACACTACATCAAGGCAGGACCCTGAATTTGGCGAAACAAAGCTCGCCTCTCCGCTAGCTTACCGCCTCACCGCGCCTCATGCGAGGTGAAAGCAGGCCTGGGCCATCCATGATCTCGAGGTTTCGTACGCAGCGGCCTATGGTCTAGGCTTCTGCGCATCCGGAGCCTCGCAAGACGATCAGGCCAAATGCGCTCGAAGATTTTGAAGCGCGGCGAGCCACACTCTGCGATGAGGTGTCGGGTTCCCGAAGTCGCGGTATTCGTCATTGGCGGCTTCGTCGATCCAAAGATCATCGATCTTTCTAGCTTCGCTGCTCGCTGCTCAGGACGAGGCTCTCGAGATTGTTTCAATGCTACCAGTCGGTACTCCCGAAAAAGTGGAAATACATTTCCTCAAAGCTTCGGGATACAAGTGCGACGCGCAAGATGAGGATCAAAGAGGACATCGGCCTGTCTTTGCTCAAATCGGATCGATCCGAAGGCCTCGCCGAAGAGAAGCGAAAACAGATCGTTGTATCAAGGCTGAGTTTTGTGCTCACAAAGACCCGGCTCAGGGATGGGTGCATCGTCTGGTCTCAGCTAGATGCTTGTTGGAGCTGCCTCAGAATGCATAGGTTCTTGTGAAGTCGTCGTTGTTGACGGAAGGCAAGTGAAAAGCGGTGCCACGACTCCTCACCAGATGATGTCGAATTCATCATCGATCCAGCTTCGTCCTGAACCACTAGGATATTACACCTATTAGGTCTTGGACCAAGCAAGCAAACCCATGGAAGAAGAGCTTTCCTTCGAGCTGCTCAGGCAACACTACGGCTTTGGCGATCCGAGCGACGCCTACGACGATGTGCCATATGAAGACGTGCCAGAGAGCTACAGAGTCGACGATCCCATTGCTGGAAACGGTCACGGTCACGGAATGTATACACATTCCGACCCAACTAGGATGGCGAGCCACATCAGCTGCCACACAACCGACGCTTTCGAGCCTTCTGCGACTCGACCCCACGATGCTTCATCCCTAAATCAACATTTTGACTTCGAGCGCGCAGAGGTAGAGGGTCTTGTTGCTCAATCCTCGCTCTTGCCTGTACCGACAAGCGCATACCCCGCTTTATCCACGATGGCTGCTGCAGCTTCCGATCACAGGACAGAGTCGCCAGCCACCAGCGGGAGGCCTACATATCATGGGCGCGCGACCACTGCATATCAAGATAGTGCTATCTTTGCTGAGCCAGTGCCTGGTCGAAGGGTGCAGCTAGTTGCGGTGACAACTCTGCGTGAGTAATTGGATTTCCAAGGGGGATGCATACCCGAATATGGACTGAAGTTGCTAGATCCCGATATCATTTGCAACTGTGTGCTTGCTGCGCGTCGCCTTGTCGACACACTAGCCACATTGTACCGCCCTCTCTTCTCGTTCCCATTCTTCAATGCCGTCCAATCCCTCTGCATGCCTAAGGTAAGTTGGGGACACAAGCTCGCGCAGCTGGCAGCACAAATTCTGCTGGGCTTTCGATCACAAAGTGAACCTGCATTGTCGCGTACACATTTCTTCGCATGCCTATCACACTTCTCTTCACACAGGTGTACGGGTCTGCAGAAAATGTTGTGCTGTCTGCACCGACCGGATCAGGAAAAACGGTCGTCTTCGAGCTGGCGCTCGTGCGTATGCTGACCAAAGATCCCGAAAATGCGCGTGCCGTCTATCTGGCACCTACGAAAGCACTCTGCTCTGAGAGGACACGCGATTGGTCGACACGTTTTGGATCTGTGGGCTGCGGTGTCACGGAACTGACCGGCGACTCTGTCCACGGTCTCCATGTGGCTCGGAAGAGTCGTTTGATCGTGACCACACCCGAGAAATGGGACAGCCTCACTCGCAAATGGGACGAAAACGCCAGCATACTATCGACCGTCCGTCTGCTGCTCATCGACGAGGTGCACATTCTCAACGAGCCTCAACGAGGTGCCCGACTCGAGGTTGTTGTGACACGAACCAGAAGCAGAGGCAATCAGGTGAGGTTTGTCGCCGTTTCAGCGACCGTACCGAATCTTGCGGATGTCGCGGCCTGGATTGGTCCCAATGTGTCGATCCAGGGCCAAGGTACAGTTCTGTCCGAAAAGGACTCTGCCGAAGTCTTCCAGTTTGACGACGAGTATCGCCCGTGTCCACTGCAGAAACATGTGTACGGTTACCCAAAGGCAAAGGACGAGTTCGCCTTCCAAGCGTACCTTAACCACAAGCTATTTGAGCTGATCGAGGGGCACGCCGCGGGTCGTCCGTGCTTGGTGTTTTGTGCCACACGTCGCTCCGCGGTTCAAGCTGCCAATACGATCGCTGAAGCGATCAAAAAGGCGCAGGGACCTGGAGATTGCACCTTGCGTCTCGGAGGAGATGCTGGCGGTCGACGCCGCATCGAAGTCGCGACATTTGACGACCCTGATTTGACCAGCCTTGCCTCAGTCGGTATCGCTTTCCATCATGCCGGACTGTCGATCGGAGATCGACGAAAGGTAGAACAAGCGTTCCTGGCAGACCAAATCGCTGTTCTTTGCTGTACAACCACGTTGGCGACAGGTATCAATCTGCCTGCGTATTGCGTCATCATTCGGGGGACCAAGCAGTACGATGGTCAGTGGTGCGAGATGTCAGAGCTGGACGTCATTCAGATGATGGGCCGTGCTGGACGGCCACAATTTGATCGCAGCGGCGTCGCCGTCATCATGTGCGAGGACACGATGCAGGCGCACTACCGCGAGCTGGTCAGCGGAAGTCGCGACATTGAGTCGAGCCTGGCCCCCTGCTTGGTCGAACACATCAATGCCGAGATCGGATTGCGTGGCAGGATCACCGAGCCACAGATCGAGGATTGGATCCGCCAGAGCTTCATGTGGACACGTTTGCACAAGAATCCGACCCATTATTTGAGCCAGGAGGAGGGAATCGGTCTTGATAGTGTCGAAGAGATCCTCACGCATCTTGTCACCAAGACGCTGACAGCCCTCGAAGGTGCTTCCCTCATAGCGCGCTCCAAGTCCTCGGAAGAGATTACCTGTTCCGAGTACGGCGTCATCATGTCTCGCTTCTTCATCCGCCACAAGACCATGCTCACGCTCATGGACATTCCCGCTGGGGCCACCACGAGGGCCATCCTCGAAGCACTTTCCCAGGCGGAGGAGCTCGGAGATCAAAGGATGCGACCGGGTGAGAAGGGCTTCTACAATTCGCTGCGAACGCATCCCGAGATTCGCTTCCCTCCACGCCAAGTCGCCGGCATAGCCGACAAGATCTCTCTCCTCATACAAGCGCAATTGTCTGCGATCAATCTGGCCCAGGTGGCTCAGCTGGCGCCTGGAGAAGCGAGCCCGTACAGAGACATCAAGCGAATCGTCCCCCACGCGGCCCGGATCGCTAGAGCCATCGTCGATATTGCCATCCATCGCCGAGACGGCGCTGCATGTAAGGCATCGCTCGACCTTGCGCGATCGATTGCTGCCGAAGCATGGGATGGGTCGCCGGCGATGCTCAGACAGATCGACCAGGTGGGCGAGCGTTCCATCAAGGCGCTGGCCAACGCGGGCATCACCACGTGGCAGAGCTTGGCTGGCACCACCGCTGCCAAGATCGAGATGATCCTGAATCGCCACCCCCCTTTCGGTAGCAAAGTCATTGCCACGGCGCAGTCGGTACCACGCATAGGTCTCGAGGTTATGCAGCGATCTGCCTCGCCTTCGACCTCTTCATCGTTCCGGCCTCCCGCCAACAGAAGCATCGATCCGGATGCCTCGACAGAGCCTCTCGCCTCAGGACTCAAGGTGGTGCTCGACGTGACGGTGCGAATCGAGAATCGAGCAACTTGCATGCTCAAAAGCAAGACCTCAAAGATGGCATTGAGCGTGTGCGTACTCACTCTGACGTCCGAGGGTGGCTTTGTCGACTTTCGCCGCATGCCAGTCTGGCGATTTGACTCCGACAAGCACTTTTCAGTGCACGTACATCTCGTGGATCCTCGAATGCGCATCTTGACGTATGCAGCATGCGACGAAATTGCGGGCACGCTGATGCAAGCCAGCTTGTTGCCCTTGGTTGACATGGAAAGGGGCTCTCATAGGACCCGTATTGCGCGAGCAGAGCTACAGCGGGGAGGTATGAGCGAATCGTCCGTGACAGAGATCGGATCTCGGATTGAGCCTTCGCGAGCAACCAGCGATGGGGCATCCGCGGCAAAGCAGCTCGACAGCATCATGCAGCTTGAGCCGGACACGGACGAGGATGGGATCCAGAAAAGGTGCGTTTAGCGGGGAGACTTTTCGAGTCGTCAAATGCACAATGATCATTGCTGAACATCTGCTATTTTGATGATCCTTTATCAACCTGGCTCTTCCTTCTGTCGGGATAGATGCAAGCATAGATGCAAGGGTGACTGTCGCCACGCGTGCTGTCAGCGAGCCAGAGAGCAAGAGGCGACAGGTAGGGTTGGCCCACACCGCTTCCAGGACGGCGCCCTTGCTGACAGCTCGCAGAGTACGATGTCTCGCTATCTCAAGCCCTACCCAACACCGTCGGGCGAGTCCGGCCTTCTATCGAATAAGCGCAAGGCAGACTCGGAGGTGTGCGACGATCCTGAAGCACCTCGGGATCTTTTGAGTCGGCTGATCCGACAAGATGCCGAGTATGACCGGCTCTTTGGCAGGTCAGCACCGATTCAATCACCTGCACCGACCGACATTGCGAGAATCGAAGAGGACACTCATGGTGTGTGCGATGCCGTGCCATCGTCATCAGAACGCAACCTGCACAGCGAGCTCTTTCATCCAGCTCATCCTGAATCGCATTCAGAACCTCAGGCTTGTGAGCCTTCGGCTGGCGGCCTTCGTGGTGATGACGCCGCCCGCAGCTCTTTACTGTCTCCGAACGATCGTCACGATGCGCAACGAGAGGCGATACCACCAAACAAAAGACCACCTCAGCGACGCTTCCTGAAGACTCTTTGTCCTCCATCCTGGCTTGACGGCGCTGCTACCCCTCGCTAGTCGCATCAGCTTGCGGCCCAAGCTCAGGACCAGTGAGAATGAAGCAATACAATCATGTTGCCGTCGTGAATGCTTCCGCGAACGCCTCGTTGACGACTTGCTGCTCCAGCGTCACTCGTGGATCGAAGACATCCTAGCCCTCCTTCTTCTTGACAGCATGTAAATCAAAACCAATTCCAATGAAAATCCAAAAAAAATAAAAAAAAATAAACAGCAAAACCCAATTCGCGGCAACTGTCCTCCTACTTGGTAAATGAGGTTGGCGACCGCGTCGCGCGTCGTGGAAAGAGGCAAGGAGAGGACCAAAAAAAAAGAGCAACACCGTGCACGCGAAGCCTCCGAGGTAAGAGGCAAGCTGAGCCAGACGGATAGAAGAGGATCTCGTCGGAAGAGCTCTCTTCCCTCGTGATTCGTTACATCCGTCATCCCTGCTTCTCTCGTGTCGTGTCTCTCTGTTCATCGGCTTCTCCGTAGCATCCTCTTTTACAGCATCTTCCGATCGTCGTTTCAGTCACTTACACTATCACTCTTTGCGTTTCCATCAATAGCTTGTATCGCTTCTCCTTTCCTATACCCCGACAAACGACCCAATATTCCCACGCTTGCTTCCGCGATTGCAACAAGCTGCACCAACTTAGATTTCCTGGGATCCATCCTGAATACCACGCTTGTCGGAAATGCCTAGCAAAGCCGGTCCAGGCACCAAGCAGTCATCGCTGCTTGGGTTCTTTGCCAAGGTTCCTCCGTCACAGACTTCATCCTCAAAGGCGTCACCGCCTCAAAAATCTCTCGCGCCAAAAGCACAGGCAAAAAGCGCAACCAAAGATGTGTCACGGTCCCACCAAATCGTAAAAGCGGCCGAGCCATTACAGGCTCAGCCTCTCGAGACCCCTCCGCCGAGCGAATCAAGATCCAGCAATCGCGCATCTCGACCATCACCTGAAGGTGACGATCTCCAAAGCGAAGCAAGCAGAGCACCGTCGTCTTCCCCGACACTCCATCGCTCCAGCTCGCTCTCAACTGACAGCCTACTCCCCGCTCCACGCGCTGCGGTTGGCCACAACAAGACTTCCGAATCGGACGATCTAACGCCTCCACCGAGCAGTGAAGTCGACGAGATGGACGTGGACGAGCCCGAAGAGGCCGAACAGCCACTTTTCCGTCGACGAGCTGTGACCAAACGGCCTGTCACGTACGCAGAGTCTGACTCCGAAGGCGGTGTAGCGGGAGACAGCGACAGCGAAGATGACATGCCAAAGCCCTCCCGCGTCAGAAAGCGAGGACCAGCAAAACGCGCTCGCAAGGCCCTCGACGAAGACGACTTCATCGTCCCGGATGACCACGAGGACGATGAGGAGGAGCTGCCTCTGGATGCAGGCAACGCTTCCGCGGATGAAGAAGGTTCCGCGAGCGATGACAGCGGTAACGCGGATGACTTCGACAAGCCAGGAAAACGGGGCAAGGCTCAAGCAAGCAAAAAAGGCGGCCGCGTCTCTTCGTCTTTTGCTGCCTCTTCGGCACGAGCGACCGGCTCCAACTCGGCACTCAACCACTTCAAGCTTGGCAGCAGCTCGTCCGCATCCTCTCTCGGCGTTCCTCGCAGCGGTGCTGCATCTGCATCCCTATCGCATCTAACTAAAGCAGAACGTCGTATCATTGAGGAGAAGCGCAAGAAGGCCGAGAACGAAGAGGCGTACAGCTTCCTGCTCGACCTCCGCGACAAGGACGGAAATCGACCCGGCGACGCTGAGTACGACTCACGCACCGTCTACATCCCCAAATCAGCCTGGAAAGACTTCACGCCCTTTGAGAAGCAATTTTGGGAGATCAAGCAGAATCACTGGGACACTGTGCTCTTTTTCCAGAAAGGCAAGTTCTACGAGCTGTACGAGGAGGATGCGCTGATCGGCCATCGAGAGTTCGATCTCAAGCTTACCGATCGCGTCAAGATGAAGATGGTCGGTGTACCTGAAGCCTCGTTCGACATCTTTGCGGCCAAGTTCCTCGCTCTCGGATACAAAGTGGGCCGCGTCGACCAGACAGAGACTGCCGTAGCCAAAGGCATGCGTGTCGGTGAACGATCCCGTGGCGGCGGCTCGGAGATTGTCAATCGCGAGTTGAGGCACGTGCTGACCAGCGGGACCATCGTTGACGCTTCTTCGCTGCCCGACGATCTCAACAGCTACTGCGTCTCCATCAAAGAGGCCGCCGTCGTCGGCCGCAACGGTCCCATCTTTGGCGTTTGCACGCTCGACGCAGCCACTGCCGAGTTCAACCTGACCGAATTCGAAGACGACGAATCCAGAACCAGGCTCGAGACATTGCTCCGTTCTTTGCGCCTCAAAGAGGTTCTCCACGAAAAGGGTGGTCTCTCAGCACCTACCTTGAGAGTCCTGCGCAGCACGGTGCCTAGCACAGCTCAAATCACCATGCTCAAGCCTGGCGTCGAGTTCCTGGACCCTGATACCACCCTGCGCAAGCTCAATTCCCTCTTCAATCCCGACGTAGAGGCAGAAGCACGGCTGGACTCGCTCGATCCCGTCAACCCGTCTTTGCTTCCGGAGGGCATCGCCTCCATGGTGGATCAAGCGTGCGCCATGTCGGCACTCGGTGGCATGCTCTGCTACTTGGCTCAGCTCAACCTCGACCGCGACCTGTGCTCCAGCCGTAATTTCAACATTTTCGACCCGCTGCGTCAAGACAGGTGTCTCGTTCTGGACGCCCAGTCGCTCATGCATCTCAACGTCTTGCAGAACGACGAGGGTACCGATGAAGGTACGCTCCATCGCCTCCTCAACCGCTGCGTGACACCCTTCGGAAAGCGTCTCTTCAAGATCTGGCTCGTCGCTCCGCTTGCCGCCGCTGATGCGATCCGCGCTCGTCAAGATGCAGTCGAAGATCTGCTCAGGGATTCATCCTTTAGCGACGAATTTGAGGCGCTTGGCAAAGCTCTGCCCGACATTGAGCGCATTGTGCCGAGAGTTCGCGCCGGCAAGTGTCGACCTCGCGACTTCACCGCCGTGCTCAAGTCGCTTGCCCGCTTCGAAAAGGCGGTCAAGCAGCTTCGCGGCCAATGCGATGGCTTTGCCACCGATGCCATCGGTGCGCTTCTGCGGTCCGTGCCGGCGGTCTCCACGATTGCGCGCGAGCTGCAGTCGAGCTTCAAGGTCACCGAAGACGGCTCGTTCACTCCGATCGAGGGCGCTTTTGAGCCCTACGACCGTGCAGAGGCGGCGATCGCCGAGGTGGAAGCGCAGCTGGAACACGAGATCGACACGTATCGCAAACAGCTCAAGCTCACCTCTGCGAAGTGCGCTTGGAAGCATCTCGGCACCAAAGACATCTTCCAGATCGAGGTGCCTGTTGCGACCAAGGTGCCGAGCAACTGGACCAAGCTCAGCGGTACCAAGGACCGGAATCGCTGGTACTCGCCTAAGGTGCGCGATCTCGTGCAAGACATCAAGGAGGCGCGCGAAACTCGCCTTGCTGCCCTCAAGCAATTCCACCAAAGCCTATTTGCCAGCTTCTCCGAGCAGAGCGACGCCTTTCTCCAAGCCGTAAAGACGATCGCCGAGATCGACTGCCTGCTCTCGCTCGCCAAATCGTCGTACGCGATCGGCGAGCCTTCATGCCGACCTGAGCTGGTGGACAGTGAGACGGCGCTGGTCGAGTTTGAAGAGCTGCGCCATCCATGCATTGCAGGCGAAAATGTCGAGTTCATCCCCAACGACATCCGACTCGGCGGCGAGAGCGACGAGGTGGTCATTCTGACCGGTGGAAACATGGCTGGTAAGAGTACCACCGCACGTACCAGTGCTACCGCCGTCATTCTAGCGCAGCTTGGCTGTCGCGTACCCGCATCGAGCGCCCGTCTTTCGCCCGTCGACCGCATTGCCTCTCGAATGGGCGCCAACGACCAAATCTTCCGCAACAATAGTACCTTCATGGTCGAGATGCTCGAGGCTTCGCGTATCATCAACGAGTGCACGCCACGCTCGCTCGTCATCATGGACGAGCTGGGTCGTGGCACAAGCACCTTTGACGGGCAGGCGATTGCGTTCGCCGTGCTTCATCACATTGTCAGCCGAACGCGTTGCTTAGCCTTTTTCCTCACGCACTACACCAACCTGGCCTACGACTTTGACTCGTACTCGCGCGTCAGCAACAAACATATGCAGGTGCTTGTGGACGACGCCAAGCGCGAGGTCATCTTCACGTAAGTAGCCATCTGAATCTTCTGATCAACCGAAATAGTGTCCTGCCCTTGACCAGACCTGACAACTGACTTTGATGCCTTTGCTTCTGCCTCGAATTGACAGGTACCGCCTCGTCGATGGGATCGCCGAATCCTCGTATGGTACGCAAGTTGCAGCTCTCGCCGGTGTTCCGCATGAGATTTGCGATCGCGCCGCCGCCGTTTCCAAGCAGTTTGCCGACGCAACCAAGGCGAGCCAGGCTGAGAAGAACAAGAGCGCCATTCCGCTGGCCCTGCTGAGCGACTTTGTTCACCTCTTCAAGCTGGCTCGAGAGCCGGCGCCCGTGTCGAGCGACCGCAATGCGGAGGCCAAGGCGCTGACTACAGTGTCACAGCTTGACATTATCCGCTCGCAAGTCGCTGCTCTAGCTAAAGGATCATTCGACGCCACCGTTGCTCCCAAGTCACCCGTTAACGCTCCGTCAAATCACATCTCTTGTACGTAGCTTCTCTGTCCGGTGTGAGGCTGTTTCAGCACTACTGTCTAAAATAATACCTCTGACACACCGTCTGCTATCTTCCCTTTTGCTTAATTGTGCACTTCTATCCCGCCTTCACCTGAAAGACAGACGTTGTCCAAAACACTGAAACGTCAAGCCTCTACGATCGATCCGGACCGGTAGCCCCACCCCGAACAGCGGCAAAGAAGATCACGACCTACGCCGGGCGCGGTCGGCGTGCCATGACGGACGATTTTGAGTCACCGTCCTTGACCCTGTCCCTCCCTTACCGGAGGGACGAGGATGACGAGGGCATGCAGAAGGCTGCCAGCAGTCCGATCTTGTCGGCGTCGCATGCTCCCATGTTCCCATCGACGCGACAGACCAAGTCGGTTGGGCGGAAATCGCAGCCCAAAGCAGCGACGTCAGGTCCACCGGCACGTGAGCCTGAACAACTGATCCTGGACCTCGGACAGCGGATTCGAATTCGCTGCAGCGATTGCGACATGCAATACGACACGTCGTCTGCCGAGGACTGTTCGCTGCATGCACGACACCACGAACGAACAGTGAAAGGATTGGATTGGAGCGCCAAGGCGTTGGTTGCATCGGGTGAGACAGTGTCGTCGCTGAGCTTATCGCGACGCATCGCGCGAGGCAAATCGGTGCTGTCTGGCAAGCAGAACGGGGGATCAAGCGCAAACACTCAGACGGAATCGGTGACGATTCGATGCTACGACATGGCTACGCTCAAGGATGCTGTTGCAATGAGAAAGATCAACGAGCTGCTGCAGACGGTGGATGATGCGCTAGGCGCAGCTTCCCTCAACGCATCCGACATAGCGGGATGCAAGGTCCTCGTAGCGATCTGTTCGGGTCGAGCGGCCGGAGCGGCGATTGTTGGCCGTGTGCCTCGAGGACAAGCCCGAGAAGTGCTCCCGACCAGCAGCAACAAAGAAAATGATTCCATCAACGAGGTCGAAGGCACCAAGCTTGCTGCCACGGTGTGGAACGATGCGGGAGATGCCATTTTTGTCTCTGACGCCCTGCCTCTGTCGCAAACCCCCCCGGTGGGCATTTTCCGGATCCATGTGATCGCGAGCTGGAGGCGCACAGGCATGGCCAGCGCTCTGTTGGATGCAGCAGCCGACAACAGCGTCTACGGATTTGATTTACATGGACTGATCAAGATGTACGGAAGCAGGGCCCGATCGGTCGCTTTCTCCCAGCCTACGGAAGCCGGACGAAGACTCGCAGAAGCATGGATTCGTCAGGACTGTGCGGAAGCTCGTTTGGTCGTGTTCGAAGCTTGAATATGTGCACGCAGTATCTCAATACCATCTCACGCGGGTGCTCGACCCGTATGCCATGCGCTGTAGTGTAATCAAACGGATGAATGCTTGCACCGTTGCTCAAGCCCTCCTATCGAGATGTTAAGAGCGATGCCGAGAAAATTCTAGTCCGGTATCTTGTCGCTCTAACAGCGTAGCCTTGGTCGCTATCGTGCGAGTGAATAGTCTAACTGGGATCGAAAAATTCTCAAGCCATTTGAAGCGAACGCGCTGTGCTGTTGGACAGGATGCACAGGATCCTCAGGACACGCGAAGGCCAATGTCGAGAGTGATCCGAGCGGCCAAGGGACAGCAGAGTCCAAGCAGTGGCAGAGTGGAAACAGCCGTCTGTGTTGAGCTGGAAGATTGAGCAGCGACTCGAGGAAAGAGTCTCGTCGGAGCCAAGAGAGAGACACACAACCACACACAAAGAGTGCACTCTTCGAGACACAGCCGACGAGTCCAACACGTCGGTGGCAGTTCTTTCACTCGTCAATCTCATCGAGGTCTGTCCATCATCATCATCACCGCCTCCTGCTTGGCTTCCTATCACCACCGACGTGGACATCCATTGGCGTGCAAAGAGCAGCACGTCGCTGAAACAACGTCACGACTCTCGGCCATTACAGTCCACACATAGACGTTAGACGTCTGCCTCGATCATCCACCGGCTCGACCCGTGTGACGCTCACACATCATGTCCTCCTCCGAGGCTATCGCATATACTGTCGTCGCTCCCGACCCGAGCAGCGACGGTGTCGAGCTTTCCACTCAGGATCTGCGCAACAATCTTCAGCGTGGATCCGACGAGGTCAAGCTCGAGACACTTCGACGTATCATTGTTTCCACGCTCAATGGCTCCCCTCAACCCAACCTGCTCATGCCCATCATTCAATATGTCTTGCCGAGCCGAAACAAGCAGCTCAAGAAGATGCTCCATTTCTACTGGGAGGTTTGCCCCAAGCTCGATGAAAAAGGCAATCTCAAGCAGGAGATGATCCTGGTCTGCAATGCCATCAGGAACGATTTACAGCACCCCAATGAGTACATTCGAGGTTCCACATTACGCTTCCTACAAAAGGTCAAGGAGCCCGAGCTGCTCGAACCCCTGATTCCTACCATTCGCCAGTGTCTCGAACACCGTCATAGCTATGTCCGCAAGAACGCCGTCTTTTGCGTCTACTCGATATACCAACAGAACGAGAACCTCATCGTCGACGCTCCCGAGCTCATGGAAACCTTCCTCGCTGCAGAGGCCGACACAACCTGCAAGCGCAACGCATTCGTCCTTCTTTGCCACACTGCTCCCGAACGCGCGGTTCAGTACTTCCTCGGCCTCGGCGACCAGGTCGCATCGCAGGACGAGCTCATGCAGCTCGCCATTATCGAGCTCATTCGCAAAGATTGTCGAGGCGAGTCGCCCAACCGCCCACGCTACATTCGCGCCGTCTCGGAACTCCTCTCTGCACCCAGTCACTCCGTCAAGTACGAGGCTGCCACCACGCTTACCACCCTCACGCAGAACGCCGCCGCGGTCAAAGCCACCGCCAGCGCGCTCATCGAGCTCATCGTCAAGGAGAGCGACAACAATGTCAAGCTCATCGTCCTCGATCGTCTCGACGGTCTGCGCACCAAGCACGAACACGTCATCGACCCGCTCGTCATGGATCT
Organism: Ustilago vetiveriae; assembly: GCA_928722275.1. Lineage (NCBI taxonomy): Eukaryota > Fungi > Basidiomycota > Ustilaginomycetes > Ustilaginales > Ustilaginaceae > Ustilago > Ustilago vetiveriae. The sequence goes on from CAKMXE010000006.1 coordinate 697,068, forward strand.
TTTGCGCGTCCTCAGCAGCCCCGATATGGACGTTCGACGCAAGGCTCTTCGCATCGCCCTCGAAATGGTCTCGAGTCGCAACATCGAAGAGGTCGTCCTGCTGCTCAAGAAGGAGCTCATGAAGACTGTCGACTCTTCTCAGGCGCAGGACAAGAATCTCGAATACCGCCAACTCCTGATCCAGTCCATCCACACATGCGCCATCAAGTTCTCCGAGGTCGCCAGCAACGTCGTTCACGTTCTCATGGAGTTCCTTGGTGACTCGAACAATCCCTCGGCGGTCGACGTCATTGCCTTTGTGCGAGAAGTGGTCGAAAAGTTCCCCAACTTGCGTTCCTCCATCGTCGAAAAGCTTCTCCGCACGTTCACTGACATCAAGTCGGGCAAGGTCTTCCGCGGTGCCCTCTGGATCGTCGGCGAGTACTGCGCCAGCATCGAGGACGTCAAGGAGGCCATGCAGCAGATCCGCAAGGTGATTGGCGAGGTGCCCATCCTTGCTGCCGAAGAGCGTCTGCTCGATTCTTCCACCGCGGAAGCCGAGGGCGACAAGCAAGAAGCCGACGCAGCATCTTCGTCGTCAGCTCTGGCAGCTGCCAAACCGGCCTCCTCGGCGGCGAATCGCGTGCGTGCCGATGGCACCTACGCCACCGAAACCGCGTTCAGCTCCGAGGCCAACCAGACCGCACGCCTCGAAGCGGTCAAGAACGCATCCAAACCCCCACTGCGTTCCTTGTTGTTGCTTGGTGACTTCTACACGGGGACTGTGCTCGCATCTACGCTCACCAAGCTTGTACTGCGCTTTGCTGAGCTTTCTTCTGACGCTGCTGCCAAGAACAGCCTGCGTGCCGAGTCGATGCTCATCATGACGAGCATTGTGCGAGTCGGACAATCCAAGTTTGCCGCTTCGCCCATCGACGAGGATTCGACCGAGCGCATCATGTCCTGCGTCGAGACCCTCGCTTCGTCCATCGAGGACGCGCAGCCAGAGAGCAAGGAAGCTAAGCAGGTCTTCTTGCACGACACGAAGCAGGCCTACGCCAAGATGGTCGAGCATGAGCAGTCCAAAGCGGCGGAAAAGTTGGCCAAGGAGACCAAGGTGGTCAAGGTGCAGCCAGACGACCTGCTCTCGTTCCGACAATTCTCCAAGAAGGCGGCCGATGATGCGGCCGAGGAGTACGAACGCGAGTTGACGCAGGCTACCGGTGCCGCGGAAGCTGCCAAGGACGACTTCATCAGCAAGTTGGCGCGTGTAGTTCAGCTGACCGGATTCTCGGATCCCGTCTACGCCGAGGCCTATGTCAACGTTCACCAATTCGACATTTTGCTGGACGTCCTCGTGGTCAACCAAACCGCCGAGACGCTTCAGAACCTGTCGATCGAGTTCGCCACTCTTGGCGATCTCAAGCTTGTCGAGCGTCCATCCAACTATACCCTTGCGCCGTACTCGTATCAATCCATCAAGGCCACCATCAAAGTCTCCTCGACCGAGACTGGTGTCATCTTTGGCAACATCATCTACGAAGGCGCCGCGGGTACAGGAACGCAATCCGCGGGGGATGCTAAATGCGTCGTGCTCAACGACATTCACATCGATATCATGGATTACATTGCCCCGGCCTACTGCAACGAAGCGCAGTTCCGTGCCATGTGGACCGAATTCGAATGGGAAAACAAGGTCAACGTCAACACCTCGATCACCGATCTTCGAGAGTACTTGGCTCACATTATGAAGAGCACCAACATGTCGTGCTTGACTCCCGAGGCAAGTTTGGCGGGAGAATGTGGATTCTTGTCCGCCAACATGTATGCTAGGAGTCTGTTTGGCGAAGATGCCTTGGCCAACTTGAGCATTGAACTGTTGCCGGATGGAAAGACGATTCAGGGTCATGTTAGGATTCGCAGCAAGACGCAGGGGATTGCGTTGAGTTTGGGCGACAAGATCACACTGGCGCAAAAGGCGGCGAGCAAGGAGTAAGTCAGATGCAATCCAAGATGTTTTCAATTTTTATTTTTTCAGGTCAACCTCTGTGTGCCGTGTGACTGCCAAGAGGATGGACAAGGATGTGGACTGAGGATGCGGATCAGCTTCAGCTTCTGCGAAAGGTGACTGTGTGCAAGAAGCCATCTGATTCGAGAATGAGACTGAATTGCTTTCAATTTCAGGCGTACCAACCGCTGGTGTCTGGGAAAGCGCTGCCTCGACCTCGACCGCCACGCCCTCCACCAAAGTCTCCTCTGCCACCGAACGGATTCTCGCCTCTCGGCGGAGCCAATTCGTCCCAGTCCGGCTCGCCACCAAAGTTCTGCGGTCTTGCGCCACCTACATCTGGATGACTTCCTTCAGGACCTGCACCGGCAGGGTAGATCGGATCGAACCTTGCGCCTGGTGGAACGGCTCCCTGCGGCAAACCTGTGCCTTGCGGTGGGAACCGGTTGCGGAACATGGGATGGTTAGGTCCAACAAACATTCCTCCACCGTGATCGCCTCCGTTGCCACCACCTGGAAAGAGAGGTGGTGGCGCGAATCCTCCTCCACCACCTCCACCGAACCGCGGCGGAAGTGCAAGAGGTGCGCCGCCCAGAGGATCGAGATCACGATCACCGATGATGAGAGGGTTTCGGAACGGAGGTTGATAATTTGACGGTAGAGAAGGATCGTCTTCATCCCCTGCGAATGGTGGACGGGGTGGTGGTACTCCTCCTGAAGGTCGATTCGGCTGTTGAGACGAAGACGCTCCGCCACGACCATTACCGCCACCACCTGCTGCAGAAGTGCTGCTCGACTCCTCCTCAACGTATCCGTCCTTTCTCAATCCGGGTACCAGCTGTTGTAGTATCTGGCTCTTGAAGGCGGACGTGAGATCCTTCAACCTCGAACTTCCAATATACCCGTTCACCAACGGCTCCTGCTGCTCCTCGTTTCGCTGACACGGGTAGGGCCAAAAAGCGGTGGACAAGTAGTCGCTCAAGACTACCTCCATCGTACTCGTCTTTGTACCTTGCAGAGCAATGCCATGAATCACCGCTTTATTGCCCAGCTTGACGATCTTGATCAAAAAGTCGAGCGAGGATTGATGATGTTTGTAACGAAAGCAGTAATGATCGGGCCCCTTTGCATTCCATTCCTCGGGAAGTCTGTTCGTCGAAGCAGATGAAGAGGAAGTGTCTGAAGTCGATGGTAGACGATCGTCTTCGGATAGACCCGTGAGACGAAAATCGAGCCGTGTCATGATGGTATGAATGATCGCAGCCAGTGCATCTGCGGGGTTCCTCAGCAGGGGCGAAGAAGAGGTGGGAAGGAGCTGCTGCGAGAGCACCTGAAGAAGTGCCGAGGGATCGAGTAGGTCAGACATGTTCAGTACCGGCTCTGTGGGTCTGGTGATGGTGGTGAGAGGAAGGTCAATGCGAGCAGAGGTAAAGGCGGTAGAAGAGCCATGCTTGTGCGTCGCATGCAGGGTTTGGCTGCGCGCAACTGTCAACTTTATTTTTTTTTCGGAGGTGGAGGCTTGGTCGACGTGCCATCGGGAACGCGCAAGCGCCACCATCATTGACAGATTGAGCTGCAGAGATGCTACAAAAGTCCAACATTCGTCTGCCTTTTTCTCATATACACTGTGTTGCCCTCGAGGCCGTGACCGTTCATCCCTGTTGGTAAAGGACTTCTCAAATGATCACGAGCAAAAAGGCGCAAGTGAAAGTTGAATCGCGATATGGGATCTGCATTTCGTGGTGTCATCTACCGAGCTGCTCTTCTCTATCAAGCACGCTGCAAATCAACCTTTTCCACCAACCCTTCACCTAGCCTCTCAATTTCTGCTACAATGGCCTGCTTGTTGAGCTTCACTTGCGTCTTGCCACCCTCATCGCTCGGGCAAGAGGAGAACCCAAGGCCGACCTTGAAATCACGTTCGCGGTCGAGAGAGGGGTTGAACAGTCCACCAATCACACAACCCCCATGTTGATCGTGGTACAGCCTGAACGAGTCGCTGTACAATTCCCTGAGCAGCGTGACAAAGGCTTCTGCTGAATCGAAGCCTGGTTTGGGTGTCGATCCCAATAACGTACCAGTAGACTGAATGCTTGCAGCGGCGTCGTTTGCGTACTTTGTCCGTTTGGCGCCCCAAACAGCCGGATCCGCGCGAACGTTTTCGCCGTACCTAGGAAGGACCGCTGGGTTGAGGTGGATGACGAAGTCATAGTGTTCCAGAGATGGTGTGAACAATGCCAACACTTGGTACGTGTCGAGCGAGGTGGCTTCTTCCAACACCTTGACTGCACCACGCGCCAGCTTCTTGATGCCATCGGCGACCCCGCCCACCGGACCTTTCCTACCAAACGCGAGTCCCTCGATATCCGTTTCTGTCGCAACAAACCATGCTCTATGCATCATTGAAGGATCACTGCCTCGTGCAGCACTAAAGTTGGATTCCACCTCGCTCCTCTTATCCGAAGGGAAGGTGTAGATGTCCTTGGTAGTCGGGGAATCGATCACGGCTTGAATGGGTACCATCAAAGGCTCCTCTTTCCACCTCCAGTTGGCAAGCAATCGCAGGATTCGAAGCAGACCGGCACTCGCCGAAGCAGGTGCCCCTTCTTCCGGTGACAAGTAGGCCGCTGCGCAAACCAATTCGATCAACTCCTCCGGTACAGCAGCCGTTGACAACATTTGGCTCGACAACCAACGCTTTGTCAATCGGACCGCTCCGCCAAACGAGGCGAATCGATGCCCCATAGAGGCGATGTACGAATGATGCAGCGGCAGCGACTCGAACTTGCGTTGCCATTCCAGCAAGATCTTGCGAGCACGACGTTTCGCACCTGCCGATTCGAATCGATCGGCCAAGATCCGTTCCAGCAGTAGCTTTTCGCGGTTGTGCATCACCCGGGCTCGGAAAGCGAACCCAGAGGCCAGGATCAGCTCCAAGCTGCACTGATCCTCCATCTTGCTGGAAGCGTACGGATCGAAAGCGACGCGACAGGTCGTCCCGGGAATCTTGTTGGTGATTTCGGCCGCCATCCGTTCGAAAAAGGCCGCCTTCATGGCCTGGATCGCCGAGAGCTCGTTAGGCCACTTGCCAGAGCCTTCGAAGGTCAGAACAATGTCGTGGACTGGGAAATAGGATGCTGCATCGGGGATGCGATCCGCGAGCAAGTCGAGGTTGATCGGTGCCGGAACAAAGGTGCTGGTGCCTCGCAGGCCGGAAGAAGCGGGGGAGATCGAGATGATCGAGAGCGGAAGCGACTCGAGTGCTCGCAGATCTTTCGACAGCTGATCAAAGGCGGATTGAACCAAGGTGAACCCTTTCTCCTCGGTGCTGACGAGACGAGCGGTTCGTGCGAGCGTGGTGTCGATGTCGAGGAGCGATTCGAAATGGGACGATACAAAGCGGATCTGAGACTCGTGGATGGCGTGGTGACGGAAGAGCGCATACGAAAGGATGCGGCGCGGGATCGCCCAACGCGAAGCCTGCGTCGTGACGGGCCAGACAACACTCTCTAGCACTCTCCCGTCCTTGAATCGACGCAGTTCCGACATCTTGCCCCAGAACGCTCGGAATTGTTCAGCCTTTTCCGCATCTTGACTGGAAGGACCATGCTCGACCATCCTCCAAGCTTGCTCTCCGTCGAGCACTAGACCGATCTCGGCTTCGCTGCCTGCCGAGGGGCGAGATCCATCAAGCCGCCATGTCGAGCTGAGACCGCCGGTAGCAGGATGAAGAAGCGCAACGAGCTTGGTTCGGCCTTCCAGAGCACGCGATGCCGTCGTGCTGACTTGGATCATGGCGGCTTGAAATGAGGTGCCGAAATCAGCACGCTGGATTGGGGTCGACGCCGAAATGCCGGCGCTGTTGCTGTCGGAGCTCTGCACGCTCGACGAGGCAGAGACAGGAAGATCGATACGCGCCACTTCGTCAAATGTGAACGGAGCAGCGGTACGGTCCTGCAAGAAGAGCGCATCAAAGTGGTCTGAGCTTGGATCGTTGAGCATCTCAAATGTCCTCTTCGCCTCATACTGCAAGAGGTCGATCGACCCGGTCGGAACAAAGGCGAACAAATTCAGGGTGCCGCTGGGATCCACAAACACCCTGTCAAAAACTTGTTTGAACTCTTCGTGTGGGATCTTGTCCGATCGACTGGCCAAACCTGCCTCAGGCATCGACTTCATAAAGACTGGGCTGGTTCGGAAATCGTGCTTTGCGAGCCAGTCCATAACACCGCGGAAAAGCTGGTAGCTGGAGAAGCTATTGGCCAATTTGCTGCGTCCGGCGTTGGTAGTATCGCGTTTGGCCCAGCCGGTCTTTTTCTCTTCCCCTTGCAAAAGATGCGCGAGGATCATGGTGAGGGTGAAACGAAGGGAGGCGGTGCCGGCGACGATTCTGCGTCGGTCTTCGTCGGCGTCTTGGACTCGTTTCGGACTGAGTCGACCCCCGGATCCGAATCCTCGTTGAAAAGCCCAGGTCTTGAGGAGCAGACATGCATCCGCGAATGCGGGACACGCCTGAGAGACTGTGTGAAGATAGACAAGATGCGGGAGGTGCAAGGTGTCAGCCAGAATGGCTGCATTGTAGCGTGGTGTAGCAGCGGCCGATGACGCGTCAGCCGAGGACTCGCCATTGGCGGAAGCTACGCGTACGTTGCTGCGCAGCGGGCCAAGGTGGATAGGCTTGAAAGTATCGGCATCGATCGAAGGACGGATGCGGATGATGCATTTCGACTTGGAGAAATCGGTCTCAGATTTATCGTGGATCGGTCGAAGCACCAAGATGGGACGTCTTGGGTCCGCATCGACCAACCCGAAGGAAGCAGTAACACCTAGATGAATGTCGTGCTCATCCTCTGCTGTCTGAATGGCGTGTGCGAGTGCGGCGAGGTAGAATGCCTTCTTGTGGAAATAGCGAAAGTTGATGTAATCCTTGGGTTGAAACAAATCTGAGGGCATCACCGCTGCGATGTCGACATCGACGCCCGCAGGCCGTTTCGATGCCAATTTGAGTGGCCAGCTTCCAATCAGATGCATCGCCGAAGGCTTCTCAAAGCCGAGCTTGTAGTTGGCATCTGTCTTGGGTGCGGGGTCGGGGAAAGGAATGCGAACTTTGGAACCAGAGGTGCGCTTTTGGAAGCTCTTGATCGCCTCACCAACAGGCATCGGCTGAATCGGGCTGAGAGCTCCAAACAGCTCGTGCAGTCTTCGAAGCACCGTCTCTAGAGCGCTGGACTTGCTATAGGCTGGTCGCACCTCGGGAAGCATCTCGTCGACTTTCAATTTGAAGACATTGTTCTTGAAGAGTTCGCCGGTCTCCTTGAGGCCTTGGACCTCGGCGAGGGTGGGAACGGCGTACAAAGCGCTCTTCGCTGATTTGCGTGAGGATGATGCAAGGTCTGCAGCATCGTCTGTACGAGACGGCAATGCTGTCTCTTTATCATCATTTGCATCCTCGAGATCTTCAAAGCCTCCATCCAAATCCTCGTCTGACATGAGCTCAACTTCAGACCGCGTTATTCGATCAAAGTCGTCCTCCGCATCCTCCTCGTCTTCTTCTTCGGAATTGTCCTGATCCGACGCCAGCTCGATTTCGTCTTGTGATGCTAGATCCGAGTCCGGCTCTTGTTCGTCGTCCTCTTCCTCATCGTCCTCTTCCGCATCGTCGTCATCGTCGTCCTCTACATCCTGCAGGGCAGCAGAGCCAGTCCCGTGCAAGGCGGAATCCAGCAGATCTTCGTCGTCGTCAAAGTCGTCGTTGTTATCGCTTTCTTCCATATACATTGGCGATGGCTTTGACTTTTGTGAGGCTGGACGGGGGGTTGAACGTGTCGAAGGTCTGGCTGTTTGCTTGGAAGAGGAAGGGGCGGAGGTCGATGCCTCTGCCTTCCGCTTGAGGCCTGGCATATCGTCGCTGAATTGGATCAGTCGAAGAAACGTCTGCCTGCTTTTTGATATGGTGAGATGGTTGATGAAAAGACGGACTCGAGTGAGAGAGCTGAGGAGGAATAGAAGGTGTATGACGAGCAGTTCGAGTTAACGTTGGACGAGCCGGTGTGGAGAACATTTCTTCCAAAAACTTTTTTTTTGGTTCCTTCGGTCTACAGCCAAACCCAAAAATCAAAATCTAGAGTCTCCGCATCCCGAATTCAAGCACCCGATCTACTGAACATGCTCGAATCGTTCATCGGGCGATTGCAGTTCCTTTCAATCCAACACTTTCCAGCTTCAGAAGGCTTGTGCGAGCGTGTTCTTAACCAACACCCAGCACACACCGTTGCATCCTTGCCTCCTCACTTACGACGTCTCGAATACTCAAGGTCGCAGCATATCGATTCCAGAAATCAGAGAACATGGCGGAACAAGAGCACGACGACGCTGTCCATCAGATCGACGTACAGAGTAAGCATTGCACTGGCTGGCCTCCACTTATCATCTTCTCATCACCCTCAGCATCTACCTAAAGCTCGAATCAAAGTTGCTGACTGCTCTGATCATCATCTCATTGCAGACAAGAGACTGCTCCATGCCGCACGAACAGACGATCTCGAGCTGCTCCAGGAAATCGTCTCGTCGGGCGCTTTTGACGCTAATCACAGCGATGGCGTAGGGCGAAATGCTCTTCACTATGCTGCCGCCCAACAATCCACACAAGTCCTGCCTGAAATCCTCAACCTCGAAATCGATGTAGACTATCAAGACCGAACCAATGCGGATACGCCGTTGCACGCAGCTGTCAACGTCGATATTCCAGACGGTGAGGCTGGAAAGGAGGTGGAAGAGATTAGAAATTGGATCGGTGAGTATCGACGCCATGCTCATATAAAACATTAAGGTGAAAAGCATGCTGAAATGACCTCATATATATCGGTAGTGAACGAGCTCTTGGAAGCAGGTGCAGATCCAACAGTTCCGAACAAGGACGGCGATTTGCCGGCCGATCTCCTCGCGTACGGCACCAAATCGCGCTCGCAACTGGGCCAAGATCTGGTTGCAAGGTTGAAAAGAGGTCAGGCAGAAATGCAAGTTAGTACAAGCGATATTGCCAACGATGACGACGCTGCGGACGATGGTGAAGGTGAGTACCTTTCAGAATTTCGGACACCGTCCGACCACATGTGCTCAAAACTGACAACAGATCTTGATATCATACACACCTGGACAGGAAGCGAAGGTACGCCGTCAGAAGAATAAACACTACCTCACTCCACTGTCCTTCCATCGCGCACACACTTTGTATGGCATAGGCACGGCCAATTTTCAGTTAGTGACATTGCGAAACGATGGACCGACGCACAGTGTGATCAGCGCAGATCGACTACCTTGACAGTCTTTCGCGGCCGATCATCGAGACTGCCGGCCTCTTGCTCGACTCTGTCTTCGTCCTTCTCCACCACGGGCTTGCCGACCGTTTCCAGCTCTTCCTCCTCGGATTCCGACATGACGGTGGCTGAACGCTGTCTCCTCGTCTGACCAGCCTTGTGCGGCGAGGATGAGGATGCTTGCTCTTGATGTGTATTGCTGTACTGCGAGGCTTGGGAAAGAGCAGCTGCAATACGTGAAAGAGGGCCGTTCTGGTTTGATTCGTCCCGAGTCGAGTCGGGTGCGCCGGTAGAGGTAACCAACTCGTGATCGCTCTCAACTTCCTCGACTTCGACAGGGAATGAAGCAGTCGCCGACTCGGATGTTCCTGTCGGAACTGCTGCTGAAGACGCTGTGCTGGCCGAAGGAAATGGCTGCGATGCATGTGAACCTGTACGAGTAGTGATACGGGAAGATGGTTTATCATCGCTAGCGCCGAGAATCCAAACTTGAGCACCATCTCGACGGCGTAGCAGCTCGCTGCCAAGCCAGTCGATATCCAATTCGTCGTCGATCGGCCATTCGCTGAGCTCGACTTCGGTCGCGTCGTTGCTTTGCTCTGATTCGAGATTGCTAGGTAAAGGAGCTTGGCCAGCCGAATCTTGCTCCTCCTCGATGAGCAGCATGGGCACACCTGTGAGAGGATGAATTGCGATACTGGTATGCGTGCGGGATGGCGCCGAGCTATGTCGTGATAGAGCTGCAGCGGACTGTGCGGGCAAGGTCGGTGAGTTCTGTTCGCGGGGAGCAGCTCCGTGCTGGTGAGGTGGGCGGCCACGCAGAACGACAGGAGCAGCATGGATGAAAGGGCTGACTCGAGGAGGTGCAGACACGCCGACCTGGTAACTGGTACCGTCCCAAGCTGCGTGAACGTCGACGAACCGGGCTGGGTGTGACGTGCCCGCCGATCGACTGAATCCGGCATGCGGATTTCGTTGATGATGATGCGGATACCACAAATCAGGCACTTGGTAGCCATTGGTGGCTAGGATCCGTCTTCCCAGCATATCGATCAGCTCGTCATCCTCCTCCAAGAGCTGTCTGAATCTTTGCGCCAGCATTTGAGTCCTCTGACGCTGCATCTCGGCTTGGATCACTGCCTCAGCTGCAGCTAGTGCCTGAGCCTGAGCATGTTGGCCTGCTTCCTCGACGGCCATCAATGCCGCTGTTCGTTCCAGATCATTGTCGTCGAACAAGTACAACAGTGATCTGAAGTCGTCGTCGTTTTCCTCGATGGCCGAAGGATGTACAGCCCGAGTGGAATGCGGGGCTTCGGCATGCACCGGAAGCTCTTCGAATTCGAGCGTGCCGAGAACCAAAGCCTCGAGATTCATCTTGGCATCGGATTAGCTTGCTCGTTGCTACTTGGGGAGACGCAATGGCCGACGGAAGCCTTTTCGTGTTCTCGTTGCCGTCGTCGTTGGGAGATGGTATTCCGTGTGGCTATCGAATGGGGAAAGGCTAGGGGAAGGCGGCTGCAGTGAATGTATGCAGAGTTTTGTCCATCGTCGCTGATTCAGGGTCCAAAGCAGCCGAGTGGAGGATGGAGCGCGGAATGGGCCCGAACACCCTCTCTGTTCTTGGACGTCATTCGGCTTTGAAGCTGACAGTTGTCTGACTGACCTCTGCTGTCGGCAGCTGCGTGCGGAAACTCGCTGAATTGCTTGCTGTCCAACTGCTCTGGTGTGGTTCGGCAAGCCGCTGGAACGCAGCGCCGAACTTTCGCGAAACGTCTTGGCCGAATCTGACATGTTGTTTGTCGTATCACGTATTTGGCTCACCCGATACAGAGGCGTGACGATTGGACTGGCCTTTTCGCAGTCATTTTTCCGTCGCTCATTTTTTGGGTCCTTTTTTTTGGTAGATTTTTTTTTTTGGTTTGGATCCCGGTAAATTAATTTTTTGTGATTTATCGGATTTCTTCCCGTCGTTTGACAGGTTTCCGCTCCATCATCCTCAGACAGGGTAAACGCCGGCTCCATTAACCTCGACGACAGTGTCGGCGTCAAGATGGTCTCGTCAGCAGGCACGGAGGCCCATACGAGCCCAAAAAGGGCTTTTGTAGCCTTTCCCGGTGCAAACTATACCCAGGCTGCCGCTGTTCGAGCAGCACGCAAAGTGCTTTCCGCGCATGGCTGGCAAATCGAAGAGGGCCTCGAGAATTCCGACTCTGTTCCATCAGGAAAAGATCTGTACCTCGCCGACTATGACTTATTGCCATTCGAAGATCTCCTTCCTGGGCCGTCATCAACGGCGAAAGGCAAGCAGCCCCAGTGCTCAAGCTACGTCATCAGGAAAGCGCTGATCCGAAAGCACTATTTCGCGTCGGCGCTCAACGCATACGCGGTCAAGCTTCCTGCAGGCCCCGTTTCGAATCGATTTCGCTCGTGTACACCAAAGACATGGCATCTGGATATACAGTTCGCCGACGAGCTTGACGAGCTGCTCATGGACGACCTCTACGATTTGAACGAGCTGCTCGAAGCGAACCAGGATGCGGCAGAGCAAGGGAAACAAGAGGATGTAAAGTGGTTCATCTTGAAGCCAGGAATGGCTGATAGGGGCAACGGCATTCGCATCTTCAGCACCCTCGACCAGCTGCAGACAATCTTCGAGGAGTTCCAGCCAGATTCGGATGAGGAAGATGATGGCAGCACCACTTCAGATCAGGATCAGGCCGTTTACGTTGGCAAAGACACTTCGGTCATGGCAAGCCAATTGCGCCATTTCGTGATCCAAGAATACATTCGATCTCCGCTGCTCATCGATCCACGAACATCGAGCCACGATGGCCGCTCTCTTGCCAAGTCGATGTCGCAGAAGCTCTCCTCGAATGGTGCCTCAGCACAGTCAAGCTCAAGAAAGTTTCATCTTCGCGCTTATGTACTCTGCGTGGCTGGTGTCGCAATCTACCTGCACGACGATATGCTGGCACTCTTTGCTCCGATGCCGTACAGGCAACCGACTGAGACCACAATGCGCGATCTCCGATGCCATCTGACCAACACGTGCCTCCAAGAAGATGGCTCGATGGCGGTTGGCAACGACGCTCGTCCCAAGGAAGAGAATGTCTTCCTGTGGTCCGATCTTGCAGGTTCGACGTGTGAGAAAGCAAACGCGCAGGGGGACAAGGCATCCATGATACTGTCCAAGACCATGGTCGATCAGGTACGGCGTAAGGCTGCCGACGTGATTGGAGCTGCCTTCGAAGCGGCTGCAAAGGCAGGAAGCATCCATTGGCAAATGTGGCCCAACGCCTTCGAAGTCTTTGGTGTCGACCTCTTGGTAGGATTTGACCAGGAACAAGGGGAAAGCTCGAGCAGTGAGCCGAAAGTGTGGTTGCTCGAAGTCAACGCACAGCCTGATTTTGCACAGACCGGTTCTCGGCTAAACGGCGTCATTGATCGGCTTTTCGAGCGAGTCTGCGAGATAGCTGTGCTGCCTTACCATACCGACGACCATGGCGAGGCCAAGTCGGACGAGTGGAAGATAGGCGAATCTCGACTGGGCACCACGCTCTGCTTCAAGGAGGATCTAGGACGTGGTTTCTGATCAGGATTAGGACCTTTACGAACTCTTTGTCGTAGTCGCCTACAGTACTACACTGTAATCGTCTCGATCTTTGCAAGTGATTAAGAAAATGTTACTCCGCCAAGATCTGAGGTGCAAATCACGGCGAAAATCCATACCATCTGAAATCACGTGAAGTTCCCAAGTCGCGAACCTTTGATGCAGCGCGCTAGTGTATGCAGAAAATTATGTGTGTTGCAGCTGTCTGAGAACACGTTTGGCTGGCTGGACACCCTCCCGGAGTATCGCTGGAAAGGCCCCTTTTGGCAATCACCAATTCGGCGATTCTGCAGCATCTGCGACAAGTCGAATGAGAGAAAGCGTGTCCCGAGTGCGAAAATGAAGATGGCAGCAAGTATGATCAAAGGGAAGCGTTAGGCGTAGCGCGTTCTTTTGGAGAATGAAAGTGGGGCACAGCCGATCCGTGCTGTTTGGAGGCCCAAAAGATCTGCAGAGGGTTTGTGACGCTTTCACCTTGACTGGACAGAATTCAGCTGCATTCAAGTTGACAAGTTGACAGTCGCTGTCCGGAACACTACCGACACAGCCTCTTTGAACGCATCGGCTTCTCCATATGGCTACTTTGCTCCTTCTCTTGTTTCTCTCTCATCTTTAGCCATCCGACGTGCTCGCTCCTCACCGATAGACGACAATTCGACTCAGCAGACGAAAGCATCCTCGTTCGCGCCGTCATTCATCTCGAGCAGACTCGCGACATATCCATTGGCCAAGTCGCACATCATATCCGTCCGCCATCTCTACGCTCCGGTCAAAAAGTGGTCCTCCTTTGCTTCGCTTCACCGTCATACTAGCACTCATCAACCATGCCAACAGCTCGGACGGCTTCTCGCCGTGTTCCAGCCATGGATGCTTCTGTAAGCACTTCGGCTTCGAGCAGTAGCTCAAGCTCGCCCATGACGCCAGAAGCACATCTCCTTGGTCATGTCAACAACATGCGCAAATGCTGCGACATGTCTCTTTTCTACAAGAACTACCAAGAGCAAGGTATCGACTTCATTGCCGACAGTCTCCTGCATGCCAATGATATCTTTGCCAAGTATGCGTGAGTACTTGTGCGATCGACTCTTACTCGGGCTGACCCTCCAGCACAGACAGAACGCTGATCTTTTTACCTCCATGCCTATTGTGAACATCGCAGGACGACATCGCGTACTGTTGCATCGCCATCCAAGCTGGCCGGCGAACTTCTCAAGTCTCCAACTCGCACTCGCACACGCGCTCGGGATGCAACGAGTGCAGCCACTCGGTCCCGTGGCGCCCTCGACATATCGAAAGATCCTTTCGTCGATGCAGACAATGTCTTCGATAAGGAGAATGCCCCTCTTCCAACCCGGGCCTCACGATCGCGCATCGCTTCCACCCTTGAACCTCAAAAAGGCAAGGGCAAAACAAATTCCAAGACAATCCAAGTCCTCAACCAAGCTTCCTCTTCACCCCTGTCAAAATCGTCGCGCAAAGTGCTTGGCGATGCCAACGCCCAGAGAGAGGATCAGCAGCTCACGCAAGTGTCTACAGCAGCGAGTAAGAAGTCGACGCGAAGGAACATCCCTACTGAAGATGATAGCATGGCGATCCAAGCATCGCTCCAAGCGAGTCGATTGCCAGATGATGTCATACCGAGAGCTTCAACACCACCGCCACAGGCCTCACCTCCCAAACCTTGCGCTCGCCAGGATCTGAAAGAAGAGACCAATGCTGCAACCTCGAATTTGGACGCCATCTCCATCATTGATTCAGAAGAGGGGGAAGACTCAGATGGCGAGTCGGTCACAACACAGGCAAATGCGAAGGGACAAGCAAATGTTGCTGAAGGTACTGAGCCAACGGTCACGAGCACCATGCTTTCACAAACTTCCCGCACCGATGGCAACACCGTCTCTTTCCAACCAGACACCAACGACACTGTACGATCAACCGACAACACGGTGTCAGGAACGTTGGTCGATCCTAAGCTCGAAAGCGCCCGCCAAGCAGCCTCTGCCCTGCTCACGAGCAAGCTGCAGCAGCAGAAAGATGGCAATACCGAGAAGCCCGTCAAACGAACCCTTGCCTCGTACGGTGCAAAGAAGAGCCTCCCTGCTGCTGCCAACAATTCACGTCCTAGCAACGTCACCACCACTATCCACCCTTCTTCGACGCCTGCCGGCCCGGGTTTCCGTTCCAGCTTCCTCAACAAGAGCTTGCGCAAGCAGATCGCCGATCAGGAAGCTCTTGAGAGCGGGGACGACTCGGACTCCGATTTCGATGACGAAGAAGCGGGTCTCGTTGCCGGCGCCACCTTCGCGGCTATGTACAAGAAGACGGCCGCCAACACGCAAGCAAATACCCGACCAAACGTTGCGCAGGTACTCGAAAGCGGCGTAAGCTACAAGAAGCGCAAGAGCGATGAAGCCCTTCCAGCTGCGGCCGAGGCCGGCCTGAGCACTGCTGCTCCTCCACAAAAGATCTCCAAGCTCGCTACGGCCGTGTTGGCCGCTAAGACGCCAACATCTGTTCAACCGCCAGTGCCCAGGAAGACACCGGCGGTCGGCCCTGCCTCCAAGCTGGAGCAATTCCGCAACAATTTGGCTCATGTTGCTCGTAGCAATGGGAGCGGCGCCAGTGCAAGCTCGGCTTCGCAGTCGACATCCTCTGTCACTTCGCCGACGGTCGGAGGCACACACTCAGTTGCCTCCTTCACCGCAAAGTCCTCTGATGCTTCTATCGTTCCTCCTTCCGCAACATCGACGCTGCCAAAGACTCAGGCTTTGACTGATGATTCGAAGGCCGACCTTTCGAGGTCGTCAGATTCTGCTTCCGACTCGACCGAAAAGATCGCAGCGGGCTCCAAGAGTGGCGAATCCACCATCAAGGCCTCGGCGATCCCGCGGTCGCCTACACGCTCTCCCTCCCGAATCGTAGCCACATCACCGATGAGGCCGCCACCTCGCACCGGTAGTGTGCGTAAATCTCCGCGCAAGCTTGCAGAGCAGATGAAAGCGGGCGATCAGGGGCCGGCGAGATCGGCTTCACCTGGCCCCAAGGCAAGAGAAAACGCCTCTCTGTTCCAGTCGAGCCAGAGTGGTGCATTCATCGCTGCGCCAGCACCCCGCAGTCCAACCACGCAACCTCGAAGCCTCGCAGCGCTATTCGGTAGTCCCAAGCACAACACCAAGCTTCCGACTCTGTCAACTGCCACTGGAGGCAGCACCACGCCAGCTCACTCTCCACCAAAGAATTGGCAAGGAAGCCGCTTGCCTTTTGCACAGTCGCTTCACTTACAACAGCAAGCACCACGTGAGGCGGACAAATCGTTGCCAAGGACGCCGGTCGAAGAGACGACCGAACCCAATGTCAAGGAGGCGTCCGAGAGACAGCGCATCGTGTCGACTGCGTCGACGGCCCTTTCCAGCTCCAAATTGGAGGCAGCAGAAAGCCAGTTCTTCGACGCTCGTTCCCGAGAGAATTCTCCCGAGCCAGCGGGTGTGCTGGCTTTGACAACATCAGCTGCGACGGCGGTTCCGACGACGTCTGGCACGAGTGCATCCGATGCAGCTGCGACAAAGGAGCCGGTCGCAATGGCTGCAGCGTCCATCGCTGCAGGCAAAGCGCCTCATCTTGCCAAGACCCCTTCGCTCTCGCCAAAGAAAGTGGCGGCGAAGGCGCTTGCGAAAGCTGGGCCAACATCGCCCACCAAGGCAAGCAGCCTTCGAGCTGCCGCTAATGCTGCATCTCCTACCAAAATGAAAGCGCAGGCATCTGCGCGTGCTGCACAGCAATCAGGCATGCCAGCACCATCTGCGTCGCCTTCACGCGCCTGGGGCATAGGTGAGAAGATCAAAGGCTTCCTTGGGTTGCATGCCTCGACCACCACAAACTCGACCACCGCCAATGCCCAAACCAAGATTTCGGCATCCAGCACCTTCCAGCCGCGTGCCAACGGTATTCCCACGAGCAATGCGAATCCAGTTCTCACCGAGCAAAAGACGGCAGCACCGACCGCTCCAGCTCCTCTGATCCCTGGAAGTTTGCTTGCCAGCCCTCCACCCGCGGCCAAAGCACCCCAGATCAATTCGACGCCGTCAACCGCTGCCGCCTCTGCGACAACCAACGGAAAACTCACCAGCATTGCTCGCGCCGAGATGCTTCGAAAAAAGCAGGTGGAAGAAGAGGAGCGCAAAGCAAAGGAGAAGGAAGAGCGTCGACGAGTGCTGATGGCCAAGAAGGAAGAACGTGCCAAAGCGATGGCGGACGAGGAGTTGGAAAAAGAGAATCGCAAGCGTGCGCGCGATCAGAACGATCGTGCCGGTCGGTCTGGCCTCGAAGACGCTAGTATAGCTTCATCCAGCGGCGCTCCAGCCGCCATCCCGGCCGCGCTTCTGGGCAATCTAGTTCTAGGTGGCTCTGCTACGGCCGGGAGTGTCCAAAGCGGCTCAGCCAGTTCTCGAACAAGCGCGGTCAGCACTGTCAGTAGCGGACCGCCAACGCGTCCCTCGAGCGCGCTCAACGGCAGCTACGCTGGTGTCAAGAGCCGCTACATGCAGAGTTCACTCCAACAGCAGCAGCAGCAAGGCGACGACAGCAACAAGAAGCGTCGCGTCACCAACGACAAGGAAGGCGGAGCGGTTGCTCCGCAGGCGGCAAACAAGCAGGCCCAACATCAGCAGCCGACTGCTCCTAGCACGCGTCCCGGTGTATCCGTCGCTACCTCGCAGATTGGTGCTCCCAAGATTGTCAGGACCGTAAGCCAGTCTTCCATTCGACCGGCTGCTTCTTCCCAGGGTCCTGCTCCCCAGCAGCAGCAGCGTGCTCAGCCACAAGCAGGTGTTCAGCCGCCGCAGCAGATCAAGCTGGCCATGAAATCTGGTCCGGCAGCGTCAGCAGGCTTTGGGGCAGCTCCCCGCATCCCCGGCGCCGGTGCTACAGCTGGAAACGGTGCTGCTGCAGCTTCCATGATGGCGAATGCTGGGAAATCTGTTTCCTCAGCGTCGCAGCCTACAGCCAAAGCCATGGCGAATGCCAACTTTTCCTCGTCGAATCCGTTCCAGCAGGCTAAGCAACAGCAACTGCAGCTTCAGATGCAAAAGCAGAAACAGCTCCAGATGCAGCAACATCAACAGCAGCAAGCTGCATCAAACGCGGCTCAGGCTCAAGCTGCTGCGAATGCGTCAGCCTTGCGTGAGCAGGAGCTCCACCGCGCTGCTCAAGTGCAGTTCCAAATGCAAAGTGCAGCTGGCGGACGGTTCGAGGAGTACGACGAACCTGCTGCAGAAGATCCTGACGAGCCGCTGCCTGACATTGCCTCGGAGTACTCTGATTCGGAAGACGAAGAGACCATTCAAAAGCGAGCGGCCATGCCGCTTTGGACACAGGGCGATGCTCTGGATGCCGCGTTGCTGGCACAGTCGACCGTGGATGCCGACGAAATCTTTGGAATTCCTCAAGGTCCGGTCGAGTTGGAAAAGATCCTGCCGGGAGAGCGCACCGCGAATCGAATTCGACGTCCGCGTACTTCCTCGGCGAACTGGTCCGGTCCTGATGGATTGGCACAGTGGGAGATTGACAGATACAACAAACGGATGGGCATCAAGGGCGCCGGCGTACAGTTGGCAAGGAGGGACGGAAGTCATCCACCACCACCGCCCCCCGGAGTTATGGCCAGGCTGTCCATGGCCCAGCGTCAATCGATGTCGCACCACTCGATGGCGACGAGCAGTACCATGGCTTCTGCATCGTCTTCAACGGTCGCCTCGACTGCCAACGGTATCAGGAAGGACGACGGCCGACCAAAGCCATGAGAGTGATGACATGAAGTCTTTGTTCCCGTTCTCATGCCTCGTATATATCCTGCGTGAATCCATTCATAGATACATATAATCATGCAGACTCCATAACGTGCCGTGTTTCTGACGCGTGGCTGCTTTACAACACTGAGACGTAGACTCCGTCCAAACCCATATCAGCCTGTTGTCTTGTAGCCTCGACCTCCTCGCGCTCATTGACCGCGGCCAAGATGGAATGCAAGCCAGGCTGGACTTGCCCATTCACACCTGGTTTGGCATGATGTTGAGATCGGCGGAAGAGTCGGCTTCGGTGGTCCATGAAACGATCGCGGCAAAGATGCCGCGTCCTCCCAACTCGTCGCGGAGCGAAAGGCAATGAGCGAGCTGCCGTGGTTTTTGAAGATGAAGCTCATCGCAAGAAAGCACAAACAGAGTCCTTGTCGATGATGCTGATGATGGTGATCTAGATGATCGATTGCGGCAGCTCGCATTGCATCGCACTCCGCATTTTTGACATCCACCAAAATGACTGAGATAAGCTCTTATGACAGCCTTTTGCAAATGGAGAGCTCCAGCCCGATTCGTTTGGCGGCGGCTTCTGTAAGATCACGGCCATCCTGATCGGCGCAGCAGAATTGGAACGTGGCGCTCTTGACTGTGTAGGCATCAATGTCCCTCCTCGTCACCTCCCTGCCTACATCGGGTCTGCTCCAAGGAGGCGACCCTCTCTTCTTGTCATCCTTGTCATCTTTGGAAGTGAACTTTCTGTCTACGACTTGCCTTTCATCCTTCTGGACCGAACAGAGCGGCTTGTCGTAGCGTGCAAGGGCTGCGTGTTTGGCATTGACGATATGGTCGCATCCGGTGTTGCAGAACATGGATTCTAACGCATGCGGATCGACCTGACGCAGTGCTGCTTCGGGCGAATCTTCCCCAGTCACATTGCACTCAAGCACTGCGCCTGAGCAGGAGACCATGACGAGACAGGCTGAGGTCAGTATGCGCCGATTTCTCTCGTACTGCCACCGCTCCGACACGAACAGACTCACTTCTTGGACACTCGAGCTTGACAGAGGCTGCAATGGAAGTTGCCGCTTTTACGGCAACCAAAATGAAGGAATATGCCGCTCGAATCCTCATGACTGTCGATGCTGTATAGGCTGAAAGGTCGCTCGATCAAGAAATGCTGGTCGTGTGAGAGCTCGCCGCAGGTTGGACGAGGTGCGAAGTGAGCCTTACTTATATCGTTCCGCTCGTACTAGGTGTTACGCCAATACGTGAGCTTCATTTCATCATCCCACAGCGACCGTCGCATCGATATGTGCCGTACGCAAGCTGCCGTTGATACGCTTGCTCCATGAAACTCCCACCATTCCAGGCTTCACACCACCTCGAAATGATGCGATGAAAAGCGAGATTGGAGTGGGCGAATTTTCCAGCCTCGTCCTACGTTTATTGTGTCTCTACAGTAGATCGCCAATCTCGTCGAGGAATCGATCGTAGTCTTCCTTGCTCTCCCCGCCTGCTTCACTCGAGCTCGTGGTGCCCTTTGTTGGCAGATGAGCCTGCAATGATTTGATGAGATCAGGCTTGTGGTTGTAAGCAGCAGAAGAGGAGCTCGGCGTGTGGTCCGAGATGGGAGCGGCATCAATCCGACCGGGAAGACCGCGCTGCATCCTGGCTTTTTCTTCTTGTTGCTTCTTGCGGATCGCGGCCGGAACAAAAGCAGTGGACTCCTTCTTAAAGTCACGCAGCATTGGTTCTGCAGAGATGATGACACCGTCAGGGACCGCTGGTGGCGGTCCAGGTGGTATCGACGGGCCTGATGCTTGGGAAGGTCGACTATTTGATGCTGCCAAAGGCGCTGAAGGTCGTCCAGGAAGAGGGACTGGAGGTCGCGGTGGCAGATTCTGAGGATGTCGTCCGTTGCCTCGCGTATCACGACCAGCGCCGCGTCTGGTGCCCTGATGATGCGGAGGACCGGAGCCGCGATCCCCCCTATCTCTGCCCCTTCTCGATACTGCGTGACGACTGCCATGCCCGTCTCCGCCTTGAGCAAATTCGGACGGACCAGCCTGGAGATGTAGGCGCATCGGCGGTGGACCTGAGGGCATGATGATATCTTTGAGATCCTCGTCAACGCTTGAGTCGTCATTGTCATCGTCCATGGTCAGAACCTGCTCTTCTGTCTCTTCTGGAAGAGGCGGTGGCTTGGCAGCATCCAAGAGGCCTTCCTGAACAAGCTGAGCATGCGGCTTTTCTAAATACGGCATGCCTGGTGGCGGGGCGCCGTAAGGATTGAAGACGGCATCATAGTAGATGCTCCATCTCGGATCTCTGGCTGTTGGCTCTGCCTTTGGAGTCTTCCCTCTTGAAGCTGGGATCTGCGGCAAATGCACCGCTGAGGAGCTAGCCGGCCCACTGTGAGCGCTGCCAGAAGGTCCTTCATAGCCACGCACAAAGTTGCGCTGATCCGGATGTTGGCGGATGTAGTCTTCCTTGACGCGCTTCACATCGGCTACTTCCCGTTGCAGTCTCTTGAGCTCTTCCTGCTCTTCCTGATCCAATCTCGAAGCCCTGGATTCGAGACGCTGGATTTGGCGCTCGAGCGGAATCGTATCTTGGCGCAACGTCCTTGCCTCGTTGGCTTGCTGTCTGCGTTCGCGATTGCGTTTGCCCTCACGCGCGATGGCTGCCTTGCGTGCGGCCTGCACGGGATCGACCGACTTGGCCATGGTGCGCACGTTTGCTCACTCTCACTGAGGACTTTGGGGTTTTAGAAGCGGATCGCTCATGGTAGCGAAGGCAAAGTGATGCCGTCCGACTGTTTGTACAGGTTCAAATTACAGAAAATCTAGAAAAAAAGGCAGAGTGCATGCATGGTCTACTAAAAGTTACTCCACACCGATTTCCGAAAAAAGCTTGAGAAATTGCGCTTTGACCTTTTGGTTTGGATCGACGTGCTCCTCATGATGGGTTGCCTTGCCCCACGCCTCGAGCCACTCCTTGTACAGCTTGCGAAAGCGACCAACATGGTCCGGCGTTGCATCAGCGCAGACACATTCGACAACGGCAGAGAGCTCGTACGATGCAGCCCGCGGTGAACTGAGTTGGCGGTGCAGTAGGCTGGAGAGGAGCAAGACGTAGATACCGCAATCGCTGCCGTTCTCCTGCTGTTGGAGGCAGTCTACCTTGTACGGTGTCGGTGAAAACGTGCTGTGCTGAGGAGATGTCGGCTGGACGAGCTTAAGAATGCTCGTATGGACGGCAGCGGCGGCACTGCGGTTGCATTCGCCAAGCGAATCGAGGTGATATGCGGCGCCAGAGGCAGCATCGACGACCAGCAGGCTCCAGTGACTTCCAGCTGATGCATGCCCTGGGCTGGAAGGGCTATAGCGATCGCTGACCGGAAGAAGCAAGAAGCGCTGCGAGGGCTTTGGTATCACGGCGGAGGTGTCTGACGACGCTGCGCTCTCGAGCGTGCACAAAACCTCTACGACGGAGGGAGGGAACATCTTGACGCTGCAAGGTCCTGACATGGCTTGATCGAGCTGCCCTCCGAGCGCTTGCAGCCATTCGGCGTGGAATGCGAGGACGTTATCGCCAAGCCATTCATCTCGTTTCAAAGTCTATCGTTGGTGCGAGCATATAGAGTAATGATCAGCAATGCATAAGGGAGCGACGCGAGCATATGCTGGATTCTCACCTTGAGGTCTGATTTGTGAAGGCAAGCATCGTTGGTGGAGACGACGAGCGGATTGGAGTCGAAGAGCATTGTCATCGGGTGTCTAAGGAGCTCGAGGGGAGGGATGATGGTAGCAGCAGGATCGAAGTTGGCAGAGGCTGATTATCCCGAATTATCTCAGAGGAGGTCGGCACGAAATCAAGGCCGCATGGATCGCGTACGGCGTCATGCTTGAATCCGGATGGCGCTGAACGATAGGCCACGAAGATGACGAACGTTCTTGAGCGAGCAAAGTATAATACAAAAGCCCATCCGCTGCACAGGTCCGGCATTCGACACCGAACTTGCTGCTGTGGAGGCGCTGCCTGGCTGTGCGATTGGCCACAAGCTCCTCGGGTGGGGGAAAAAGGAACACAAAGGGCTCTCGGCTGCGTCGTATGACCCGGAAAATGGGCATTTCGTCCTTTCGTCCTGCCAAGGTCACGCATCTGCAAAGGCAACGTGGTGAACACGAGGCGTGCTCGTGATTGACTGGCCGACTGGCTGTTGTTCCCTGGATGGATGCTAGCCGGTCGCTGACCCGCCTGAATGGATTGTATCGCAATCGCCATCCCTCATCAGTGACGTGACCCTTGACGTGACCCTTGATGGCAAGGGCAGGATTTCGAGGCGCCAAACGCGTCACCGTGCTTGTTCTCCACCAGGAACTTGTCGATTTTGCCGAATTTAGTGTTGCTTTTCCACCCTCGTCAAGTCATCCTTGCACAAAAGCGAACAGGCGAAAAGGACTCACGACTGGAAAGAAATTAAGCGTCCGACAGAAAGGGACCGACAAACGGAGCAGCCGACGTGGTGAGTCTCAGTCATGCAGCAGGGTTGCACGGTGCAGCCTTTTTGTCGATTGTGGGCCGTGTGAAGCTGCACTGCACAACACAGCACAGCAAACTACTCTGCCTACGGAATCGCACAAAGTCACTTTCCCCCACCAACCTCGTTCGTTGATTGTGACTTCCTTGCTTCTCGGACCGTCGAATCGGAACAGCATCCTTGTCAGCTTCCTTTCTTTGCTCTTCCGTGACGCCTCACTTTGCACAGCAGCGACGAGGCCGTATGTCGTCGTTCAAGAACATCTTTCGAAACTCGAGCAAAGAAAAGGACAAAGACGCCTCGGCTCGCTCCTCCATCGCCTCCTCGAGCGATCAGAGTCGTGACAGAAACGCATCCACGGCGCCCACTGGGCAGTCGGACCCCCTGACAGCCGACAGTTCG
Organism: Ustilago vetiveriae; assembly: GCA_928722275.1. Lineage (NCBI taxonomy): Eukaryota > Fungi > Basidiomycota > Ustilaginomycetes > Ustilaginales > Ustilaginaceae > Ustilago > Ustilago vetiveriae. The sequence goes on from CAKMXE010000006.1 coordinate 720,718, forward strand.
TATACGGTAGGTGGGGCTTTCCCCGGCAAGAACGGCTCAGTGCCCGTTTCTCCGTTCTCTGCTCCTCTCAAATTACCTTCGATCGACGTCACCGATCTTTCGGGCCTCGAACATCAGCTACGCAGTCCAGCACCGTCCGACGTATCGACCCCCAAGCCAGCCGACTCGTCCTCGACGCAGCCCTACCCTCTTCGCTCGGACCTACGGGCGGCGACCGCTGCTGCTGCTGCTGCTGCCCCTCAACTCAACCCCTCCATGATCCGGCCATCCTCTTCCAGCCACTCTCAGTGGCGTAGCGAACCCGCAAATGCTCTCGCAAGCTCTGGCGGCAAGACTTCACGCCGCAGCTCGAAAGTTGACAAGAGCGACGACGGTCACGGTAAGCCTGAACCGCTCAACCGTCATGAGCTCATGAGGCGCGCGATGGCCACCGCTCAAGAATACGGCGAGCATGACGGCGACGATAGCGGCAGCGTCTTTGAGGACGACCACTTGTCCAACTCGCATCACTCGCACACCCTCCACTCAGCCCAGAATCCGGCCAATTCCACGCCTGTCACAGCTCGACACTTGACCTCCGATCGTCCTGGTGAGGGCAGTCTTTCAATGGATGCTTTCGGCAGCGGTCGCTCCAACAGCGTCACTGCTTCTCATGGTCCAGCTCCTGGATCCGCAAAGCGCTCGTCTGGTCCGAGCCCAGCTTCGCCTTTACTCACTGCTTCGTCGACCATGCCCACCCTTGTCACGCCCGCGCCCATTCGTGCAGAAGTGCCCCGATCCGACTCGCTGGAGGAAATTGCCGATAAAGGTTTCGACCCAATGCAGCGACCCCAACATGCTGATCTTTCTCGCTCATCACCTCAACGTGCCAGCACATTGATGGAACCGAGTGTCTCGCCAAATCGTGCCTCTGTGCAAGGGATGGCCAAAAGCTCCTCCAGCGGCGCGCTGCTTCGGCCAACCGACGTGCCTGTCCCTGCTGACGGTAGTCCTCGACGCCCTTCCGATGCCGGCTCCATCAATGGCGCCTTCTCCCGTCTGCGCAAAAACAGTGATAGCAGCACAATGAGCAAGACCAGCAAGACAAAGAAGGCCGGCCCTTCGGCTGGCATTGCCGGCGCGCTCGCAGCCAGCGGTATCGCCGGAATGGGCGTCGGTCACGCCGTTGCATTGCAGCACAGCCAATCTGCTCTCGCTGACGCCGAAAAGAAGAAGAAGGATGCCAAGGACGTCTCCGCATATCAGGGCGGAATGTACCGAGATCCTTCCGCCGCCAGCATCCTCGAAAGGGACGCAGACGGAAACCCTTTACATCCGCACCGACCTCATGCGGACCGACGCGAGAGCAGCTTCATCTCACATGACGGCTCGGTCGTCAGCGATCGTTCCTCCGTCAGCGGTCTCGGCGCAGCCGCCGGATTCGGTGCCGCTTCTGCCGCTCTTCTTTCATCCATCGGCGGTGTGCCGGGCATGCCGATCACGCCTCTCCATGCACCAGACGGTCCCAACCTCACTGGCGCAGGAGGCCTCAATCCTCCGGCAGCAGGTGGTGCTGACCTCGGAGGACAGCACATTGACGGCGAAACCACCTGGCCGGAAGACATGGGCCCGCAGATCACCGGGTTCGCTGTAGCCAGCTCAAAGCGCAATCACGAGTTCCACCAACTCTTTCCGCAAGTACCCGAGGATGACTATCTCATCGAAGACTACGGCTGCGCTCTGGTGCGCGAAATTCTTATCCAGGGACGCCTGTACATCTCGGAGAATCACCTCTGTTTCAAAGCCAACATTTTCGGCTGGGTCACCAACGTCGTTCTTCCCTTTTCCGAGATCATTTCGATCGAAAAGCGAATGACGGCGTTTGTCATTCCCAATGCCATTCAGATCGCCACACTTCAAACCAAGCACAACTTCACTTCCTTCCTTTCGCGTGATGCAACCTACGATCTCGTCGTCAACATCTGGAAGCTCTCGCATCCAGGCGTTCCGATCGCCGCGGCCGACCAGGCTGATCTTTCAGATGAGTACTCGGAAATCGAAGAGGAAGGCGATTCTTCCGCGCCTGCAGGGGCGGCTGGCAATGACTCAAAAGGCGGCGATTCCGAGCAGCAGGGCAAAGTCGACAAACCCTCCAAGCGTGCCAGACTCAAGCGCAAGCTCAAGGGAACAAAGACGGGCGTACGGGACGAGAACCTTGCTGCCGTTGCCGCCGCAGCTGCAAGATCCGGGACGCCCCTCATCCCGCAGAGTCGGTCACCGGCGCCTGCTGGTAAGCGCACGGCCCATCGCAAGACGACATGTCCTTGCGAGGAGAAGAAGGAACATTTCTCTTCGGTCGTTCTGGACACAACCTATCCAGCGGTACCAGAAAAGATCTACAACTTGCTCTTCACCTCCACCTTCATGAAGGAGTTTTGGACCGACGATCAAAAGCTCATGGACTTGCAGATTTCAGAATGGAGTCCGAACGCAGACAACCGCAATCTCCTGTCCCGCAACATCTCCTACATCAAGCCGCTAGCCGGTGGATTCGGGCCCAAACAGACGAAATGCGTGCTGACCGATGAGAATTTGCACGTCGACTTTGACAATTATGTCGTGACGCTCACCACCACACGCACGCCCGACGTGCCGAGCGGAGGCAGTTTCAGTGTCAAGACCAAGACCTGCATCACTTGGGCAGGTACAGGCAACGTCTCGCACGTCTATGTGACGTGCCAGGTCGAATGGACGGGCAGAAGCATGCTCAAGAGTATCATCGATAAGGCTTCGCTCGACGGCCAGAAGCAGTACTACAAGGAGCTCGACGAGGCGGTCCGCAAGTACCTCACTGATCACACTTCCGAGTTCAAGGAGGAAGGCGACGATGCTGCGGCCGTCGAGGAGATCGCACGCGCTGCGACGCCCGGCCCGAACAGCCGTAAGAACGGTGCAGGCCCTGGCGATGCGGCCGTTGGCACGAAAGAAGAGTCTGGTTCCGCTGGATTCCGGAACGCCAATGATTCAGCTTCGGCTGATCAAGGAGGGGTGCTCGGGAGCATCACCGCTCCTATCATGGGAGCCTTTGGCATGGTAGGCGATCTGATTGGTGGCGCACTCGAGATGATGGGCATCGAAGGCGGCGCTAGCCTCAAGACGGTTGGCTTCGGGCTCGTGATCTGCATCCTGCTGCTTTCGAACATTTACACGTGGAAGAACTCATCGGCCTCTCGACCCTCTTCGGCGGGCCCAATCCAACATCTGGATCGCATGCAAGCGGGTGGTGTCAACAGAGGCTACTTCAGCGACCAGGGCTACTACGGACCGATGTCTCCGCGCCACCACAGCAGTGATGGCCGACAGGCAGCGTATGAGCGCGTTTTTGCACCCAACGTCTACATCACGCCTCCAGGCGGAAACGATGCTACACCCGATGCGATTGCAAGGACGGTCGCGGAAGTGCTGGAGAGGCTGTATCAGCAGAATCTGGATCGCTTCAAGCCTTCATCGGATGCGGATGGCGATGATCCGGAATCGGTCAAGAGACTCATGGCAGAGGCCGAGGCTGTCTTTGAGAGGTTGGAGAAGCGCTTGAAGGCGGTCAATCAAGGTGGCAAGGGCAAGGACAAGGTGGATAAGGGTACTGGCAAGGTAGAGCTTTGAGTGGAGATACCGACTCGAATTGCACACATTCGTTTTTCTATTGTCAATGCAGGAGTAATTATTGACCGAGCATGTGTGATGAGCTCGACGTCTCGCGATCGAAGCGAAGCAGCAATTGAATCGGAAGCGCGACACTGATGGCTTTACATCGAGAGGATGATCCAGTAAGGCGGTTAACATCCGATAATTTAAAAGTACTGTACAATTACATCCGATGGCCAGGAGCTAGGGCAAGTTGAACGGCAGTCTCACGGATGGCCTTGAATTTCGGCTTCGAGCTTGTCGGCGGTAGCCAAAAGGGCGTCCTTTCGTTTCCTCAACTTGTCCAGTGTCAACTTTTGGTCTTGGATCTCTTTTTTCAAGTGCTGCTGCTCCTCTGTCTCCTCCTGGACCTCTGGCTCTGTGGACGAGGTGTGGTTCAGCTTGGCTTGGTGTGCATCGATGGATCGTAGGTTGGAGATCCGTTGTTGCAAAGATTCATTCTTGTTCTTGAGGGCGACTGCGCGACGATCTTGACGTTGAATTTCGGCTGTTGCACGTCGACAAAGCTCTTCTACGTGCGGTCGGACTTCGGTCGCTACGTGTTCGCGGGCGGTCTCGATGTCTCGTTGCGAGACGAGATCAAAGTGCTGCAGACGAGTAGCAAGAAACGACAGCAGCGTTAGCATTACGATGGGAACAAGGACGGCGTCACCGCAGGAGATTCGGACTTACGCGCTGCGATTTGAGCACCGTCATCAATCGTGGATGATCCTGAATGGCAAACTCCAACGTATCAATCGCTTCTTTCATCTGTCGTAATGTGCATCGAGCAATGCGAAAGATCGCGATCAGCAAGTCTTGCAGCCATTACAACTGTTGCAGTCAGGCGCCTACTTACAGTTTGCACACAGCTAGCGGTCGATGTCACGCAGCTCTGCAGCGATGCAATCAAGTGCTGTGATGGTTGCAGCATGTGTTGTTGCTGCTGTTGGTATTGCGCGTCGAAAAGGCCTTGCTGGCCTTGCTGGCCTTGTTGCTGCTGTTGCTGCATCATTTGATGATGTTGAGGAAACGACGACTGTCTCGGCATGAGCATTGTTGCGAGTAGAGCGTCAGGATCAACTGGGGCAGGGACGGGGGATGGTGATGGTGCTGGAAAGACCTTACAGGACCTTAGCCTCACATTTGCCTTTACTTGCGAGTTGGTGGAGCTGCAACATGCAGCTGTGTTGCTCTTGGAAATTGCACAGTGGTCGCGTCTTTCTGAGCGCGCGCGTTCCCGGAAATTCTATCGCTGTTACGTCGCACGAAGCTTTATCACGGAATTTGCACCCGGACACGTTCAGCTTTTGGACCCTCACAACTTCAAGCCTGCCGACTCTGGAGCTACAGTACACCAAGCGAGGCAGAAGCAGCATGATGCGAAGAGCGGTGTGCGTGACATTCCATGCTATGGCCGTAGACCTCCGATCCGAGAGAGCATTATAAATTACATGCTATGAAAGATTCAGCTCATTCAAGACGTCCATGCCCGTCGAGAGCCGACAGACCTGCCAATGGCGGACTCGTGTATGAGCGCTGACAGGATCACGGTAGCCACCTGTGAACTTGGTTGGTATGCGAACAGGCGGCTGGACCTCCTCCGGTAGTGGCTCCTGAAGGACTCATTGCACCCCAAGCATGGCTCAGTCCGGCCCATACTTTACTGCCAGGAACGGGTTGGATGTTGTCGACCAGATGCCTAGCGACCATGCCGGTCTTGCGGTCAAACTCATACTTGAAGATGACCGTGTACGTGTGGGGGTGGGATGTCACACGAGAGATGCCCTCAAAACGTAGCCTGACGATCAGCTTGTCTTGACCAGAGGTGTTAGAGAGACTTGTGCCGCTGTGCTTGCTCCGCTGAATATACGGACTGATGCCAGGCCAGGAGCTGCCTGCCTTGGAATGCCCTTCGAACCGAGCCGATTCGAGATGAATCGAGGTGTCATGGAAGAGTGCCGAGAGCGCATGTCGAAGCAAGTGAGAGCTGGCAACGTACATGGTGCGACCGTTGAAGCAAATGGTGGCGCCGCCGCGAGCATGCTTGCCGTCAACGCCAGGCGACGTCCCAGCATCGGCCTGTCCTTCAGGTACATTTGAGAGCGTGCCGATCTTCGCAGAAGGGCTCATATCAGTGTCGCCACTATGAGAATTTCCGATGCCGATGTGTGGTAGTGGCGGTCGGAATTCAAAAGCAATGGCCGGATGATACAAGCTGTCAAAGCAAGGGTCGTCTGTATTCCTCGTTGCTTGCGCATCCATCGTCTTGGTTTTACTCTTGGACGACCACGAGGATCTCCGCAGCAAGCTTTGACCGAGGAAGGGTGAAAGAGCCGGAAGAAAGTCCTTTGCGCTCCAGCTGGATCGTCCACGAGAGGAAGCAGAGGTATCTTCGGCTTCAAGATCCTGCAAATCGACGACTCCCTTGCTCATGAAGTCAGGGAGACTGTCGATCAGGACTCGACAGGTCTTACCAACCCTTGTCTGGTACTCATGATCTGAGATCCCGTTTCGGTCACCATGCGACGTGCTCGATGGCTTCGAGTCGCCTGGTGCGCCCGACAGTAGCAGCGCTTGATCATGGCTATTGACCGAGGAGTCGCAGCTTTTGCTCAGCAGATTGAATGAGAGTAAAGCTGAGCTAGAGGATGCTCGATGTGGCGCCGTTTGACCAAGATCACTGACGATGTGACGCAAGTGTACGCAGATAGCGGTCTGTGCACATGGCGCCGGTGCTTGCACAAGTGCATGAAGAGTCGGCCTCAAAGGCTGGTGCAACAATGATCGGATTGTCCTCATGACGCTTCGTGTGGATGAAAGAAGGGAATCATGGTGCTTGCGCACTTCGCAGGAAGTTGATGGTGTGAAGGCAAGGAGACTCACCAGGTCGACGTCAAGTCCAGCTCAAGGCGACTGCGTCGATTTCCGCTTTCCTGCTTACCCAGCTGCACAATCGCTCTCAGCATCAAGCCAATTGGCAAGATTTGTCTGCCGAGACTACCGAAGCGGACCGTACGACGAGCTAAAGAAAAAAAAAGGAAAAAAAAAAAAAAAGATCCGAACGGAGGATTTAAAGCTGCTTTGCAAGGTGGAGGACAACAGATCGGTCGGTGAAACGAATCGGGCAGTTCTCTGAGTTGGCTCCACTGCACGTGACACGCACACGCGAAAAAGCTGCCAGGCAAGCCGGAGAAGCGCGTTGCGGTAAAGAGAGAATTCTTTATTTGGAAAATGCGGGTAGAAAGTGAGAGATGGCCCATCTGCAGACGTCACATCCGAGGCTCTAAAGGGTCTTTGTTGCTTCTTCGCACTCGGAATTTGAGCATGACGCAGCTGAGAACGGCTGAGGTGGGCGACGAAGCATGGCCAGGACGGTCGCAGTGTGGCTGTGGCAGGTCCATCGGGCTTCCCTCCGTTGTTGGTGGAATTTGATTTGCGATTCCGTCCTAACATGTCCAAGCTGCTGCATGTCGACATGGCTCGTGTCGGCTGACCCTTTGGCCGAAACATTCGAAGGCATCGTACTGTACCAACCTTCATCCCAGACTTTGATCGCATTCGTCCCCTATCTCCAACATCGTCGTCTCCGTCACCATATCTTGAATTGACGAAGTGGCTCGTCTCGACTTCTAAATAGCATCCCCGCCTATCGCTTTAGTCCTCACTTAGCTCCACTTTTGCATTCGCCTCTTCTCTCCGGCCAGTCCCATCAACACTGGACTCAGGCAAGGACAATCACTCCGGAGTCCGTCTTTTGACTGATCATCGCAATGCAAGTGGCGACGCAAACGCCCTCGCTGACTTCGTTGCCGTCATCGGGCCCCGTCGAGATACCAATATCGCCCTCGACGCCATCTAGACGTCGTCTGCGTAGAAGCCTGCGGCTGTCAGGCGCTTCATCAGCCTCGCCGAGACAGACGATCAACAAGGAAAACCAACATGTGACCTCACTCGGGCAGCCATCCTCCTCTGCCAAGACCCTCGATGCCGCCACTCGTAAACCCGACATCCTCCTACATCAAGGACGTTCCTCGCCACTTGCAAGCAGCTCCCCGCTCAACGCTTCGCCCTTGCTATCCCGCAGCTCACCTGTCCGCAATCGCTCGCCGTTACGACGCGCGCTGGACCCTCGCAGCGATGATGTCTACTCGTCTTCAGATGAGTCCGATGCTTCCACTCTTGTCTTTTTCGGCAAGCCCTCATCAGCCGAAAAGAAAAAGCGCATGCACTACGAACAACGGGTCCTAGAGAAGCGACTCAAACACAAGGATAGCCTTGACCTTGCAAGAAAACGTCCTATCAGCTTCAATCCCGATGACACTATGCTCATTGACGATCAGCTTGCCAACGGCTGGTTATGGTCCAGACCAACACCCACTCTCGGTCGTCCCCGCAACCTCGTCCTCTCCTCGCCCTTACAAACACCTTCGCACCTGGCTTCTCCAACCAAAAGTCGCGGCAGTACTCGCAGCTCGTCGCCCGTTGCTCTCTCTTCCTCCGGCGAGCTAACACAGCATGACGACGAAGCAGTTCCCACCGAGTCTGGTGCGTCGCAGCTGACGAGCTCAACCAGATCGCAGGAGATCGAGTCGCCTCCGTCCGCCTCTCGAGCACCAACAGTGGACCAGACAGGCACAAGAAATCAGCCGGAGAGTCAGCTGGAGGAGCCAGCGAGCCACAAGACAAGCGGTGTCAGCCCTATCGCAGAGGCTCAAACAAGCCCGTCAAAGGACGTAGGCGCCAAGTTGAGCCCGTCCAAGCAACGAACAGTGTCTCCGCATCGTATGCAGAGCCCAGTCCGCTCGGTCGAGACGCTCATCGGCGCCACGATGGCCCACAACAGGGACACACATTCCCCCATGCGCTCGCCCAGACGTTCTCCCCGACTATCGCTTCGAGCGCTTCAGCAGTCCATCTCGCCCAGGAAGATCGGCTCTGACCTTCCCTCCTTTGGCTCTTCTCTGCCGTTTCAGCAACCTCCTGCTTCGGAACGGAGAACTCCATTTCAGCTCTCCACCCCCTTCCAGCTGCCTGCCACCGCTCCGCCTGTCCCACCAAGCACGGGGCTTTCTCGCTTCGCTTGCTTGCAAAACCTCTCACCCATCAATGCCAGGGTACCCGAGACTCCTTCCAACAGGGCGCTCTCGATGCGATTGGCTCACCACATGGTACTTCCCTCACCCTTTATCTCGGATCTCATGGCCGAGCCCTCAGCAACCGCACCTCCAACAGCTCCTAACCTCGCTTCTTCGTCTCGTTCAACCTCCAGAGGAACGCGAATCGCGAGCCCGTCAAAGCTAGCGGGTTCTCCTCAGAAGCAAATAATTCACATCCGTGAGCAGCACGATGGGCCCCCTAGCAACCTTGTCGATCTCTCGCCCTCCAAGGCGGCCGCAACGCCAGTCACGCCATCGGTCAGATTTGCGATTCCAGATTCGCTTGTCACTCCAAGCAAGTCAGACGTCCTTGAAAATGCAAGCTCACTGGCAAGTCAATCGCCATCCCTGATCAAAGCTCCAACTCCTGTAGATGAGCCCGGTTCGGTTGTTCAAACATCGCCAGTCCGTGGTCCTCTGGCGTCTCCAGCCCGACAGATCGCGCACAAAGCGACATCTTTTACTTCAACGCCGTCATCGACGGACGCAGCGGCTGAAAGCAATCCAGCCACGCCTGGTCCTGTCTTCAGGCAGACGGCTCGACGTGTCCCCATTCAGCAGCATGAAGCCGATTTTGGCGTCAAGATGTCGCCAGAAAAGCCTTCCTATTCGCCGCGAAGAGCTTATTCCAACAGCTCAGCCAGACACAACGATTTCGGCGCGAAGCAGGAGCGAATTCCAGCTCGCCGCGTGCAAGTGCAAGCACCACCAGCAAGGCAGGCCTCTGCCAAAGTCAGCGATGGTACAGTCGTCGGTGCAGTGAGAAGTGCAAGCGTGGCGTCAAAAGCAACGCGGACCTTGAGTAATGGAGCCATTCGAATCGGAAGCCAAAACACGAGCCTGCCTGCCACCGCTCTGGCTCGCGGAGGCCTAGCGGCGACAGGATCAGCTTCGTCAGCATCTCGCACTGGGGCTGCACCTTCGCAGAACGCATCTAGGACCGTGTCTGCCCCGCTAGGCTCGTCGGTAGCATCCAAGGCTTCTCGACTGCAACGTCCTGCTTCGGCTGCATTCGGAGTGAAACCCAATTCGCCTTCGAAGCAGGCACGGACCCTCAGCGGCCTTCCAAGGCCGAGGCCTGCGACATCTTCGAGCATCTCTGTACCTGCTTCAGGTCCCGGATCCCGATTGCCTCGCCCTGCTACCATGGGCCCTCTGGCAAGCACGGCCAAGCCAGCATCAAGGCCAACACCCATGGCGATCGCGAGACTCGCGCCCTCGCAGCAAGGCACACAGCGCGTGACGGGTGGTTCAACAACTTCCAAAACTCACTCTGCTGCCGTATCTGCCATCTCTGGCTCGAGCCTCGGTTCTGCCGATGCTTTGCCGACTTCCGATATGTTTGAGCTGTCGCAGTTGTCGGACGATGTGATGCAGACCAAAGGGATGGGACAGGGGGGACCACAGCTGACCGAGCGAGTGACAGATGATGAATTGCTTTCTGCAAGCCGCCATATGCCCGCCCAGGCCAAGCAGCCAGGAGAAGGAACAGGCAGCTCGGATCTGCGCAGGCAGACGTCATCATCGTCTGTGCGGGATGCTTCTCGAGAAGCAGAGACGAGCATTCAACCGGCGTCTGCTAACCATACACACCAGATAAGGGCAGCCAGAATGGCCAGCGCGACGGGAGAGGGACTCTCTGCGCGTGACTCGAGCCCAGTCAAGGAGGCCGCTCCTACCAAAGCTCCTTCTTCGGCCCGCTTCGCCACTGGCGTAGTTCTTGATCCCGAACAGCAGCGGCTGCGGTGCTTGGCAATGCAGGAGAAGGCTCGCAACCGAGCACCCAAGGGCAGCGCGAATGGACTTGTTCCAGCCAGCTCGGATCCGGATGACGCGCCTCTGAGCGAAGACGGTCAGCCTCAAAGCTCGCCCGTGGCCAACGCGGACGAGCCGGCGACCATGTCTGCCACTGTGAGCGTCTCTGGAGCGGCTCCTTCTGCAGCTGAGGCCTTAGCAGTCAAGCACGCTGAGGCAGTTGATGGTGCTGCTTCGAGCGCAGCTGCTCCGTCCAAGGGTTTCGGCGTCGCCACCGCTGCGGTCGGCTCGACGGCGCCGTCCACCGGTCGGCCGTTGCGCTCCACACGAACGGCATCGCGGACCCTGACGCCCTCGGCGACGCGCGTTGCGCCTTCACGCGGTCGTGCCTTGAGTCTCAATGATATCATCGCTGCTCGCAAGATCGATGTGCCGCTCTCGTTAACGGACCAGCTGAAGCTGGCAGACACGGTCAACAAGAAGCACAACGAAAAGACGTTGGCGAGATACAAGATCACCAAGGTGCAGCGGCCCTACGAGCGGCCTCCGAGTCCCGAGCGCCATGATCATGAACCTGATGCATGCACCATCGTGGAGGATCTGAGCAGCCATCGTCAAGGGAAAGGAGACCTGGCGCCTTACTGTACTCCCGTCAAAAGCTCAGCTTCTCCGAGCCATGCTCGTGCCGAGGGTCGTAAGAGTGTTCGCTGGTACCGCCCGCTTTTTGTAGGCAAGGGCGCTCAATATGGGCTTCGAGTTTGTGCGTCGAAAACAGCGCTCAAGCCGATCCACTATGAGCTTGATAAGATGGGAAATAAGGTGGCAACAGGCTGCTCGCCCAAGCTGAGCAAAGGCCAGTCGATCATCATCTATCGCAACTACTTCAAGGGGGAACCAGAGCCTGCCGACGACTAATTGTGGCGTTGTATTAACACAATTCAGAATATGATCATCATTCTATTTGCCATCATCGCATCACCCGTCGCCCCTGTTAGCCACTGCTGCAGATGAAGGGCGAGCCTACCATGTAGCAACGCGGCTTCCTTGACCGCAGTTGGTCCGAATCAGAATTGACGAAGCCAACGTGAAATGTCAGTTGCAATCCGACAGAATGCTCGGGTTTCGGCGTATTCGGAAGGAGAAAAATATAAAAAATAAAAATAAAAAAACTAAAAAAAAGTTGGCAGAGAGGGATGCAAATTCAGAATGAAAAAATTGCTGAGAGATCAGAAGTGTTCTGAGAAGAAGCTGATCAGAGCCACAGTCACAGTGTTCCGCTTCGTTCATCCTGTACCACCACGACATCCGCAACTAACCATCTCGCCCATTCCGCCCACTTGGCGCATCCGGAGCGAAGCTCTCATCAACGCCATCAGCTCCTCACACGGTCGCTTGACCGCTCGCAGACGTACGGGATTGCTATTCATGATTCAGTAAAGCATCCTCGTATCTCTCGTCTTTTCCTTCGGATCCGCCTCCGTTCAAGATGACCTCATCGCTTGCTGCGCAGCTGGCCAACGTGCGCTCGCACAATGCTGAGCGTCTCACGTCGTCGGCGTCGCTGGTGAAACATACCTCGTACCTCTTTCCACCCAAAACAGCAGCGCAGCAGGACCTCTTTACCGTTCATGCACTCGGCGCTAGCGGATGGACCGAGCTATCTGCTCAAGATGCCTCCCTACAGAGGTGGTCGCAATCTTCGCTGCTCTTTGGAGACGAGAGGAGGGGCATGGACCGTCTCATGCTGCCCAAGGAAGACAACCAAGCCATCGACAAGGCCGTCAAGGAGTTTCTCCATCTCGCATCACCCTTCCTGCTCTCCAAAGGCGCTTCCAAATGCCTCGAATGGCTCGTTCGACGTTTCCGCGTTCACGAGTTCAGCGTTGAAGATGTACTCGCCGCCTTTCTCCCATACCACGACACCCAGCAATTCGCCCGTATGCTTTCCATTTGCAAGCTAGACGGCAAGCCGCACCTCCAGTTTCTTCTGTCAGTCAAGAAGTCCGCCAGTCCTCTCCCCGCCGGCGTCTTGCACGCTGCCATCCTTGCACCCGCTACCACCACCGCCAGTCTCGACCTGCTTCGATGGATTGCGGGCCTCATCGCCAACGACGTCGCTTCGCGGCTTCAAGTGGCTCCACACCGCGCATTGGTCAACTTTTGGACTTCCACCTTGGTCCAAGTCTGCGCCGCCCGTTCCAGGTTGGACGACAATCAACAGGTTGCTGGCTTGTCCAAATCCTCCAGCAATGCCAAAAAGTCGGCAAAGTCTCGTGCGGCGGATGCTCAGGCCATTCTCACCATCCTGCTTCCTTCCGCAGTCAAGGTGGCAGGGACCGCTTCGCTCGGTCAGGATGCTCAGATGGGTGGCTTCATGCTGCTTTGCACCATCGCACAGTCGTTCCCGCTCAGCAAAGAGGCTATTCAGGGCATCCTGACCAGCTTGGCCAAACTTACGTCCACAAGTCACCTTGCCTCCGCCGTCAATCGTGCCCTTATTGCTTGCACTTTTGCCCTGTGCGCCAGCTCAACCACCGTGACAGACCCACTCACGCCTCAGTCTACTTCGTCCGAGCGACTCGTCCCCGACAGCCTGGCGGCACTGCTCGCATCTTCGTCAGACGCCGCCAACTCGATCGGCGCGCTCGCCAAGTCGTACGACGCCCGCGCCTTTTTGACCCATTTGATCGCGGCGCTCACCGCTCGCCTCTCGCATGGCCCCTCGGCTGACCTTCTCAGCCTGATTTTGCGCGGTCAAGCTGTCCAAGATGATATTTGCGTTCATGCTACGGACCTCCTCCTTCGCCTCCGCCTCGGTGCACCCGTCGGCTCGTCGCAGGCACCTGAAACCGCCTTTGAAGCACACTTTGCCAACGACGCCATCAGCGAAGCCCACAGGAATCGTCTGCGCGTTCTGCAAGGCGTGCGAAGCCGCAAGCCCCACGTCTTCGATGTCGCTCTGCGCAAATGTACACAAAAGGATCAATCCGAGGCTCACGTCGCCGCCGTCTGGCAGACTTTCCAAGCCGTTCTCGCCATCGAGTCCGGTGCTTCTCTCCTTGACGCCTCTCGCGGCCAGAAGGATGGAAAGCAACATTCCGATATTTTTTGGCTCTCCATCCACTCAGCTGATTCGTCCCAGCGCTCCCTCGCTCTCAAGCAGCTATACAAGGACGTCAACGAGGGTCGTGCCTCTACTCAGGACGCAATGGTGCAAGAGGCGCTCCATGCACGGATCCAAGACTCATCCCCCGACGTGCTTCAGGTCCTCTACTCTCAGCCTAACGCCTTGCTCGACGCCTTCGACCAGGGCACACTCTTGACCATGGTGGCGGATGCGCTAGACGAGGACCAAATCCCCCTCGATCGTTTCAAGCTGCATCTCTCATTTATTCTTAATCCATACCTCAAGAAGTATCCCCATACCAGTGACCAAGTTGCACGACGCGCAGTCTGGCCCTATCTGCTGCATAGCCCGTCTCGGAATCCGATTGCACGCTTCGCGCTCGAACAACTTTCTCGGAGCGACGATTGTCAAGGCCTGCTGAACTCCCTCGCATCCTCTACCGCCGAGCCTCAGGAACCTGCTGTCGTGAACAATACCATTGCGATGGCAATCGCCGTTCACCTGTCCTCAGTCTCCGCAGCAGATCGTCAGGGCTGGATGGATTTCCTCACCGCGGTCGCTCAACCATCACAGAGCAGCGCAGGTCCTTCAAGGGACCTCGCTCTGCTCACTCTGATCCATCTCTGCGACAGGACAACGGGCGATGTATTGGTCTCTCTATCTGATGAAATTCTGGAGAATGTGGTGGTGCCTGCTCTCATCTCAGTTGGTGGACTGACAGCCCATCACAGCCAGAGATTGGCGTCGCTTACCCTTCAAGGCACACTCATCTCTTCGAGACACGTCGACGACCTCGATGCGCTCTTTTCGGATGCTGCCACCGACCAAAGTGCTTCTCTATTGGTCATCTACCTTCTCATCCAGCTCATCCGCTGCGTTGAACCACCGGCTTTTGATGCCTTCCTGACGTCGCAAGTGTCGCCAGAGGTGCAGCGCGCAAAAGTGCTTCTCGGTAAATTGTACTCCGTCGTCAACACTCATCCACTTCCGGCCTCATTGTCGACGCTCCAATTGCAGGTCCTACTTTCCAAAATCGGGAATTCAAGCCTGCCATTCCTGGCTTCCATCTGGACCAACACCTCGGCTTCTTACAGCGTTGCTGTGCGCTTGGCAGCCCTTCGACATGCGGACGCCTATTTGCAAGCCCAGGTACAGGCTGCTTCTCAGCAAGAGCCCAAAGACTTCCAGGTCGTAGTTCCGCTTCTGCTGGTCGCTCTCGCCGATACGGAGGCCGCCATCCGTATCGCCGCCCTATCCTGTCTCGGACACATTCTCGCGATTTGCAAGTATGCCGGCCAGCTGCCCAAAGCTTCGAAAAAGAAGGGCAAAGAGCTCGATATCTTTGGCTACGAGTCATTCTACGGCTGCCCAGGTTCGGATCCGATGCAGTACATTGATCTCGCTTCGCTGGCTCCCTACCTCGAGCAGCTTCTGGAGCGGAAATCTGCCTTTCGCAATGACGCCACCCTGCTGTCCCAGCTGCACACCGAGCTTCTTCAGATCGGAAGACATGACGGACGCAAGGAGGTCGGCCACAAGCACGCCATGGTCTGCTTCATTGTCTCTCATATACTCTGCATCGATGCTCTCCTTAACCGGCTTGTGCTTTTGACTTCGCTTTCCGCGGTCAGCGATGCGGCCAAGCTCGAGATGTTGCTACCTCTTATTCGCGACGCTGTCCAAGGTAGTCTCGCTGCAGCTACTAAAGGTCTTCGTAGCGCCGATGAAAGGGAGCAGTACCTCGAGCCTCTCTTTGCTTCCTACGATCGAAGCTGCCGCGATGTGGTCGAAGATCTCGCCAATGGCGCCTGGTCGCTGTTCTTGCAGGCCTTGGAAGGTAAGGAAGGCAAGCGACAGGTGCAGAAGGCCGCCGTGCGAGCGCTGGACAAGGCCGGTCTATTTGCCGCCCTGTCTCCTATCATGCGAAAGGAGTGCTACCTTCACTTGGCCGGCATCGTCGCAGATCCCTCCCTGCCAGCCTCTCCTGAAATTGCTTCTGCTCTGCGCGAGCTTGAGGTTGATTCCGCGATTTTGATCGCTGTTCTGTCCGAGCTGCGGGAGACGATCACCTCAAAGGCACTCAGCGGTCCCGAATCAAAGCGCGCACGCACCTCGTTGAGTTCAGACGAGACCATGAAGCGCACCTGCGCCATCCTCGTAGCGGTGTTGGAATCAGCGGTTGGCAGCAAGCTGGTGTGCGTGCCCGCTCTGTTGTACGAGCTCTTTGAGGTGCTTCGCGTAGCCGTCGATCTGCACTCGAGCCTTCTGGCCACCAATGGCGAGCAGATGTTGCAACTCGCCATGTCCTGCATTGACAAGCTCGTCGCAATCCTGCCCAAATCGGTTGCTGCAATCCCCACTGAATTCGTTCAAGCGCTTCGCGCTGACACCATCGTCAGCGTCATCAAGACCTCCAGCAACCCACAAACCTTCCAACATGCATTGCTTCTCTTGTCCAAGATCGCCAAGATCGCCCCAGAGGCCGTTTTGCACAACGTCATGCCCATCTTCACCTTTGTCGGCTCCACCGTGCTGCAGCGTGACGACGCATTCAGCTTCTCGGTCGTCGAGAAGGTGTTGCGCAGCATTGCTCCCGCCCTTGTCAACTCCTTCAAATCTAGCGATGCCGCTACGCAGAGCAAGTTTGCCCTTCTATGCGAAGCGAGAGCGTTCGTGCGCATTTTTACCGACGCTGCCGCACATGTGCCTCGTCATCGAAGACAGATGTTCTTCCGCCTTCTCGTCGATACTCTGGGCCCCAGCGACTTTGCCGCTGCTGTTGCCATGTTGCTCGTCGATCGGTCGGCGCACAAGATCATCAAGCAGGCGCGGAGCGACGCCGAGCAGACGCTTCAGCTGCCTCTCGCTGTCGTGTCGCCGTACAGCGCTTTGATCCAGGTCAGAGCGCTTCACCAGGTCTGGGAGGAAGTCTTGAGGATCTGGTCCAATCGCGATGAGACCGAGTCTCTCAGCGAGCTTGTCTTCCTCGATCGCGCCGGCCGTCTGGCTAAGGAACACGTTGACCATGAATCGGAGCCGTTGCGACAAATGCAGGCGCTGATCATGCTCATCCGCCAAGTTCTCACCTCGAAGGCTTTCGCCGAACAGATCAACGATGTTCCCGCCAGTCAGATGGGCACCGAGCTCGAGATCTTCATTCGACTCGCCCTCGAGACAGTAGCGAGCACGCGGGCGAGTCAGCCTGCTATCGCGAATCTCACACTTGAGGTCATGGACGTTGCAATGCCTTTCGTCCCCGTCGACAATGTCTTAACCGTCGTGTCGAACCTTGTCCAGGGTCAAGATGTCGCACGCAGGACCAGTGGATTCTCTCTGTTTGCTAGCCGCGTTGCAGCTATGGCTGCGACATCTAGCGATCGTGCATCTGTTGCCACTTACACGCCCACTATCGTCAAGGCGGCCGTCGAAGTTCTTGAGGCCTCACTCACTTCTTCATCAGGCGGCAGCGACGCCGAGCCCTTGCGTCAAGCCGCTCTGAATGCCCTCGAGACGGTCTCTTCGTCAGCTCAGCCTGCCGAGCACGCTTCCCTGGCTTCGACTCTTCCCATTCTGGTCAGGCTTGGGAATGCTGGCGTCGGCACGGAGAACAGACGTCAGCCAGTCTCCTCGACCGCTCGCATCAGTGTCCTCTCGATCACCCGCCGTCTTGCTACCAAGCTTGGGCCGCGTCTCATTCCCCACATTGCAGCGATTGTGCCTCTCTGCTTGTCCATCATTTCCCCGACTGCCGCCACTGCTTTCATCGATGACGAGGACGACCGAGATGAAGGCGAAATGGATGCGTCAGCGGGTGGGGTCAACTCGAACGTCGCGGTGCTTCGTACCGGTGCTTTGGATACGATTACGGGACTAATTGGCTCCGTGTCGACCTTCATGACGTCTTACATTCCCGAGATCGTGCGCATGTCCACCTCCCCCGAGCTTAAAAGGGTCATGTCGAGCGCCAGCGGTTCTTCCACCGCCAGCGAGCGCTCGCTCAACCTCCTTGTGTCCACGCTGATTCGTAAGACGGCTGCCAAGGAGGTTTTCGAGGCTACGTTCAAGGTTTGGGAAGAAGAGCTCTCTGCGACGAAGGAAGACACCGCCGACCGTCTGGTGGACATCTCCGAGTTCCTCGGCCGTGCTATTCGCCAGAGCGATCGCGAAGCTATCAGCAGCACGTACAAGCTCGTTTACCGTTTCTTGCTTCGAGCCCTCGATCTCCGAAGGATCAGCCTTACCGGCAGCACCAAGCTCTCGCCAGCGTCCATTGGCCGCATCGAGTCCAGTCTTGTCTCTTTGCCCTTCATACGCTTGGTGCTGAAGCTCAACGAGGCATCCTTCCGACCTCTGTTCATGCGCATGTTCGACTGGGCAGTCTTGGATCTGGTCGATGGAGACGAGGCCGACTCCTTCTCGGAAGCTGATGGTATTTTGGCGCGACAGATCGTTTTGTTCAAAACCTTCAACAATCTTTCCGAGACGTTGCGCAGTTTGGTGTCATCGTACTACGCGGTGCTCCTGGATCAAGTGGTCGAGCTGCTGACCACCTGGAGTCGAAAGTCTTCGGGCGCAGCGCCGACACAGCAGAGCACCCAACGCGAATTGTGGACCGAATTGATGCGATCAATCCATCTCTCGGCCAAGAACGACGAAGGTGTCTTCTGGAACACTTCCCGCGTCGCCAAGCTCATTGGTCCCATTCTAGACCAGATGAACGTGCTCAACACTGGTCCCGGCAGCAAGACTGGATTCGTCGACTCCGACGAGTTTGTCGCGGCGGTGGGACCTGTGGTCGTGGGTCTGTTGAAGAACGTCAACGACGAAGCCACGCTGAAGCTCTTCAACTCGAAATTGTTGCAACGTGCTTCGGCCACACGTGCGACCAATAGCAGAGTGGTCCGCTCAACAGCCACGCAGCTTTTGACGCTCATGTGGGCTGCACAGAAGGATCATCTCTTGGCACTGGTGCCCGAGACCATCGCACAGCTTTCCGAGTTACTCGAGGACGATGATGAAGCGATCGTTGCATACGCCAACGAGTTCAGGAGCGAGGTCGAGGCGGCATTGGGAGAAAGTCTAGAGTCGTATCTTACCTAGCAGGAAAATCTGTTCGAGGACTGCGCATCGAACACAATTTGGCTGTAGACGTGCCCGCATGGTAATGCACATGTTATATGATTCTCACATGAGTCTATTTGTGACGAAATCATTCGATGACAGTGTCGCATCGAAAACAGGCCAAGATGGACCCCATTTGGCTCCACCATGCACTCTGGTCAAGCCTCGACCTTCAGTTCTTGAGGAGCATTGAGATGCGCCTCTCTTCTTCACCTCGCCCTCGCCGCTGCATGCTTTTGATGCCCAATCACCACACCGTGGTGCACGATCATGCGAGCGACGACAGGTCATCATAGATTATGCCGAGCCCTGTGTATTCAATCGATACAATGTGAAGGTGACGATGAAAGATCAACAAATTTCGGGTAACATTAGCAGGAATCGTGGTCTATAAGAATTTGGGAGAACTTCTGCACTCTTGTGTCTACCAGAACGACATTTCCGACCGAGGTCGAGCACCGGTCAGAGGTTCCGTGTGGGCAATCAGAGCATCGTACAGCTCGGTGCAGAGGTCGATGTTCTCCTGTGTAGCACCGCGCAGATCTGTTCCGCGCAGGCTGAACGGCGTCTGTCGCATGGCAAGAGCTGGTCGACGATGATCTCTATCTCGACTTGCGTGCGCCGAGTTGTCGCTGGTTCGTTCCGTTCCGCTGCTTTGTGAAGCGGGCCTCTCGTGCTGGCCGACGAGTCCGGAGGGCGCAAAGCGCTCCGAGCGCAAAAGTTCTTCGATGGGAATGTTCAGGGGAGGCGCATCAGAGCTACGCAAGGGAGTGTGTGTTGCAAAAGGCGAGTCGACGCTGTCGTCAAATGGCTGTTCGTCATCAGATTCAAATTCGTCAGAACGAGTGTCCACAGCTTGCTCACGTAGCCGCGGCAAGCGCTGCTCAGGGTCCCAGTCCTCGCTGTCGTCCGAGCCTGTCGAGGCGCTATGACTGGTACCATCGCCCGAGGCATTGGAGCTGCGATCTTGACTGCGTCCTGATGAATCTTGACTTGTCTCCGCGTCGATCGAGGATGATTTGGACGAGTCGATGCGACGAGCGTCGCGACGCACTCGATTGTAGAACTCCGCGAGGAGATCGAGCTTGCTTGTAATAATCGATTCGTACAGGGCGGCTGCACGTGTTCCAATTGGGGCGGTCTCTGTCCCTACACGGGACTCGTCTGAGAAGTACGCATCGCCGTCAGAGGAAATGGGTCGAAAGACGAGTCTACGATCATCAACGGGCGCGATCTCTTCCATGATCCGGATGCAGGTTGCCAGATTGGTGCGAATGATGATGTGCTTAATGTTTCCCGAGCCAAGGAGCAGCATCAAGTGCGAGCGTGGGATCACCGAAAGACCTGGAGCGCCCGGTCGCCTTTCAGGTACGTCGGGATGTGTAAGCACAAGACGTGTCAATGAGGACAAGGTGACCAGCCGATGCAAGAGTCGACCATTGAACTTTACAAGATGAAGGTGAGAGAGTGAACGCTCGGCATGAGGCACTAGCGAAGCCGAAGGCGGACCTGGAGCCGGTTGATGCGCTTCAGCGGGAGATGACACGGCTGCAGACCCCAGAATCGAACGGATACGAGAATCGTTCTGCAAGGCGGCAGCGGTGAGATCACGGTGTCGTGTGACCAAACCATTCAGGTCGTCGTCTTCCTTGAGGTTGATGAGGCTGACTTCCTTGGGCCGCCGTAGACGGTAAAGCCGTGCTGACAACTGATCGAACTGCCGGCAATCCAGCAGCAGATGGGTCGCATTCGGACAAGCCGATAAAATATCATTTGCTGCTGAGCGAACAACAAAAGCTCTATTTGTCAGAACAGACGCTTCTGACGCTTTCATATCCATTGGAGCATCCTCGACACTCGTCAGCGCTACCAAAGATCGCACTTGAGCGCCAAGATCAGGACGCGAAGCCAAGGTACGAGCGAAAAGGCGGAGGTGTTGGTCGGTGGAAAGTGTTACATGGTGATAGAGATGCTGCTGGAGTAAGCTCCGATAATGCCTTGACAATGAGCATATGACAGCAGCATGGCGCACGTCTGCGGGTGGCTGCGCTGTGCGTGACCGGGTCGCTGACGAAGGAGATGGGCATTCGGAAGATATGCTTTGATTGTTCGCCAAGAAGTCTGGCTCCTGTAGTGATAGGCGGAGGATGACTTCAACGATCTCAAGTGGTAAGATGACCTGTGCTGCTTGAGGTACGGGCGCAGAAGGTGTCATCTCGGTGCTTCGTCAGGATTGGGCAGGCTGAATTGCGTCAGCTGCGAGGGAACGATCAAGGCTAAAAGGCTCTAAAGAGAGGCTTCAATGTAGTTGAGGCTATCGAGCGCCGAGCTTTGATAGATGGAATCGGTCGTGATCCAACTATGCGAGCATCTTGAGCAGCGTCCAGAGCGTAGACTCGATGCGATGAGGATCAAGGACAGAGGCCGTGCACCGTGACGTCTGGTTTGGACAGAGCCCTGTGTCGAAGCCCCGGAATGTGCTCGTTGTGGTTCAGACGAGAACGGCACGAGGTTCGTGGCTAGGACCGAAGAGTTGCTGAGCAATGGACGAAGGCCATAAGAGGCAGTCACTTCAGCTTTGATGAATAGGCGGGAATCCGTGGGAGCGTCCACTTCTTTTTGTCACGCCTTTCGTTCGATGCGAACGGGCTTGCAGGTCCAGTGCAGCGGGTCAGTCTTTCGGATGAAGCGACGGGAACGGTGGGAGCCAGGAAGCAGAGGCAAGGATTGGACGTGGCCTCCTCGTGAGATTTTTGGTTTCCACAGGCAGGGCAGATGAAAGCCGGGACAAATTATGCACCCGTGCAGCCTGTCTCAAGGTTGAGGGGTGGGAAGCAGAAGCATCGGCGCCCCCGACAGAGTCGGATTTTCGCAGTGGAAGGGAATGGAAAGCTTGGAGGTAGCAGCACAACCTAGCAAACAGATGCTGCTGCGGAACAAACCTTGCGACTCGTCGGTCGATTGGCGACGAAGGCCGTTGTGATGATGTTGGCTGATGTCGATGCGAGAGTAGAGTAAGCCGCTTCCAGCGAGATGTCAACAGTGATCAGATGCGTGACAGACGGCGTAGCGAGAGAAAGGATGCAGTAGGGGGAAACAGATGAAAAGGTGCAGGGCGCAAAGGCCGCCCTAAGAACAAGATTTGCGATTCAGGGTGGCCCGACGGTCGATTCCAGATGTGCGAAGCAGTTGCGCAAAAGGGAGGGTATGGCGACTGATTGGTTCAAACTTTAACCAACCGAATGGAACAGCAGAGATCTGGCAACGTTGGAAAACGTCAGAAAGCCGAGCAAGATCTGGTCTAAGCGTGGCTTAAGGATAGTCACAACTTTGATTTGAAGCTCCGAAATACCGGACCACTGCATGCTTTGCCAGAATCCGAAATCGCAACGCTTCCACTGCTTTGCGTAGCAAAGTCGAGTTCATGGTGGGGGAAAACGCCATTTTCACACCTCTGTTTGACTCGTATCACTTGGACGTTTGTCTCCAAGTACCTGTTGCAATGGCATTTTCAATCTACCGTAGCCGAGTCGATGCGATGGCGAGCAGCGTCATATGAGCTGAAGACTGACCCAGATGTTTCATGAGCTAGGACTGGATATCCGCCTCAGGCGTGAGCTAGACTACCGCTTTGTTGCTCAAGTGAGATCTGCGCCTCGCTTCACAAATCGCTTGCGGCCCAATGGATAATATAGCTTCAGACTGCCAAGCGACTTTGCATATTTCGTACGCCACTCTGAACAGTTGCAAGCGGGAGCAAGCGGGAGAGGATCGGATCCACGGTTGGTCATTCGGGCCTGCATTGCAAGAGTGAAGTATTAATAGAAGCGCAGCAGCTTCAGGGGGACGCTCGACCAGTTCGGAACCTGCCGGTGGTAGGTCCAAGCTCCCCCTCATCCTTCAAAAGAGAGACGCTTGGAATTCACTGAAGCCGACCAAGATTGGCGGTGAAGACGTGATTGCTTGCCCGTTAAAAGTATTAGCCTTCAGACTCAGCGATGAACCAAATCCCGACAAAACTAAAAGAGAAAAAGGAATGCAGAGAAGTACCTCGGCATGAAATCCGTCTGGGCTCGCGTGGCTGGTCCGCCTGGTCGCCACTTCGGCAAGCTTGCTGAGAGAGCGCGGGGTGAGACTACTTTTCTCGACCAAAAAAGAAAGAGAAAGGAGATGGTGGCGATTGCGATCCTCACCAGCAACACCTTCAAAGTCCGAGCCCAATCCTCACGGCAAATCACCGCCTGCTTCCGTGCTACTACCGCCGTGTGCAAATTATTTCTTGATCAGACAAAGGCTTGTTCTGGGGTCAAAAAGATTGACCAGCCTGGGGCTCGAACCCAGAATCTCCTGATTAACTCAATCTCGACTGGAGTTTCGTAGTCAGACGCCTTACCATTGGGCCAACCGGCCAAGTCTGACGTGGAGGTGACATATAGTGTACTATGAACCGTTAACAATATAGAAATCCTAAGCTCCTCCTTTTTCTAGCACAGAGGTCGTCATCGGACCGTCCACCACCGCATGGGACAAGGTAAATCGTTCGCGAGGATCAGGTCGCTCTTGTAATCCGATCGCGAAAGACTGTTTCGACGAACATCGACATTCAAGTCTGCAAAAGGGCTAGCTAATACACGAGCCGGAGTAGTATGTAGGCACCTAGTCCAAGGACAAACGCAGTAGCGAGAACCAGCACAGCAACCATCTCCCTCATAAGCCAGTGCCATTCGCTCGTAATCTGCAGGATGTACTCTTTGTTATCCGGTACCTCCATGTGAGCGTGAGACTGGGTCTCAATGTTTTGCTGTCCTGACTTGACTGCATCACCGGCTTCTGCTGCTGATGAGGCTGGCATCTCAAATCTTGTTCGCTTGTTGCCAGAGCTGAAGACAACGAGCCTTCGCAGCAGAGGCCGTACAAGTTCCAGTTTGCGCGTCTCCCAAGACTTGCGCGGATAAAACCGACCAAAGAGCACGGGCACTTGCATCCCCAGAAACGCGATGTCGGTCAACACCTCTCGTCTCGCTGATGATGCCGGCAGTGAGAGCGAATCTGCCATCGACTTGCCCAACAGGCGGCGTGAGATGGCCACATGGGCTGACAAGGGTGTGTGGAAAGGCGGCCGATCAGCGCAGGCAATGAGCACAGGGATCGTCGGGCCTTGCATTCGAGGCTGAAGAGCATCCATATGCGCACCCGACTGGCCGTCGGTGACCTCCGTCTGGTTGAAAAGGTGAAGAATTGTGCAGAAGAGGGTGCGATCGGCGGCGTGAGCATCGAAGAACGTGCGGCGCAGGAGAGCTGGCTCGATGCCCATGTAGAAGCCGACGTGTCGCCAAAGGGCAACGTAGTCGTTTCTTTCTTGCGTAGTAGGGCGCACCCCGATCCTCTGCAGCATGACAAGTGGAGCCGACGAGAATGCGCAGAGCGTACCAAGCATATCTTCCTGATTGATCGGGATGCCATACTTGTTTGCATCATAGACGGCACCGCTACCAGACGCAGGGTTGTTGCCGCGCTTCCTGACTAGCTTGAGAATCCGGCGGCGTACAGTAGCGTGGAGGAGCCGCACACGTACCGCCGATTGCCAGCCTTGGCCACCTTTTCCTGGAGGGCTGAACTCTGGCCTGTCACCTCCTGGCTTGGATTGAGACGTAGCAGCAGCCGATGAACTGGGTGGGACAAGACTATCAGCCTGCTCAACCACATCCAAGACGAACGTGGTGGTCTCCAAAAGACGGCTCCAAGTACGGTCAGCACGCGCCTTGTCAACCTTGAACGTCTGTCGCAGCATTTCTACGGTCGGAAGCGAGGTAGCTTGGGGATGTCGACGATCACCAGCAGGACTGGCGTCGGCGGGTGGGACAAGATAAGCGGTCTGCTTGAGTACCTCGGATATCCGTGGCGAGGCAAAGCCGCCGGCAAGGCTGAAGTGGAGCAGAACGGTGAGCATCGGACCAGCATAGCGATAGAATACGTCTTTGCCTCTTTGGAGCACCTCGGCTTCGGCCTGCAACTCTTCAGCATCAGCCTTGGCATCGTGAGTCGTGTGATCAGAAGGTGACCACGTTGGAAGGCTTACGCCCGGCTCCTTTTGATTGGTCGAAGGAAAATTCGGCCAGTGCTGGAGATTGGAGACGGCAGCCGGTCCGTAGCGCGCTTCATACCAGTCCAGTCCGAGAGCTCCTGCACCGGGAGGAGGTCTCCTGTCAATGGCTTGCCAAAGCGCTGAACAATCGTGCCCCTCGGCGTGTGACTTGTCGAACAGACGTGCTCGGTCGTATATTTGGCGCAATGTGTCGGTTGAGGGCGTTTCGGCCCGTATCGCTGTTTGATCCAACTCGGCTAGGGCCTTGTCAGCGAGAGGATCGCCTGTGCTGCGAAGCTGTTCGAGTTTGTGGGGATGCAAGCAATGTTTGTCCCACTGAGCAATTCGGTCCCAGGCCTCGATCAGGTCACCATGCTTGACAGCGTCGTCATCATTCCAGTCAATGTCCTGTTCGTGCCTAACCCCAGCTGACATAGCTCTCCATTTGAGAGTGGTTGAGGATTGGATTTGCGACCAGAGGGAGTTGGTGGGCGGGAGGGGTGCTTCGTGATCGGATAGAAAGTAATTTGTGGGCGACGAGCGAAACGGTCGGTGGACGACAGCTGCATAGATATAGCAAATGACATCGATAGTCAGCGCTTGGACAGCTGACATTAAAATCAGGAGCAAGCCGACGATTGCCACCGATATGAAAGCAGGCTTGCTGATCTGAGCCAGCGCATGATCGGCAAGCTCGGCACTTGGGATTTTGATCATCTCGACGAAGGGTCATGAAATTGCGACAATACACGGGTATCCTGAAGTGCTACCGTGCAGAGGCTGGCATTCCCCAGACAGGGACACGATGCTCTATTCCAAAACTATATATGAGGTATCGATAGCTATCATCACAAGCCTGCCTAAGCGAGATCTACTGAGACGATGCTGGCCACGGTCTGGCATGGCTTCCGGTGCGAAGCAATCAGTCGGACGTTGAATAAAAAAGGAAGGACGTCGTTGTCCAGGTTAAGATCCGTTTGAACTCGGAATGTGGTCGAGAAGCAACCCGGGTCACTATCGAAAGACGTTCTTTACCGCGAGCGGGCGAGTTTGCGAAGACATGGGGCGCAGGATCGAATCATGCGAGCCTACATGACAAGTTGTGCAGGATGAGATCTCGAGTCAGCGCCTCGCTTACGGTAACGCTGTTCTGTGGCGATGTCAAGCTCGTAGGTTGAGACTAATGAGCGCAAAAGCCGGCGATGCAGGGTCCTTGATGACGTGCGGTTAACAGTCACTGTGGCATGACAAAAAAGTGACAAAAAAGTTTTGCAGGGAAAAGGGCCGAGAAATAGGGGACCTGAAAATTGTCCGAAAATACTGTGTCTGCAAACGACGTCAAGATCAGGGTCCAGTCCATGCTCCAGTCCATGCTCATATATAAGCTCGGCTGAATCGACAGTAGGGTCGTCGCATGCCACATTTCAGCTTCAGGCCATACGACAGTCAATGAACCTTTCTGGCCTGATATGCTCATGTCGTCGCCATCGTTTACGGGTTACTTCGAGCGCACAGACAGATTTTCGCTCTCGCTACGTCCCTATCACCGGTCCACTTGCTCGTACTTTACGCTGTGACCCAAGATGCCTGTCGGAGCGCCATCAGACGTTCGGCCCTCTGCGACGCTGACAGCAAGCCTCTCGGATGTTACGGGCCTTGCCAACCTGCTCAAGTCGGTCGCCATACAGACCCATGCTGTCGTCATCGCATCGAGCTCAGGCCTGGAAATCATCACCGAGCTCAATCGTACATTACAAGCTCACGCCTACCTGTACTCACACATGTTTGACACGTATCAGTTCGAGAAGCCTCGCAACAGTTCCCATGCATCGACACAACATCGTCCAAACTTGACAAAGCGCTCTGCAACAACGTCCGAGAAAGGCGATACGGCTCACTCTCGAGCCTCTGCGTCTTCGTCTGATTCAGAAGATGGCCAATCGGAGACCAATCAAAGGCTTCCCGGCCAAGCACCGGATACTCAGTCGCACGGCCAAGAGATTGGCACGACCCAAGACGAACCGGAAAGTGTATCATTCGAGGTCAACTTGCAAACATGGATCTCCTGCCTCAACATCTTTGGCGGTGTGGGTCCTTCGAGACCGCATACGTCCTCCAACGGCCACACCGGCTCGAGACCGGACCATGCCGGCAACGGCACCTCATCAGGTGGACGCGGTCATCCTGCAACGCGTGATGGTACCGTCGATCCCTACGGCGCTGATCGAGGATCATCGGTTGAACGCGGACTCGAACGTAATCCTTTCTCCGCAGCAGCAAAATCGACACGGATGAAGCTAAGCTATCAGGGACACGGCAACTCGCTCATTCTCGAGCTCGAGCAGGAGGCCAACGTGCTAACTCGCGTATCCATATCAACCTATGAGCCCAGCTTCCTCACAGATATGGTCTTTGAACCACGCAACATGGTTGCTCAAGTCATCGTTGCATCCGAGCTAATGCAGTCCGCTTTTGCTGAGATCGATGTCAGCTGCAAGAAGCTCTCGATTCTCGTAGCATCTTCTCACTCAACGGACAATGCTGATGGCGACGTTCAAGAAGCGCCGAGGAGCATGCTCAGATTCAAAGCCATCTCGGATACTGGATCGTCCGAGATGGAGTTCCCGGCCAGCCTTTCCTCCAATGACCCAAGCAGCGTGATAGAAAAATTCGTCGCCCTCCCTGGCAGCAGTGAACAGTGGTACGATTTCACACTACTCAATCGGACCATGACAGTCCTACGATCGTCGATCAAGACCTCACTACGAATGGACGAAGCAGGTCTTATCAGCTTCCAATTCATGATGCCCAGGTATCGACGCAACGCCGCCTCGGGCGATCCAGCAGGCCAAGCTGCACACGAAGATGAGCAAGACGCGTTTTGCGAGTTCTTGGTAAGTACCTCGCATCAGTCGTGATCATTTCCTCAAGCACCACCTCTGTCTCCATGCTCAGCTAGGTGCTCGCTAGGTCTCGATACACCCGACATCGTATGTGCGGTTGATCAATCGCGCCAATGTACGGATCTTGCATACTGAATCTGCGGGACTTTCACTCTTCCGCTTCTCGCTTGATCCTCTTCTAACAATACACAGTGCTGCCCACTTGATACGAGCACCTTGATTGGGTGAACCTAGGCTCTCACACCAAGCAGATGAAGGATCATCCCGGGAAACAGCGCCATTACAATTGCAATCCATCAAAGGGGATCGTGCGCATTACTTCCGAAACAACTTGATGCAGCGACCGCGATAGCATCGCCAGCGCAATGTTCAACATCAGCAAAAAAAAGTTCGGGACATCATACGGAAAGCGCTTGGTCTGAGCATCAGCCTCGAGGCCTTCCGCAGCTCTTGAATCCAGTCAGCCTGCTAGCGGGGATAAACTTTCTTAAGAGAGGCAACCTCGAAAGAGGATCCACCCTGTCCACTCCTTGCATCTCGTTTATACATTTCAGCAGATGTGCCTTCGCTCGACTTGTTCGTCTCGATGTTTTGCATCCTTCCTTTTCATGGGACGAGGCCCCCAAAAGCTGCCCAAGGACAGGCTGTATGATGGCGACGAAGGAGACACCCATCAAAGAGCTGGTTGCAACAGCACGGGCGACTATTGCTCGGACACCTGCCGATGTCATGAGCTTTCTGCACCCGAGAGCATGGTATCGGCGCTCGAGCAAGACGCTGAAACAGCGCATATGTCGTTTTTCTGCAATCTCACGCATCGTTATAGCAAATGCTCAGCGACAAGGCCCATTCTTTTTCCCTGGAAAAGCGTCCTACTTGCGCCGATCGAACATTGAGGCCAGAGAGATTGTCGTCAGAGATGATTGCGGTGAGAGAAGGGAAAGAGAATGCGCACAAGATTTGCGGACTGCGTCTTACATCAAGGAAGCTGATTGACCACCGACAGCCATCGCCAGGACAAAGGTAAGGAGCTCGATGACGCCCAGTGAGGTGCCCCGCCCGACAGCTTGAACGCCCATCGACGACAAGGAGGCAAGTGCTGGACCAGGACACAGACCAGTTGCGCCCCAGCCTACGCCAAACAGGATAGAGCCTAGGACGAGTCTTGCGTCGACTTTGAAAGGGTCTGAAGGCGTTCGCCATTCGGAGGCAACAAGGGCCAATTCAGGTTGCAGCTGGACATCGTGCTTGCCTTTCTCCTTCTGAGACACGGTTTGCTTGGCGCGTCTGCGGATTTCGTCCTGTTTAGGCTTGACCTGTCGCAGATAAGCGATCGAGGCAGGAATGATACCTCCGATAGCTACCATCGCCAGAGATGGATCCCAGGCACCGGAAGAGATGAGTCTTGGAGACAGAGAGAGGAATCCAAGCACTTTGGAAGGTCTCATCATGCCGCTGATTGCTAGAGCAAAGCTGAAGTGGACACCGACGCTCAACGCCACGATCTTGGCAGTCAAAAGCTGGCGCTTCTTGCTCTTTTCATGGCTGGCTGAGGCATCCGCGGCACCCAAGACGTGAGAAGCATTCATGTAGACGAATGCGGGAGCTTGCAGGGAAAGAAGGGTAACGAAGCTTGGCTGCGGAAACGTCGCTGGTAGGTGCGCTGCAAAGTTCGACCCGAGTGCTGTGTTCTGTGACAATGTCCTGGAAAGAATAGCAACGTGGGTAAGGACGGCAACGCCAAAGAAAGTAGCCGTAGCTACAAGCGACCTCAGCGAAAAGCGAGAGAGTCCACAAAGGAAATGTCCGGACGTGCAGCCATTCCCGAGTTTTGTTCCGAATCCAACGAGTGCGCCAAGACCAGCAGCGGAGAGCAGAGGGGTGCGATTGATGCCGCTAACCTCGTCCAAGATTGTTACTCCAAGCCCCGCCTCCAGGCGGGAGCGAGTCAAGCCGAGAATGACGCCTCCTAGAAATATGCCGGCGGTAAAGTAGCGGGAGGCTAAAGGGAAGATGGACTCGGCAGTATTCTTCGAAGTCGTGGAAGCGCCGGACGGCTCCCTGATGGTCTTCAATGCTGAAGAGATGGTGGAATGAAAGAAGCCCGAGATGCCGAGAACCAAGCCCAGCTTGGAGAGCAAGGTGTGTAGAGAAGCAGCCATCATCAGCCCGCCGGCCAGGCTGTGGAATGGAGTGAAGTCGGTTGTTCCAGCTGCCATGATGAACGATCGATCCTGCGAGTGACGAGCAAACTCAAAGGTTCGATGTGGCAGGACCAATGTGAAGGTGCCAGACGAAAGCCGACGTAGACCCTTGATTCGCTCATTTATTCTCTGTGCCGAGCTCTGACGCGAGAAGGCCCCCATGGGCCAAGTTGTTAAGTCATGTGAGGACGTGCTACAGATCTTTAAAAAAAAAAAAAAAAAAAAAATCATGTCAAAACCTCGGGTCAGAGAGAGCCTTGTCAATCAATAATCGAGTGGGGAAACTCGACCGGCTTCTTCTCCGGTGCCTAAAAGGCAGGAAAACAGCGAAAAGGTGCTTAGCATCGACAAAGCCGAAAGCACGGAGTCCGAGCAAATGATTAGCCGTCTGTCGATTCACGATTCCGAGGCTTTGTTCGCTCCGGCCCTGCAGGGCTGCTGAGGATGACCGTCCTTGAGCTCACGGTGAGCCTTGCTCTAGCTTCGCATGATGCATTGAGATAGAGGAGCGGCGGTGTTGGTGTCATGTCTTCAGAGGGGGGAGGTCCTACTGACCACTTTCATGTCGTTTGTCGTCGGAAGTAAGGCACATTATGGCTGATGTAGGGCGATGCTGGCTTACGAGCGGCAATATACCGTCCTCGTTTGTTCGATCTCGAGTATTTGCAGATCATTTTCGCTGTATCTGATGTCGTTCAAGCTTGATGTCCGTGTCGCTTTTATTTCGTCGACACGTTCTTCCTTCATCCGCTCGTTCTCGGTTCCCCATGACTGCCGGTATTATCGCATGCTGCTAGAGACGAAGGTGTGATCTTCCCTACCAACGAGGATCCGGTCCCTCATCAATGACACCGGTGTCATAGAGCGCAACAGAAAGGGCCGCGAGCCCACGACATCACCGAAAAAGCTCGGGGCAGATCATTTGCATCACCCGAAAGGCCTGCGAGCACAGACATCCCAGCTTTTCCTCGACAACACCTTCAGCAATATGAGTGCAGAAACCGAATCAGCTTCGTCCTCCATACCGCCGGTCGAGAATCCACGCGATTGGAGTACTCGAAAGAAGACCCGCGTGACGCTCATCCTCGGCGTCATGGTGCTGTCCTTCACTTATCTTTCGACTGCATTCGCTCTCTCAGCCACCTCTCTACAGCTGCACTTCGAGACCAGTGCCGAGACCATCACGCTTGGACTCTCGCTGTATGTACTCGGATTTGCCCTCGGCCCTTTGCTCATGGGACCGCTGGCTCAGTTCAATGGCAAGCGTCCTGTCTACGTTGTTTCCTGGATCCTTTTCACCGCTTGCTGTTTCGTCATCTCCGAGTCGAATAATCTAGGCGTCATCCTCGCATTTCGACTGTTGAGTAGCATTGCTGGGGCATCGGCGCTCAACAATGTCCCTGCCTCCTACAGTGACATGACCACCCCGGCAAAGTATGCTCCCTTCTTCACCTGCTACGGATTTTCGGCATTTGCCGGTCCCGCCTTGGGAGGATTGGTAGGCGCTTTCGTCAATGAAAGAGCAGGCTGGCAGTGGAATCTACGGCACCAGGCCATATTTGTTGCCGCAGTGACGGTGCTTGGTGTGCTATTTGTTCCCGAAACAGATCATCCGAGGTTGAAGCGACTTCACGAGGCAGAATACGTAGTGCGAGTTTCCGGCAACACAAATCCAGTCAAGCGCAAACTGTCTCTTGCCTCGCAGGCATTCGGCTCACTGCGCTCACTCGCCAACGCAGTAACCCGATCGATCAAGTTGCCCTTCCAATGGTTGCTCACCGATCGAGTAGTGCTGGTCATCTCGATCTACACGTCGTTGCTGTACGCCATCATCTACGACTTTTTCGTCATCATTCCGTTCGCATTCACGAGCATTCGCGGATTCCAAGCTGAGTCAGTTGGATTGATTTACATCACACTATTCATCGGATTCTCGATCGCCGCCTCCAACTATCTGTTCGTCCAAGAGGCCATCAATCGACGTATCCGTGCCAAGAGCGGCAAGACGATGCTACCGCCCGAAACATCGCTCATCCATGCCATCTACGGATGCTCGCTTGCCCCCGTCGGACTCTTCCTTTTTGCGTGGACGGTCCCTTTTACCAGTGAGTGACCAGACTGAAACTTGAAGGGAAGAAGATGATGGAGCTAGACTCGCTGATGTGCATTGCTTTGTTCCGATTCTGCCATGGGAACTGCAAACGATCAACAGATGTGCACTGGATTGTTCCGGCCACCGGCATCGTTCTACTATGTGCCGGGTCGATGTCAGCTTTCACCTCACTGATTCCGTATCTGGTGGCATATGGAGGTCCATCGGCCCCAAGCGTGTTGGCCGCTGCAGGATTCTGCCGCTCGGCACTTGCCGCTGCGCTGCCACTTTTCACACGGCAAATGTGCCAGGGCATTACTGTGCAGGGGGCCGCTAGTTTGTTAGGAGGCCTTGCACTGCTTTTGACACCGTTGCCTTTGCTGCTCTACATACACGGTGGTAAGTTGAGAGAACATGTGAGACAGCGGAAGGAGGCTGCTGCCGCGACGGAAGCAGCAGCAGCAAAGGCGTCAAGGAGTGCGGAGTTGTCGACGTCGCGGTCGAGCGTACAAGAAGAGACCACAGCAGCACGTGTTCCTCCAGGCGGAGACGTCGAACTCCAAGTATCACGCTCGTCCACTGGATTGCACCCAGCCGGATTATAAATCTTGACAGCCACATCAATTCCACCATAGAACGATGTCGTCAGAGTCGCAACCGCTACGTTCCCTTTCGCTGGCAAGCATTACTTTGTGGCAATCCTTAGATTCCGATGAAAGCCACAAGACCAGCTGTTCAACGTGACAGTCTCGCCGTTTCAGACTGTCTGACTATCACTTGAATTCGAGATACTGTAGCAGGCCGATGCCTCCGCTGCAAAGAAGCCGAGCGCATCCCCCTTGTCAGAGGCGTGCATTGCTTCCTTCGAGAACAAGGCTGTAGTGTGTCACTCTCGATCAACCGGACAGAGACTGCCGACGCCACCAGACGAACTGAGCGTACTGTATACAGTAGTAACATAATAGAATGGCTCATGCAGACAGCTGTGGACCCTGCACGGATCGTCGATCCCGTTCTGAGTCGATGTGCAGCAACGGAACGTCTGCTGACCGAAGAGATCCCATTGAAAATTTTGAATCGAATCTTATAAACTACAGCATTGCACGTCCCCCGGACTCGGACCATCCGGCTAGCCTTATCGCGGATGTCGTTGTGACAAATGAACATCCTGCCTTGCAAATAGAACGTAGCGACGATCTCCCACTTGGCTGCTGCAGCGAGTAGGCCCCGGACCTGCCCGCCGGTTCGTCGGCGCTCTTCCTGCAAACGCATCGAGCCGAAGCAGGCGGTGCCAGTAATTGCAAATCCGAAGCATCACAGACACAGTCGAGCGCAGGAGAGCTGTCATTGACCATCGGCGGTCGGCTTGCCTTGTGTATGTTGAATTCCCGAGGCTGTAGCGCGCCGTGAAAAGGGAGTCTGCATGGCCCATCGCCTGGTCGAGAGACTCGGAAAGTCGTATTTCAAATTGCTCACCCACATTAAAGTGTGGATCCTGCACCCTCGTGCCGAAGCTACGCCGTTTGACGTGGGGTTTTTCAGGCTGTTTTGATGGCTGATCTCATTTTTCCTACTGTTTCTCGTCCTTCGCTCAGATTCGTTGGAATCTGGAAGAGAAGGGATCGGCCGTACAGAATAATGTACACGCGGAATATAATACTACAGGCAAGCGGAATTGGCTGGAATTTCACCTTGCCCACGTTGTTTTAAAATTCTGCAACGACTCGGCAAGCCGAGCGCGTGTTGCTCGGCGTAAGGGCTTCGCACGCGTGCATTTTTTGCATGTAGTCTTGATTGTGCTTTTGGTTTGGAACTCCGAGACAGATCACTATTTTGAGAAGCGCAGCTTCCTAGCTTTACGAGAAGTTTTCAGTAGGCACTCTGAAACAAGGCGTCGGGCGGATCAGCTGTCAGCGAAGAATAGCGAGCAAATTCAAACGGCACGTTTTCTTGGAAGAATGGGGTCTCGCCTTTCTGCATCAAAGCCTTGGCCAGCACAGCCTCAGCGTACTCTCGCTCTCGCCGTACGATACTGCTGCGACTTTACGATGTACTGTTCGCCGTCAGTGGCCGTATCTCGACTCGAGGTTGGCCGGCAGACTCCGCAGAAACACACGCCGGCTCATGCATACGGTATGCGACTCTTCTCTTCTTCGCTCGCCCCTGCCACTCGGTACGTGACGGTGCAAGTGGATGAGGTGGCATCGCCAGACATGCATGTCTTCAAATCACAGCTGGTCAACTGGAGCCTTCTCAGGTATCTGCGTCTAGTCTTTCCGGCTTGACATTGCTCTCAACGGCAAAGTGTACGCTTTGATTTGTTCGAACAACACAGGTGTGATATCAATAAAACAGCTGAAAAGTTTCTTGCCACGTTCTCGCTGCGTGACGCTCAAGTTGACACTGTTTGCAGTACTTGCGAAACACACAGTGCCTTCGCTCCTTCCGAGAACTCGCAACACCGTTGGCAATCTTGGCATGTTGATGCTCAGCGTGGAGCCCGAATCCGATACGCTTCGCCTCTGCGCCTGTGCCCTTTCTTTCTTTGTCCAGGCTGCAGACCGTACTCCAGCTCGTCCGAACCCTCGCGACCAGATGCTGCATCTGCAATCCGACTGCCCACCGACCCTGTCGCCCGCGCCCACATGCACAGCGAAACCTCATTTCGCTCCTTCATTTGGTGTTACGCTGACCACCAGCGCTCACAGCCTTGAATTGGGACCTTTGATGCACAGGGTTACTCGGTGAGGTTGCTTCGTCACCTCCACCACCATCGTCGTCATCTCTGACCGACCCAGACTCCTTCGGCACGGTCTAGCCATGCTCAACCATCACGAGCATATGCAGAAGGTACCTTTGCTGCCTCTGCAGGTAGATGGCGTACCGCACGATTCTTGCCATGCCGCATTCGATAGAGTTCAGCACTACCCCCCCTCCATATTGAAGCATCATTGGAGCGCGGCACCATGGGCTCGACGTCTGGGCGACTTTGGGGACCGTTCTTCAACCGGGCTGGTCCTCCCCCTCGTTGGCTTGCCGCTCGTCGTATCTATCTTTGCGCACATTTACTTCAGGATGTTTTCGACACTACACATCTTTCTTGCTATTGTCTGGATCGGCTTGCCAAGTGCCACCTTCGCAACACTAGCCGCAATCGTGACCAGACACTTCAGGGTTAGGAGCAGCGGCATCAACAGCGGCAATAGTGCAAGGGGAGATTACCTTAAGGCACTGGTTCTGATGGCACTCGTCTGCACCGTTGGGTGGAGGACCTGCACGGTCAGCCTTCACCGTGGACTGTCCGACTTCGCAGACATGCCCGCCATCAACGAGACAGTCTTCATTGCTATCAACTTGTACAATTCTGAACACCTTTTCCCCGCATTTTCCAACTCACTGCTCGAGGTTGTTGATCATCTAGGCCACGACAATGTCTATATTTCGATCTATGAGAGCAATTCTCAGGACCGTACCAAACAGCTCCTTTCAGCCTTCGAACTTGAACTGCAGCTTCGAGGAGTCCAGAGCAGCATACGTATGCTCGACAACAATCGCAGACAAGACATGGACCGTATTGAGCGCCTCGCTCTCATCCGAAACGAAGCTTTGGCTCCAATACAGTCAGGCATCCATGGTCTACATGGTCGCACCTTTTCCAAACTCGTTTGGCTCAACGACATCTTTTTCCGACCAGGATCTTTGCTCGAGCTTTTCGCAACCAATGCAGGTCGTTACGACCAAGTGTGTGCGCTCGATTATCTGCCACTAGGCTTTTACGACACGTGGGTCATGCGCGATATACACGGTGAGCGTCCAACACCACTGTGGCCCTACTTCAAGATCGAAGCCGACATCTCCAGGCTACGCAGAGGCGACGTCATCCCGGTCAACGCCTGCTGGAATGGCATGACCATCTTTGATGCCAAGTGGTTCCTGCCCGTCAGCGACAAGTCTTCGTCGGCAGGTGCAGGTGTTGATGACGGTCCTATCCGCTTCCGTACCCACCCACAATGCTTGGCCTCAGAGTGTCTTCTTCCAAGCTACGACATTCACGTCCGCAGCACGCAGCGACCCCTCATTTTTGTCAATCCAAGAGCGGTCGCTACCTACCAGTGGCGCGACTACCTTATGTACGACTGGATCATGCGTTCCAACGTCGTCAACCTCTGGAGTCGCATCTGGCAAGACCTGATCAGCCATTCGCTCTTTGGTTTCCTTGTAGAGATTGGTCGCAAAAAGGACGACTGCGCAGAGGCACTTCGAAGCGGCTGGAAGCCGACGCCATAGAAGACGTTGCCAAGTCACAGTTCCCGAACCCGCGTCTCATGATAGAGCCTGCCAACCCGGATGGCCATACAATTGCCTCCTTCACCCAAACTCCGTATCGCAGAGCTCGTTCACTAGCTGCCGGATTCAGCTTTGAGAGGGATCGGTTTCGAAACCTCAATATACCCCCCGTTCTGTGGTGTCCTTTTCGAATTGACCTGAATTGTGCTCGCCCGTGATGCGTCTGTGTAGTCAGTAGGCAGGGTCAGTTCTGTGGGGTAATTTTGGTGAGCTCTGCCTCAAATGCTCAGAAACAGAGCGGGCGTATCGGGCGTGTCGGATCGATGCGTCTTCAGAACAGAGCTTGCTCGCAGGAACCTGGTTCGTGCACTTTTTGACCCTGTCCTTTGGTCCCTGTTCGCGGCAGATATTCAGCTTTTGACCACCTCGTCTGCGTACAGAAGAAAAAAAAAAAAAAGGACGCGACCTCGGCAAAAGTATACGTTCAAAGTGTTGGGTTGGCTTGAGCATTCATTTTCATCCAGCCAACCAGCGAGCCACATCTCTCCTGATTCAGCTATGCCTCCATGGGTGTAGCTTGGCCTTCCTTCCTTCCCGACCCTCTATCGCTGTCTGGCTCTTTCAGTCCTTGCCGTCAACATTGTCTGCATCATCCCTTGCCCCTGTTCCCAAGCGTGATAGCTTGCTTTCTCTGTTGTCGGACCCAGCACGAGCAGAGAGCAAAGCGACGGTATATCTTAGCTGTCGAGAAAGGTGGGCCTTTAAGCTCTCCCTCCTCGGCCTGGCTTCGATCTCGTTCCGCTCAGTTTTCCAGCTTCCACTGTGCTAAGTTTCAAGTCGAAACTTCCATCACACTCTCTCAATGACCGACACATCCGATACTTCAGCAGCATCCTCCCGAGATCCCGCTGCCAACAGAATCATCGCGTCCCGATCGGCATCGAACCCGAGCACCGCTTCCCACATATTCTCGGCAACACCGTCGACGGCGTCGGCAAAGCATCCGCCAACCATCGACACTGATCCTGCTCATCTTCCTAGCAACGACCCGCTCAAGAAGCATCCTGATACCGCCGTCGCCGAAGGAACCGCTGCAGAGATCGGATCCAAACAGAAAGAGTATCAACGAAGAGCCAAGCATCTCTCGCTCGCAGCCAAGCCCATTCCTCACGCTCGTCAAGGAGACTCGCCCAAGTTCCTCGCCGTCCTCAAGGACTTCGATCGCCTCCTCCGATCGCTACCGATCCCGCTTCATCGCGTTGTACCCACCGTCGTCGCAAGGCTCATCTGTCGCGTATTTCGGTCTCAGAACATCATGGCGTCCAACATTGCGTTCGACATTGCCCTCTTCTTCTGGCGCATCATCATCAATCTCTTCTTCCGTGAGATTCGTCCCCGCTCGTCATGGCGAATTCCTCGCGAGGATCCCGTCATCTTTGTGGCAGCGCCGCATCACAATCAGTTCCTCGATCCGCTTCTACTCGCTTCCGAAGTACGCCGCGCTTCGGGTCGCAGAGTCGCTTTCCTCATCGCCGAGAAGAGCATCAAGCGTCGCTTCGTCGGAGCTGCCGCCCGCATCATGCAGTCCATTCCCGTTGCCAGGGCGGCAGATAGCGCCAAGCCGGGTAAAGGTTACATCTCACTACATCCTTCCGGCAATGTCCTCTTGATCAAGGGACATGGCACTGCCTTCAAGACTCAGCTACAGCCAAAAGGCCAAATAATGCTTCCGAAGGCCTGCGGCCACGCTACCGTTGAGGTGGTCGACATCATCAGCGACACCGAAGTCAAGATTAAGAAGGAATTCAAGGATCCTCGCGCAATTGACATGCTGCAAGGCAAGATCCCGCAGCCCGAACCAGTCAAGGCTGACAAGAAGCCTGTCAAAACCGCGAGTACAAGAGCTTTGGAGAAGGTAGCTGCCGATCTCCTCGAGAACCAAGGCTGCAAGTACTCCTGCCTCCCTTTTGTCGACCAGACGCAAATGTACGCTAAGGTCTACGACAAGCTGGCAGAAGGCGGATGTCTCGGTATCTTCCCCGAGGGTGGCAGTCATGACCGCACCGATCTGCTCCCCCTGAAAGCCGGCGTCGTCATCATGGCGCTCGGCGCCATGTCGGCCAACCAGGATCTGAATGTTAGAATTGTGCCTGTCGGCCTTTCCTACTTCCACCCGCATAAGTTCCGCAGTCGTGCCGTAGTTGAGTTTGGAGCGCCGATCGACGTCCCACGAGAGCTCGTAGGTCAATTTGACGAAGGCGGAGAGGGCAAGCGCAAAGCCGTTGGCCAGATGATGGATATCGTATATGACGGTCTCAAAGGCGTCACGCTGCGTGCTCCGGATTACGAGACCCTGATGGTGGTGCAGGCCGGTCGACGTCTCTACCGCGCACCCGGTCAGTCACTCAGTCTCGGACAGACGGTCGCACTCAATCGCAAATTTATCATGGGCTATCTACAGTTCAAAGACGAGCCACGCGTGGTCAAACTGCGCGAAGAGGTTCTGCGGTACAACAAGAAGCTCCGCTACGCCGGTCTTCGCGATCATCAGGTGGAGCGAGCAACACGTGCAGGCTGGCGCAGTCTAGGCCTTTTGGCGTACCGCTTGGGCTTGCTGGGCTTGTGGGGCGGATTGGCGCTTCCAGGCGCGGTGCTCAACTCGCCGATCATCATTCTCGCCAAGATAATCAGTCACAGGAAGGCCAAGGAGGCGCTGGCAGCGTCTCAAGTCAAAGTCGCAGGCCGCGACGTGCTCGCGACTTGGAAAGTCCTTGTGTCGCTCGGTGTCGCACCGATTCTCTACTCATTCTATGCCGCCCTTGCTACCTACTTGGCCCACAGATCCGAACTCTCACCACGCACACGGGCCCTCATGCCTTTGTACACGCTACTCGTGCTACCCACTATGTCGTATTCGGCGCTTAAGTTCGCCGAGGTGGGCATCGACATCTACAAGTCGCTGCCTCCGCTCTTCATCTCTCTCATTCCGGGCAACCGCAAGGTGATCGTCGACTTGCAGCAGACGCGGACCAAGATCAGCGCCGATATGCACGCCCTCATCGACGAACTCGCACCTCAGGTCTGGGAGGACTTTGCCGAGAACCGCATGCTGCCCAGCGCCGCCGCACCACCAACGCCCTCTCGCGAAGCGCTTGTGTGGAAGCAAAAGAATTCGACGAGCGGTGCAGCCAGCGATGCTCTCAGCCATCCTCTGCAATGGATGGACGAACGACTGTTTGGCTGGGGCCGCCGCCGCCGCTCGTCGACGCGCCGAGGCATGACCGCCGAAGAGATCAGGAATCTTCGCAGCTCGAGTCTGTCTCGAGCAGCAGCAGCGGAGGACAGCACGGCTATCGACGAGGAGGATGAGGAGCGCGAAGACGAGGATGCGGACGGATCGTTGGACGATGGATCCGAGGCATCAAGTTTCACCGAGAGCGGCGAGGAGGACGAAGGCGACTACGAGGCCGTCTTTTCGATGCTCAATCCGGCAAATTTGGTCAATGGGCTGCGCAACGGTGCGCTGAGCCCTGGTACGCCGGGATCGGGGGGTCGACGCAGCCGCACACATTCGCGGTCTCGAAGCGGAAGCCGCGGCAGCATCGGTGGTGGAGCGGGCGGAGAGACGTTTGCGGAAAAGCGCAACCGAAGCAGCCAGGATCTGCGCGCCTTGATGCGGGAAGGCGGCGCCATGTCGCCTACAGCTACACGGACAGGCGGCATCCTGGATGGAGCAAGTTCGAAGCAGGCGAGCAGAACGTCTGCACTTCCGGCCAGTCTAGCCACCACGAGCATCTCGGGCAGCGGAGTCGAGGACTCGGCTGGCACCACCACCACCACACGAAGAAACCGTACGCACTCGCTTTCAGAAGATGTGCACGTGGCTGAATTGAAGAATGCAGGGCCGGCAGCAAAGAAGTTGCCGTTCACAGCTGCTTCGCAAGCTTTTGAAATGCAGCACGAGGGCCAAGCCAAGCAAGCAGGATTCAGACCGAAATTGGAGAATATGAAGAGCGCGGAGAACACGCCACCTGCTACGCCCAAGAACGAAGCGAGACGGACGATCACGTCCGGTTTGTCATTGCAGGCTGTAGACAAGACGGGTCTGGATGGCAAAAGAGATGATGGCAAAGCAGAGTGATCAGTCTTGGTAACCAGATTCGTTCGTTTTATGGGAATTTGGAATCCATCTGTTGAATTCATTCTTGCCAATGCGTGAGGCGTCGTGGGCCTGTCTTGAATATGCCGAGGTCAACCGTACGGACAATCGGGGAGACAGATTGATCATCCTGGAGTCCAAAGGCGTATCCATGTTGGCGAGAGCCTCGATGTGTAATTACGTCTTGCTGCAGGATCCCCGTGAGTTTTGAGGACCCGATTCTTCGATCGATCGTTAAAAGGAGGCTGGCGATGGGGAGAGAGAGAGATACGGTGCAGGAGTTCATCTACGCC
The DNA here is from genome assembly GCA_928722275.1 of Ustilago vetiveriae. Taxonomy (NCBI): domain Eukaryota; kingdom Fungi; phylum Basidiomycota; class Ustilaginomycetes; order Ustilaginales; family Ustilaginaceae; genus Ustilago; species Ustilago vetiveriae. The sequence goes on from CAKMXE010000006.1 coordinate 761,566, forward strand.
ATTTCGCAAGCTCGACGCGTCTTGGTGCACGATCCTGAATTCCACGCATCTCAAAAAGAGCGAGGAGGCTGACGCGGGCAGCAAACAAATTTTGGGTTGCGCAGCATGCGGCCGGATTTTGGCATCCGCGAGCCGCCAAGCCGCACCAAATCAAGAGGTCCGTCGTAGCAGACGGTTTCTGACTCGCATGACATCGACATTGGCTGACAATGCGAACCGCACGCCATGCAGAAGCGCTGACCTTGATCTGCAGCGTCGCAAGGCTCTGTGGCTCTTGGAGAATCCATGGCTGTCGTGACTGCGCTGACGATGGGCACGAATGAAGTGAGAGAAGTCAGAGTGGGAGGATCTGCATTGCAGATGTGATTTCTGAAAATACCTTTCGAACTTGCTCGTACAGAGTCGATGCGAGAGTTAGGCGAAAGATCTGCGTCGTACAGGGACCCTTCTGGCATCGAAAATGTTTTGCTGCAGGTGCAAGCGATCTTTGCAACGACTTGAAACGACGGCAGATCGAACCCGCAAAATTTCGGAAGCTCAATCTAGGCAAGACAGATGAAAAAGAGGATGCGCGGCCGTCAACACCAGAGTAGTCTGTATGCTACTTGCTGCCTTGGACTATTATAAAACAAAGTACGAGCAAGAAGATGACCACGGCAGATTTCGTTCGTTGCACGGTGTCTTCGCATCGACCATGTCTGTACGCCTTAATGTGCCTCGACCCGGTCGTGGTTTTCGACTCCGGCAGTCATGCTCTCGCTCTCCGGCTTGCATGCTCACGGTGCTGTAAGGGAGGGAAAATACTCTCGAATCGAGCCTTGTTACTTTCGTGGGCGTAGTGAGGGCCATTGTAACGTCGTCGTCGGCTTCTGACTTGATTTGTGCCTTTTCCATGAGATTGTCCATGGAAACGAATCGGCGGGTGCCGCGTAGAGTATTTCTCACTGCTCACAAGCCAACTGCCGTCGCCCTTTTTCTTTTCGATCCAATTCATCAATTTTGATGCGACTCACAGACTGCCAGCCAGGGCCCATTCAATCATCCATCCATCCATCCATCCATCCATCCATCCAGTCTCGCTTTCGTCACGCTGCAGCACAGGCATCGACAAAATCATTGCTCTTTCCGGTCATTTGATCCAATTTTCTATTAATGAATATTTTTGGGTTCGGTGAAGACACTCTCACGTTGGCTGACTGGCTGCCTCGCTTCACAACTCGACAGGAGCCAGCTCCGCTCCCACTCTTGCTTCCAGACGAAAGAAATCCTGTAATCTACAGCAGCAAAGCCTGTACGGCCCTTTTGCTCGCTCACCAGAGTCGACCTTCCGGTCGGTCACCTCCGACACAAATTCAGTCGGTCCGACAGCGTCTCCGTCCAATCTCGGTCTGACACAATCATCTCCTAGGCCATTCAACTAATCGCCTTCGTGTCAACCATCCCCTGATCCACCATCGCGCTTCCTTCAAACTTCAGCCCACCACCAGCAGAAACGGCGTCGCGATCAGCGCGTGCTTGTGCTTTCTACCCTCCGTCTCCATCACGTCAGAGCAGCCAACGAGTCGTCCAGAACCCGCAACTTCTCTCCATCGCCTCATCAGCCTCCTTCGCAACTTCCCCGCACGTCCATATGCACACTTTGTTCCCCAATACATCACCCTGATCTCATCGCACTCGGCTGCTTGGGCTCCTCTTTGAACAACAACCTCTTTTGGATCTGTATCTCTCTCTCCTTGCAGCCTCGCCGACGATCATCCAGCAATCATTCGTATCGGCTCTTTGACCTGCCACCCTTCGACACCAGTGATACCGTCTCCACTTTATAGCTCGTCTCATCTCAACGCGGATCGCAACGTGGATCGCAACGTGAGCTCGTTCATTGCCCAGTTTCCCAATCGCGCTTGCTCACCAACTCGCACCACGGAAGGACTCGAACGGAGATCTCAGAATCACAATCTCAAAGCTTCTGACCAACGTAAGCGCATACCATTGCAGGCACAAACGACGAGCAGTGATCTCGTTCCGTTCGCGCGTCAGTGACACACTTCTGTCGACACAAAGCTCAATTTTCCCCAGCATCACGCCGCCCTGCTGAGAAAGCTATCCACGTATCGTAATCTGTATCGACTCCGGCCCTTTTTCAGCACAGTGACGGTAGCTTGATTCTAAGATAGGGAGAAACGGCGAACAGAGCTGCCTCTCGTTTGCGCCTATCTTCAAAAGATACACGAGGGTGTGTTAGCGGTCCGCCACGCCTGGGCGCTCGACAAGATGTCGCAAATACACTTGCCGCCAACAGCGACCGCCTCGCCCTCGCAGCGCAACGCTTCCTCCGCGTCCACGTTACGAGCTCCCTCTACAGTAGCACTGCTCAACGCACGCAGGTCCTTCCTCGACACTTCCGCCCTCTCGCCCCAAGAGTATCTCGTCTACCTCTCCAGCTTTAGCAGCATCAAGCCCGCCCCCAGCGGTCAGCCAGATCTCATCGACGAACAAGATGCTCTGCGCTACCTCCGCGAAGAGTGCGGCATGTCTATGGCCGACGAGCTCGACATTTTACCCCTTTTCGAACGCACACCACTTGGTCTCGGCTCTGGTCATTTTTTCGCCATGCTTCGACTGGTTTCTTGGGCTCAGCAGGGACGATCGGCCTCCAAGGACCTCATCTTTACCCAAACAAAACCCGCTAGGATTGCATTGCCAAAGAAGATCACAACACCCCAAAGCGCATCCGCGGTCACTTTTGGGAACGTGCAGCAAATCGCATCGCCCGGACCAAGGAGTTTCACAGCAGGTCCACCGCCTCTCGTCACGGCTCCCTCCCCGTCTTCCAAGATGGCGCCAACAAAGCCAGATATCAATACAAAGCCTCTCTTAGCACCCGTGCGCGAGGAGTCCTCGATCAATATCAACGATGCTTCGGAATCTTCACAATTCAAGCCCCCGCCTGCAGTGCCCGCTAAACCGCAGATGCCGAAGCTGGTCGCTCCCAAGCCCAAGGTTGCCAATCCCAACGTACCTCTCAACCTCGAAGATCTGCAGCGAAAGCCGGTACCTGTGCTGCCATCTTCCAGTGCCAACCCCTTCCGCGATGGTGCTGCTTCCACAACAGGCTACATGAGCGGTTCCGGTTATGCGGTTGCTGTCGGCGCAACGCCCATCACGCCTGCCAATCTATCGACACCCTCAGACGCCCTTCGAGGCTTTGATCCTGCACCAAATCCGTTCAAACAAAGCAAGCCTCGTCTGGTCAAACCCACACCCGTTCGTGCCTCTTCGCCAGCATCCAATCCCTTCCGCAACGGAACGCCGGCGATGGCAGCGCAGTCCCACTTCCCCAAGGTCGTCTTCGATCCAGCCGACGATGGCGCGTCTTCTCACGCCAGCAGCTCGCGCTCGCGACAGCATCATATCCACCAAGCTGACCGGCTGGGTGCCGGCTCACCTCCTTCACCACCACGCCCTGGCGACCGCAACCCCCCGCCCTTACCTCCTCGTCACATCAGCCCTCTCATCCAGGCCGGTCTTAACGCTCGAAGCGAGGTGCGCAGAGCCCAAGAGTCATTGCCTCCCAAGACCTTTACTGTTCTGCAATCATCGTCCGCTAAGCATGGCGCACCGGCACCTGTCAAGCCGCGCTTGTTGACGGGACAGACGGCACCACCGGAGGTAGCTGCAGTCACATCCCATGTCAAGAGGCGCTCCGTATCGGGCGCTAAGTCGCTATTGGGCGGCGGTGGCAGCACCGTAGGCGCAGACGCGCGCGGCGCTCTACAGCGTCGAGACTCACAACAGTCGACATCCGATGTGGGTCGAATCGATGGAGAGCCGACCAGCAATCACCGCCGCACATCCAGTCAGGTGCACCGCGGCATCGGAGGCAGCAGTGAGGTAGGTGCAGCAAGCTCGATGGTCTCTCATGCCGTTCAACGCGTGGTTCCCACCGTAGCGCCTAAAGCCATCTATGCCAGAAAGCCCGGTTCGGCAAGCGGCGAAGAAACTTCATCCGTCTCCAAAGTCAAACCTACCCTACCATCATGGCTGAAGGAGCAAGAAGAGCTGCAGCGAGAAGCCCTTGCCTCGGGCTCGGAGCCTCCCCCTCCTCCGCCGATCCAGCCCACGGAAGGTGGTGTACGCGGTCGAGCTTCCCGGACACTCGTGGACGACCTGACGGACTCAGCCGAAGCCATGTCGGACGAAGCAGCGGCGGCCAATGCAGCGTCTATCGATCGGCACAATCCCTTCTTCCCGCCGCATCGTCGAGATGAAGGCCGCAGCCCACTTCCGGACGCCTCTGAAGCATTCGACGATAGCCAGGTAAGCAGTAGTCGTCCGCTCGGCCGTTCCAAGACCATCACCGGAGCCGCAGGAGCAGCGCGCCCTTTGCCACCGCGTCGTACACGCGTAGCCACTGCCGAGGGCGAGAGCAACGCGGTCGACGACGGAGGCTCTCAAGTCTCCTCGAATGCCCAATGGGGCCACGCTCTTGCCTCAGGAACCTATGCAGGATTCAAACCGAACAAGGAACCTAAGAACAGCGGTGGATTACGACTGGTCCCGCCTTCCAAACAAGCCAAAATGCTCAACATGACCACCGCTGAGCAGCTCGAACAAGAAGGGATCCGACCCGCTCCGGATCTGCGCAAGGTGAGCGTCAACACTGGACTGGAGGACACGCCCTCAACCGGAGCTGGAGCTGTGGCTGCAAGCGAAAACTCGTCGGCGAATGGACCAATGAGTCCAACCACTCCATCCGGCAACTATCCATCCCACCAAATCCAGCCATCGGGTTTCATGCGTCGACAAGGCTCGTTGGGATCCACGATTCGAGAAAAGGTGTCCGATATGCTGCGGCTGCAAGACCAGCCACCCAAAGGTCAGCGTCAAGTCGATTTCTTGACGCAAGATATCAACAATTTTGTCAACAAGAACGAGTGGCTTGCGCGTAAGCGCGATTCATTCGTACGATCCACCAGCGGCAGGGATAGGGAACGCCTGATTGGAAGCCATCAGAATCTCGAATCTGACGACGAAGACGAGACCAGCCGTCGAAGGTCGGTGAAGGAGGAGGAGGAAGATGACGCGCATCCCGATACGGATCCTCACACGGCACCTGGCAACGTGTCCATAGACTCGTCGCGTCGCCGTCGAAATGCCCATCAAAAGGATATGAGCGGAGGAGAGGAAGTGAGAGATCCCTTCTCCTCTCCGCCACCCACACTGGCACATCACACTGAACACAATCCGCACCTGCACCAACCTCCGCCCCAACACCCTTCAGCTGGAGGCCTGCGTCGGAGCGGATCGCTCAATCCGAAACGGTCAAGTTCGTACAACTATCCTCAGCACCAGCACGGCCAAGGACCCCATCCGGTCTCTTCGACCAACGTCGGCAGCCTCGCAGACATATCGGGAGCAGAAAAAGCTAATAACCGGAGATGGTCATCTTTTCACCAGCCACACAACTCTCTCAGTCAGTTGGCACAGCATTCGAATTCCTTCTTGAATCACGGTGGTCAAGCCGATTCGGGTGGATTGAGAGGCTCAGCTGTCGATGAGGAGGATGCGGATGAAGATGTCTATGTCAGCGTCGCTCAACGCATCAAAGCGGCAGAAACTGGTCAGGCCGCAAACACAGCCAATCACGGATATGCTCAGCTCTAATCAGTGTAATCGCACATCCTCAATATGTTGTCTCCTGTCTTTCCGGCACTGGCCGTCAATCGTTTCATGAGATTTTGTCGATCACTCAACCTTGCACCCTAGGCCTAGCGGGCAGGGCGGCGCTGCTGAACCTTGTTGAAGCATATGTGTTCCCGAAATGTGAGCACAATGCCGTTGCCATCTCTTTGAATAACGTAATCTCTGTATGAACAACGCATCTGTGTGAATGATGCTTTGTCCCACTGAGATGGTGTGAGTAGTCAAGAGATCTCGTCCTTGAGCTCCAAATCTTCCTTGAGCTCCACCACCTCACTTTTCAAACCTTCTTCCTCACCAACCATTGTACACTTATATCCCTCTTTTACTGTAATAGAAACATCTTATCCTGCATATCTGTCTGTCAGCATGCCGCGCAACCCCACATCAAAGCACTCAATGGCATCTCAAATGGCAAGGTCCGCCAAACGCCAGGAGATGGAACAATGCCTTCAGCAGGCTGCTGCAGAGATTGGCAACAGGCATTTTGACAGTATCAGGAAAGCAGCTGCAGCAAACAACGTAGCTGAGTTGACTCTTTGTCACTGGTTGAACAGCCATCCAACAAAGACTGCGGGCTTCAATCATCGTCAAGCCAAAGGCCTAGCAGGCAGGGCGGATTTGCGCGCTGCCTGCCAGCGCCGCCCTGCCCGCTAGGCCTGGGGTCAGGCTGACAACCCCAGCAATTGTATCCACAATGTCTTCATTCAGGCATCCAGGTCAAGCTGCGCAGCTGTCTGGACATTGGCACACATGTCCTGCATCTGCAAGGTGGTAATCTGAACATGACTGAGAAAGCACTTTAGCAAACAAAGTTGATGGTGGAAGCAGGAACAAATGCGGATCTGGTAGAAACGAGACACTGCTGTGATCCTGGAAAGCATGCAGAGGGAGTATCAAAGTAGAGCGCCGGTACGGTCTCTCGAGAGAGAGAGGAGACCAAGTCCATCGTGCTGCATGCGTGTATGCTGTGCCTCTGACGTGTGACTTGGTATAAGGCTGAGACGTAGATTCAGTCCAGGTCCATACCAGCCCGTTGCCTTGTAGGGTTGGCCTCCTCAAACTTAGGGTTATATGACTGTCTGGTCCGAGGTAAAAACTGATATGCACTTTTTTTGTTCTGGGAACCTCAGTTGATAGGTAAAGATGTATAATAGTTACAAACATCGTTAAAGTTTAACGAAAATTGTAACTTTCCGAGCCGTCAAAGTTTTTGGGTGACCCAAAAAAAGTACTAATTGATGGGCCTGCTGATGCATTGAGGGCATGCATTGGGGTCCCCTGAGGTGGGATTGAGCCATGAAAGAGGTTTAGATTTGGGCATTGGAGCTTGACGCCATCATCCAAGGTTGCCAAGGTTGGCAACCTCCTCAACCTTGGCTGGAACCTCCCTAACCTTGGCAACCTTGGAAGGTTGGGGTTCCAAGTACGTTCCGCAGTGGGGTTGTTTCTGGGCAGCGGCTTGAATACAAAAGGGAAATTCAAAATTGAGACGCGTCTGTATTCATGTGGAGGACGGTCCACTACAAAAAAAGTTGGAATTTGTAGAGAATTATTGGGACGGTCAGATACAAAGCACAAGACGGTCCAATACAAAGCCAAGGACGGTCCATTACAAAGGTAAAGGCAGTCAAATACAAACAGACCTCCATACTGCTACTGAGACGGTCCAATACAAAGTGCTAGATGGTCCACTACAAAGGCAGAGATGGTCAGCTACAACTGCAGAGACGGTCAACTACAAACATCCCTCCACACCATCACTGTCCGTCACTCAACCATGGCACCCGTCACCTGCCCTGTCTGCCAATTCAGCTATGCAGCTAGCAACATCACCAACCACATGCGCAAAGCACATCCAGGGGTTGTAGTCAGTCAAGAAGCAGCAGCAGCTGTAGGGCTAGTAGCATGCCTGTGTGGTCAAGTGGTGATCAGTGAGGCAGCTCTACGGATCAACCAAGGGCTCAAGAAGTGTCAGAGCACGGAGAGCCAGTCAGCACCTGCACCAGCACAAGCACCTCAGCCTGGCTCACCGGACCAGACAGAGCCAGAGCTGACCAGACCGTCCAGCCCAGCTAGCAGTCCAACCTTGCCGCTCCCAGCAGCCAGCTTGGAATTTCCAGAAAATTACCAGTCTGACGCGTCTTCTGCTGAAGTGCCTGGCTTTTTTCTGCCAGCAGACACGCCTCCCCAGCAGCACTTGACCTCCCCAGCCAGCACAGCAGCAGACAGAGACGGAGCAGAGACCTTGCCTGACCTGCCAGGGTCACCGTCACTGTCACCGTCACCAGTTGCAGCGCCAACTTTTGCACATGGCACAGAACAAGACATGCCTGAAGATGGGATTGTTGTGCTGTTGCCAGGTACAACAGAGGAGGACACACACATGCACCCACCCATGCTGATTGACAGCCGGGAGGAAGAGCTGCCACAGCTGCAGCGCATTCCCAGTCTGGCACCTGTGGATGAATGGGACGTGCCTGTCTTGCAAGATGTGGATTCTTTTGCGGTGACAATCTTCCCGGCTGATCTACTCCGCATCTACCCTCCAGGCTGCATTTTCTCACTGATTGGACACGTCCCTGATTTCAAAGACCTGGACGCGTTCAAGGAGTGGGTGTATTTTGCAGAAAATAAGGTGGTCTTGCGGTTTGAGCCACGCTTCAAGCTTGCGCTTATTGCACGGCTCCAGCAGCCTCCACAAAGAGCTGCGCTAGCTGTCAATGACTATCCAACAGCACTGACGTGGGGCCAGCTGCGCATGGATGTCAGCATCCTTGTAGAGGCACTGGAAGACATTGGATGTGAGAGCATACGCATGGCAGGATATGGGTTCAAGGTTCCCATTGACCGCTTTGTGGATCCGGCAGTGTTCAGCTGCCATCCAATGCAAGCCAGCAATGTGTATGACATTGGTGTCAAGGTGGAGACGGAACACATTTCCCTGGTGGCGCCCAAATCCAAGAAGGGGAAGTACAGGCATTATCCCAGCATGCTACGTGCTGGCCGGGGGGTTTGGCAGTGTGGAGCTGAAGTGGAGGCAGCGTCCAGATGGAATTTCTCACTTCAAGGGATATTCTGTGTTTACGCACCTGCTCAAAGCAACAGCAGCACGTGCAGGCCAAGCAGGGCAGCCCATGAACATCAAAGCAGTCAGGGACCGGATCACCACTTTGCAGGCATGGAGGCAGCGGCTGCAGAGTACCAATTCTCAGCTTGGGACAGGATTGCGGCTAGAGGTGACGGTCACTGCAACAACGCTCAAGGAGGCTCAGATCCAGGCAGATGCAAGCAAGTGGCTGGATCCGCTGCACATGTTCACCAATGCAGCAGGGGATCAGCAGCTGCTCACACACATGGTCAAGGCAGAGGATCTATTTGCAGACATGGATGCACTGATGCGCTTGGCAGAGCAGCGGCAGATTGTGCGTGGCAATGACAGCAAGCCATCCACCCAGCTGCAGCGGCAAGTGGTAGTTGATCTCTACAACGCCATGGGCTGGAATCCCGGTAGACGGCCAACACCACTGAACAGTGACTCAGCATGGTGGAAGACTAGTCAAGCAGCCCTGGACACAGCTCAGCAGCTGGAGCGTTTCAACACACCTGCCAGAAGCAAGGAACTGTTTGCTCATGTGCAGATCCATCTACCGTGTCAAGGCTGTCATTGCATTGGAACATACACCCTCAGTGGAGGAGCCAAGCAGTTCCGCTTACGGTGTAGTCAATGCAAACACGGTCTCAGTACACAGAAGTTCCGCCTCCACCTGGCGCACCTGGTAGCAAGACGGCAACTGGGCATCCACCTTGAAGCGCTGGTGACAGAGCCAGCACAGCTCACTTTTGTGACCGTGCCAGAGGAGATGCCACTCATCAGACTCAGTCAGCGGCAGGAGCTTTCCTTGCTCTCACGTACAACAGAGTTGGAGGACATGCGTGAAAGTATGCTGGAGTGCCTGACAGTCTTGCTGGAAGAGTGGCGTGGCAACCCAGATCCGCTTGATATCAGGGAGCAGGCAGTGGAGCACCTGCATAGCCATCCACAAGCGGTGGAGCATCACCTTGGGACACGGAGCCAGGTAGCCATCTCTTCCTGCCTGGAGAGGCTAGGTGAGCGGGATGCTGAGCTGTCAAAACAGGAAGAGGTTGTGCTGCTGCACGGTGTGGCTGGGGCATTCCGCATATGCATTGTGCATTTGGAGCTGGTGCGGCGCTCCTTCACCTGTCAAGTGATTCCACTTGGAGCACGAGGCCCTTACTTTGGACTTCTCAAGCTGGCAAGCGGCAGGTATGAAGGGTTAGGGTTATATGACTGTCTGGTCCGAGGTAAAAAATGATATGCACTTTTTTTGTTCTGGGAACCTCAGTTGATAGGTAAAGATGTATAATAGTTACAAACATCGTTAAAGTTTAACGAAAATTGTAACTTTCCGAGCCGTCAAAGTTTTTGGGTGACCCAAGAAAAGTACTAATTGATGGGCCTGCTGATGCATTGAGGGCATGCATTGGGGTCCCCTGAGGTGGGATTGAGCCATGAAAGAGGTTTAGATTGGGGCATTGGAGCTTGACGCCATCATCCAAGGTTGCCAAGGTTGGCAACCTCCTCAACCTTGGCTGGAACCTCCCTAACCTTGGCAACCTTGGAAGGTTGGGGTTCCAAGTACGTTCCGCAGTGGGGTTGTTTCTGGGCAGCGGCTTGAATACAAAAGGGAAATTCAAAATTGAGACGCGTCTGTATTCATGTGGAGGACGGTCCACTACAAAAAAAGTTGGAATTTGTAGAGAATTATTGGGACGGTCTGATACAAAGCACAAGACGGTCCAATACAAAGCCAAGGACGGTCCATTACAAAGGTAAAGGCAGTCAAATACAAACAGACCTCCATACTGCTACTGAGACGGTCCAATACAAAGTGCTAGATGGTCCACTACAAAGGCAGAGATGGTCAGCTACAACTGCAGAGACGGTCAACTACAAACATCCCTCCACACCATCACTGTCCGTCACTCAACCATGGCACCCGTCACCTGCCCTGTCTGCCAATTCAGCTATGCAGCTAGCAACATCACCAACCACATGCGCAAAGCACATCCAGGGGTTGTAGTCAGTCAAGAAGCAGCAGCAGCTGTAGGGCTAGTAGCATGCCTGTGTGGTCAAGTGGTGATCAGTGAGGCAGCTCTACGGATCAACCAAGGGCTCAAGAAGTGTCAGAGCACGGAGAGCCAGTCAGCACCTGCACCAGCACAAGCACCTCAGCCTGGCTCACCGGACCAGACAGAGCCAGAGCTGACCAGACCGTCCAGCCCAGCTAGCAGTCCAACCTTGCCGCTCCCAGCAGCCAGCTTGGAATTTCCAGAAAATTACCAGTCTGACGCGTCTTCTGCTGAAGTGCCTGGCTTTTTTCTGCCAGCAGACACGCCTCCCCAGCAGCACTTGACCTCCCCAGCCAGCACAGCAGCAGACAGAGACGGAGCAGAGACCTTGCCTGACCTGCCAGGGTCACCGTCACTGTCACCGTCACCAGTTGCAGCGCCAACTTTTGCACATGGCACAGAACAAGACATGCCTGAAGATGGGATTGTTGTGCTGTTGCCAGGTACAACAGAGGAGGACACACACATGCACCCACCCATGCTGATTGACAGCCGGGAGGAAGAGCTGCCACAGCTGCAGCGCATTCCCAGTCTGGCACCTGTGGATGAATGGGACGTGCCTGTCTTGCAAGATGTGGATTCTTTTGCGGTGACAATCTTCCCGGCTGATCTACTCCGCATCTACCCTCCAGGCTGCATTTTCTCACTGATTGGACACGTCCCTGATTTCAAAGACCTGGACGCGTTCAAGGAGTGGGTGTATTTTGCAGAAAATAAGGTGGTCTTGCGGTTTGAGCCACGCTTCAAGCTTGCGCTTATTGCACGGCTCCAGCAGCCTCCACAAAGAGCTGCGCTAGCTGTCAATGACTATCCAACAGCACTGACGTGGGGCCAGCTGCGCATGGATGTCAGCATCCTTGTAGAGGCACTGGAAGACATTGGATGTGAGAGCATACGCATGGCAGGATATGGGTTCAAGGTTCCCATTGACCGCTTTGTGGATCCGGCAGTGTTCAGCTGCCATCCAATGCAAGCCAGCAATGTGTATGACATTGGTGTCAAGGTGGAGACGGAACACATTTCCCTGGTGGCGCCCAAATCCAAGAAGGGGAAGTACAGGCATTATCCCAGCATGCTACGTGCTGGCCGGGGGTTTGGCAGTGTGGAGCTGAAGTGGAGGCAGCGTCCAGATGGAATTTCTCACTTCAAGGGATATTCTGTGTTTACGCACCTGCTCAAAGCAACAGCAGCACGTGCAGGCCAAGCAGGGCAGCCCATGAACATCAAAGCAGTCAGGGACCGGATCACCACTTTGCAGGCATGGAGGCAGCGGCTGCAGAGTACCAATTCTCAGCTTGGGACAGGATTGCGGCTAGAGGTGACGGTCACTGCAACAACGCTCAAGGAGGCTCAGATCCAGGCAGATGCAAGCAAGTGGCTGGATCCGCTGCACATGTTCACCAATGCAGCAGGGGATCAGCAGCTGCTCACACACATGGTCAAGGCAGAGGATCTATTTGCAGACATGGATGCACTGATGCGCTTGGCAGAGCAGCGGCAGATTGTGCGTGGCAATGACAGCAAGCCATCCACCCAGCTGCAGCGGCAAGTGGTAGTTGATCTCTACAACGCCATGGGCTGGAATCCCGGTAGACGGCCAACACCACTGAACAGTGACTCAGCATGGTGGAAGACTAGTCAAGCAGCCCTGGACACAGCTCAGCAGCTGGAGCGTTTCAACACACCTGCCAGAAGCAAGGAACTGTTTGCTCATGTGCAGATCCATCTACCGTGTCAAGGCTGTCATTGCATTGGAACATACACCCTCAGTGGAGGAGCCAAGCAGTTCCGCTTACGGTGTAGTCAATGCAAACACGGTCTCAGTACACAGAAGTTCCGCCTCCACCTGGCGCACCTGGTAGCAAGACGGCAACTGGGCATCCACCTTGAAGCGCTGGTGACAGAGCCAGCACAGCTCACTTTTGTGACCGTGCCAGAGGAGATGCCACTCATCAGACTCAGTCAGCGGCAGGAGCTTTCCTTGCTCTCACGTACAACAGAGTTGGAGGACATGCGTGAAAGTATGCTGGAGTGCCTGACAGTCTTGCTGGAAGAGTGGCGTGGCAACCCAGATCCGCTTGATATCAGGGAGCAGGCAGTGGAGCACCTGCATAGCCATCCACAAGCGGTGGAGCATCACCTTGGGACACGGAGCCAGGTAGCCATCTCTTCCTGCCTGGAGAGGCTAGGTGAGCGGGATGCTGAGCTGTCAAAACAGGAAGAGGTTGTGCTGCTGCACGGTGTGGCTGGGGCATTCCGCATATGCATTGTGCATTTGGAGCTGGTGCGGCGCTCCTTCACCTGTCAAGTGATTCCACTTGGAGCACGAGGCCCTTACTTTGGACTTCTCAAGCTGGCAAGCGGCAGGTATGAAGGGTTAGGGTTATATGACTGTCTGGTCCGAGGTAAAAAATGATATGCACTTTTTTTTGTTCTGGGAACCTCAGTTGATAGGTAAAGATGTATAATAGTTACAAACATCGTTAAAGTTTAACGAAAATTGTAACTTTCCGAGCCGTCAAAGTTTTTGGGTGACCCAAGAAAAGTACTAATTGATGGGCCTGCTGATGCATTGAGGGCATGCATTGGGGTCCCCTGAGGTGGGATTGAGCCATGAAAGAGGTTTAGATTGGGGCATTGGAGCTTGACGCCATCATCCAAGGTTGCCAAGGTTGGCAACCTCCTCAACCTTGGCTGGAACCTCCCTAACCTTGGCAACCTTGGAAGGTTGAGCGCACCACAACTTCAAAGAAGTTCCAAGTACGTTCCGCAGTGGGGTTGTTTCTGGGCAGCGGCTTGAATACAAAAGGGAAATTCAAAATTGAGACGCGTCTGTATTCATGTGGAGGACGGTTGACTACAAAAAAAAGTTGGAATTTGTAGAGAATTATTGGGACGGTCTGATACAAAGCACAAGACGGTCCAATACAAAGCCAAGGACGGTCCATTACAAAGGTAAAGGCAGTCAAATACAAACAGACCTCCACACTGCTACTGAGACGGTCCAATACAAAGTGCTAGACGGTCCACTACAAAGGCAGAGACGGTCAGCTACAACTGCAGAGACGGTCAACTACAAACATCCCTCCACACCATCACTGTCCGTCACTCAACCATAGCACCCGTCACCTGCCCTGTCTGCCAATTCAGCTATGCAGCTAGCAACATCACCAACCACATACGCAAAGCACATCCAGGGGTTGTAGTCGGTCAAGAAGCAGCAGCAGCTGTAGGGCTAGTAGCATGCCTGTGTGGTCAAGTGGTGATCAGTGAGGCAGCTCTACGGATCCACCAAGGGCTCAAGAAGTGTCAGAGCACAGAGAGCCAGTCAGCACCTGCACCAGCACGAGCACCTCAGCCTGGCTCACCGGACCAGACAGAGCCAGAGCTGACCAGACCGTCCAGCCCAGCTAGCAGTCCAACCTTGCCGCTCCCAGCAGCCAGCTTGGAATTTCCAGAAAATTACCAGTCTGACGCATCTTCTGCTGAAGTGCCTGGTTTTTTTCTGCCAGCAGACACGCCTCCCCAGCAGCACTTGACCTCCCCAGCCAGCACAGCAGCAGACGCAGACGGAGCAGAGACCTTGCCTGACCTGCCAGGGTCACCGTCACTGTCACCGTCACCAGTTGCAGCGCCAACTTTTGCACATGGCACAGAACAAGACATGCCTGAAGATGGGATTGTTGTGCTGTTGCCAGGTACAACAGAGGAGGACACACACATGCACCCACCCATGCTGATTGACAGCTGGGAGGAAGAGCTGCCACAGCTGCAGAGCATTCCCAGTCTGGCACCTGTGGATGAATGGGACGTGCCTGTCTCTCAAGATGTGGATTCTTTTGCGGTGACAATCTTCCCGGCTGATCTACTCCGCATCTACCCTCCAGGCTGCATTTTCTCACTGATTGGACACGTCCCTGATTTCAAAGACCTGGATGCGTTCAAAGGGTGGGTGTATTTTGCAGAAAATAAGGTGGTCTTGTGGTTTGAGCCACGCTTCAAGCTTGCGCTTATTGCACGGCTCCAGCAGCCTCCACAAAGAGCTGCGCTAGCTGTCAATGACTATCCAACAGCACTGACGTGGGGCCAGCTGCGCATGGATGTCAGCATCCTTGTAGAGGCACTGGAAGACATTGGATGTGAGAGCATACGCATGGCAGGATATGGGTTCAAGGTTCCCATTGACCGCTTTGTGGATCCGGCAGTGTTCAGCTGCCATCCGATGCAAGCCAGCAATGTGTATGACATTGGTGTCAAGGTGGAGACAGAATACATTTCCTTGGTGGCGCCCAAATCCAAGAAGGGGAAATACAGGCATTATCCCAGCATGCTACGTGCTGGCCGGGGGTTTGGCAGTGTGGAGCTGAAGTGGAGGCAGCGTCCAGATGGAATTTCTCACTTCAAGGGATATTCTGTGTTTACGCACCTGCTCAAAGCAACAGCAGCACGTGCAGGCCAAGCAGGGCAGCCCATGAACATCAAAGCAGTCAGGGACCGGATCACCACTTTGCAGGCATGGAGGCAGCAGCTACAGAGTACCAATTCTCAGCTTGGGACAGGATTGCGGCTAGAGGTGACGGTCACTGCAACAACGCTCAAGGAGGCTCAGATCCAGGCAGATGCAAGCAAGTGGCTGGATCCGCTGCACATGTTCACCAATGCAGCAGGGGATCAGCAGCTGCTCACACACATGGTCAAGGCAGAGGATCTATTTGCAGACATGGATGCACTGATGCGCTTGGCAGAGCAGCGGCAGATTGTGCGTGGCAATGACAGCAAGCCATCCACCCAGCTGCAGCGGCAAGTGGTAGTTGATCTCTACAACGCCATGGGCTGGAATCCCGGTAGACGGCCAACACCACTGAACAGTGACTCAGCATGGTGGAAGACTAGTCAAGCAGCCCTGGACACAGCTCAGCAGCTGGAGCGTTTCAACACACCTGCCAGAAGCAAGGAACTGTTTGCTCATGTGCAGATCCATCTACCGTGTCAAGGCTGTCATTGCATTGGAACATACACCCTCAGTGGAGGAGCCAAGCAGTTCCGCTTACGGTGTAGTCAATGCAAACACGGTCTCAGTACACAGAAGTTCCGCCTCCACCTGGCGCACCTGGTAGCAAGACGGCAACTGGGCATCCACCTTGAAGCGCTGGTGACAGAGCCAGCACAGCTCACTTTTGTGACCGTGCCAGAGGAGATGCCACTCATCAGACTCAGTCAGCGGCAGGAGCTTTCCTTGCTCTCACGTACAACAGAGTTGGAGGACATGCGTGAAAGTATGCTGGAGTGCCTGACAGTCTTGCTGGAAGAGTGGCGTGGCAACCCAGATCCGCTTGATATCAGGGAGCAGGCAGTGGAGCACCTGCATAGCCATCCACAAGCGGTGGAGCATCACCTTGGGACACGGAGCCAGGTAGCCATCTCTTCCTGCCTGGAGAGGCTAGGTGAGCGGGATGCTGAGCTGTCAAAACAGGAAGAGGTTGTGCTGCTGCACGGTGTGGCTGGGGCATTCCGCATATGCATTGTGCATTTGGAGCTGGTGCGGCGCTCCTTCACCTGTCAAGTGATTCCACTTGGAGCACGAGGCCCTTACTTTGGACTTCTCAAGCTGGCAAGCGGCAGGTATGAAGGGTTAGGGTTATATGACTGTCTGGTCCGAGGTAAAAAATGATATGCACTTTTTTTGTTCTGGGAACCTCAGTTGATAGGTAAAGATGTATAATAGTTACAAACATCGTTAAAGTTTAACGAAAATTGTAACTTTCCGAGCCGTCAAAGTTTTGGGGTGACCCAAGAAAAGTACTAATTGATGGGCCTGCTGATGCATTGAGGGCATGCATTGGGGTCCCCTGAGGTGGGATTGAGCCATGAAAGAGGTTTAGATTGGGGCATTGGAGCTTGACGCCATCATCCAAGGTTACCAAGGTTGGCAACCTCCTCAACCTTGGCTGGAACCTCCCTAACCTTGGTAACCTTGGATTTAGGGTTTAGGGTTAGGGTTACAATACTACCTGCCAGGGGTTAGGGTTAGGGGGTTACAGGGTGTTGCCCGCTAGGGATGGAAAAAAAGTTGGTCTGAGCTCTTAATCAAAGTTGTAGTACTAGTCCATAGGAACATATTCCTGGCTGATCTCTACTCAAGTTGACTTACCGGTTGCGGAGATATACGGGTCGGAAGTTTGACTCGGAGTGAAAAGTGACTTCATGAAAGGTGGCAGCCAGGCTTCTGGCTATGCCCCTACCTTGTTCAGAGTAGTGTAATTAGTGTGCTTGCAAAGGGTTACAAGGCCCTGCCTGGTGAAAGCCGGTACAACTGCAAATCTGTACTAATGGGATATGTAGGGATACCCTAGAGTAATGTATATGCAAAGTCCTGCGGTACCCCGTAGGGTTAGGGTTTTAGGGTTAAGGGTTAGGGTTATATGACTGTCTGGTCCGAGGTAAAAACTGATATGCACTTTTTTTGTTCTAGCAACCTCAGTTGATAGGTAAAGATGTATAATAGTTACAAACATTGTTAAAGTTTAACAAAAAACGTAACTTTCTGAGCCGTCAAAGTTTTGGGGTGACCTGAAAAAAGTACTAATTGATGGGCCTGCTGATGCATTGAGGGCATGCATTGGGGTCCCCTGAGGTGGGATTGAGCCATGAAAGAGGTTTAGATTGGGGCATTGGAGCTTGACGCCATCATCCAAGGTTACCAAGGTTGGCAACCTCCTCAACCTTGGCTGGAACCTCCCTAACCTTGGCAACCTTGGAAGGTTGTGCTCAACCTTGGCTGGAACCTCCTCAACCTTGGCAACCTTGGAAGGTTGTGCTCAACCTTGGCTAGAACCTCCCAAACCTTGGTTGCCTGGGGAAGTTGTGCCCAACCTTGGCAACCTCCTGATGTTGGCATGCAGAATGGAGAACCTTGACTACCTTCTGCTGTCAGTCTTGGTACCTTGTCAAGATTTTGTGGAGCCTTCCAAGGTTCACAACCTTGTGAGGATGCCAAGCAACCTGTGAACCTTGGTCAGCAACCTTGCAACCTTTGTATGTTTGATGTGGCCAACCTTTGGAGGTTACAACAGTATACTACCCTGTGTTGCTGAGGTTGATGTGCAGGCAGGTGTGGGACTTGGGACATGGACAGGCAGGTTGAGGAGGAGGTTGACAAAAACCTAAAAGATTCTAGCTTCAGCATACCACATTTCTTCCAGGCAGAAACACCTCAACATTGATTTGAGGCTGCAAGATGGGCTTTTCATGAGCAATCAACATCAGCAACGCGTGGAACTTAGGGTTAGGGTTATATGACTGTCTGGTCCGAGGTAAAAAATGATATGCACTTTTTTTGTTCTGGGAACCTCAGTTGATAGGTAAAGATGTATAATAGTTACAAACATCGTTAAAGTTTAACGAAAATTGTAACTTTCCGAGCCGTCAAAGTTTTTGGGTGACCCAAGAAAAGTACTAATTGATGGGCCTGCTGATGCATTGAGGGCATGCATTGGGGTCCCCTGAGGTGGGATTGAGCCATGAAAGAGGTTTAGATTGGGGCATTGGAGCTTGACGCCATCATCCAAGGTTACCAAGGTTGGCAACCTCCTCAACCTTGGCAACCTTGGAAGGTTGTGCTCAACCTTGGCTGGAACCTCCTCAACCTTGGCAACCTCGGAAGGTTGTGCTCAACTTTGGCTGGAACCTCCTCAACCTTAGGGGGTTACAAGGGCCTCCCTCAGGAAAGCAAAAACAATTGCAAATCTGTACTAATGGGATATGTAGGGATACCCTAGGGTAGTGTGTATGCAAAGTCCTGCGGTACCCTGTACCACGCCCATACCGTGGCGGACCGTCAAAGTTTGGCAGCCAATTCTCTCGGGGAAGAAAAAAAAAATTTCAAGTGGAGGAAATGGCTTGTATTTGTGTGTGGACATGTTCAAGGAAGTTCAGAGAGGGTGTATATGCAGTATCAGCACTGTGCGTGCAGCGCAGGTTGCGTGGTTGGCGGTCAAAGTTGGCCATGAAGTGCCTGTCTGGGCACTTGACCTGAGGTTGTGAAGTACCGGTGAAGTTGGGGTCAACTTGGGGTCAACTTGGGGTCAACTTGAGTGAAGTACCTTGAGCATACCACAACTTCAAAGAAGTTGGGGCAAGTACACTAAAGTACCGTGAACTTAGGTCAACTTCAGTACCACCTGAGTCCCCAAGGGTGAACTTCAGACAACTCCAGTTAGGGTTAGGGTTAGGGTTAGGGTTAGGGTTAGGGTTAGGGTTAGGGTTAGGGTTAGGGTTAGGGTTAGGGTTAGGGTTAGGGTTAGGGTTAGGGTTAGGGTTAGGGTTAGGGTTAGGGTTAGGGTTAGGGTTAGGGTTAGGGTTAGGGTTAGGGTTAGGGTTAGGGTAGGTGCTGCTTGTCCAGGGTTTGTGTAACCTTTTAACCTTAGCAA
>CAKMXE010000007.1:600000-855327 GCA_928722275.1 Ustilago vetiveriae
AGCCGAACACAAAACGAGCTGCTAGAGACTTTCACACTCGCGATCGCACCAACTTGGCTCGTGCACTCGCAACCTTCCAATCACCCTGTGCTGCAAGTCACCCGCAACAAGACACAACCATGTCTCTACAGTCGCCATCTCAAGCCCTCCCTGATAGTGTCATGGCGCAAGACGAGGCGATGCGCGACGACTCATCCGCACGCAAGTACAACAAGACCTCGCATCTCCAGAAGCGACATGCCCAGGACAACTTACCCGGCGACGCAACAAGCTCCTCGACGGGCGCGCAATTCGTGCCTCCAGCCGATGCAGGTCAGCCTTATGATCCTGTTGCCGAATACAGACGCGGTCGAGCACTGACTGCCGACAACCTCGAAAGAATTCCCGACGCTGATCAACTCGCTCCGGGCATCCGTCTGCCTGGTCGGCTCATCGACTCGCACGGAGCTGACACCGACATGCAGACCTCTTCTGACGCCGACGGAGGCGCTCAGAGCCTCGAAACAGGCCACACTAGTGTGGGTGCTTTCGGCGAAGGAGGTGCTTCCGTGCCAGGTGTTCCTCCTGAGCTCGATCCGCGGACAGCCACTTTCCGACCACACAGCCCAGGCGAAGCCTCGGTCTTCTCGGTCGCCGTTCAGCCACCAGCTTCGCCCAAAGCCAGCATCGTAGAACCTTCAGAGCCTACCAGTCCCTTTGTCGAGACTACGCCATCGCGCAGCGGCGCTTCCGATCGATATGGCATTCCGACCAGCAGCGCCTCAGCAACGGCTGGCTCATCATCGTATTCTGCCTCGGCACGCGGTTCCTCACCACCGCTTTCCATGGGCTACGCGCCGTCGGAAGCATTCAATTCGGCCATGCGACTTGGGCCCGGTCCTAGTATGTTGGGTCGCAACGTGGCCAGCGTAGCACCCTCCGAGGCAGGCAGTGTCTCCTCGACAGGAACCGGTGGGGGAGGCCCAGGTTCTACCGGCACAGCCGACGATCAAGAGGTGGCATTGCGAGCCGCCTACATTGAACGACAGCGCATGCGCGAGCGAGAGCTGATGGGAGGAGAAGCGGGGGTCGGAGGAACAACGATCCCCTCGTTCAATCTGCCCGCACGTGGATCGACTCCTTTGGCATTCGCCCCCGGTCTCTCTGCACGTCTAGGCGGTGGATCTGGCAACGCGGCATTCGACAATGTCAGTCGAGCTGGCAGCACAGCCGCGACGACAGGAACCAACTCACCTCCACCGAGTCCGTCAGGAAGCGAAATCCCCTACGCGGTAGCTTCACCCTCTCGTCGAGGGAGCGTAGATAGTACCGAGACGCTGGGGAGTATGCGCGCACCTCCCAGCGTGCAAGGCTTCGAACCAGGCAGCGGCATCGAATCGCGCCGCATGAGCAGAGGCGGCAGCTCGGTCGGATTCGACGAGATTGCCAGACGCGGAAGCGAAGGAGGACTTGCTGCCAATGCTATGGATGAAGACAGTTTGGATGTCGGTGGAGTTCGCGATGAGGCCCAGGCGTTGTAAGCTGGCGGGTGTACATTGCAATTGACAGGATCATTCACAGCGTTGTACTCAATCCTTGTGTGATGCCGGCGCATGTGATTCGAACGACAAGGTGCGAGGGCATTCTTCTGTGTTCACCGACATCGTTGATGATCCCAAACCGAAGTCAGAAGAATGAGATGCGATGATTCGACCGAGATCGGCATCGCCGATAAGCACGCTGTCAGACTGTGCAAGTGCGATCCTGCGCCGCTGTCCACGCGGGCTTGCACCTTCGGAGAGGCTTGCGGCATTATCGCAACGGTGAGCTTTCTCGTTCCCCTAGCTTATTGCGGAGGGAGATGATGGGAAATCGCTTCGCCGACGAATCAAAGGACTCGGTCAGCCGGGAAGCGCAAAGCCGATCAAGTGGTATCGTTCATGGTACGTTTGCTAGAGATAGCAGTCGCGCAATGCTTTGCAATGCTGGCAATCTGGTCGTTGTTCGGCTAAGCAGCCATTGCATCGCCAAGAGCGCGTCAAGCTGATCAGCATAAAGCTCGAGTCTGAAACCATCCACTTTGGTATCTGTCGGAAGTCGATCAGCCGACGGTGCCGCGTCCGAGCGGAGTATCCTCGCTTATGCAACCGAACAAAATGAACCACTACGGTAAAGTTTCTGCGCACGGTAGAAAGTATCCTTCTGACAGTTGAGGTTGAGTTTGAGAGGGTCAGACAATAGCATAGCATCGCAAGGTTGTCGCGCCGAAGAGGTCCAAGGGTGCGAGCTGCGCGCTTCTATGTGCTCTCATACATCCAAGCCAGACATCGATCAAGGGCAACGGAACATGGGCAAACAGCGTTCCGATTTTGGTTTCGAGAAGGTCGAATCGTCTGAACTCAACGTTTCTTCGCTCTTGTCGCCTGGCCAAGCGGAAGAGAATGACGAGATAAGAATTTTCTCCCCCAATCTTTAGCTCGATTCTACCGTAGCTGGGATGGGCTATCAAAGCTACCGTACCGCGTCACTCGCCTGGTTGGCAGTGGCGCTCGTGTCTGCTGGCTGTCAAAAGAAGCTAATGCGTCTCCTGCAGCTCGCCTAGAATCAATGCTGCGAAGATCTTGCGGCGGAGGCCTCTCCTTCCTAGTTGGGAGGCGCACCACACGTCTTTCTCGTCTCTGTTGGTCTCTCTCTTCGCAGCGACATGCTACTGAACCCTGGACAGTCTAGTCAAAATCCAAGAGAAGAGCTGCTGACCCTCTCGGTCCCTTGGCGAATCGCTTGGGCCCATCTGTTGTGCACCCCTTCAACTAGTCTCCTCCTTGGCCCCACGCACCAAGCCTCTCGGTGGATTCACTTGGAAGCTAGATTCGCGCCATCGACATGGGTGTAAGCCTGTCTCCCACCATGCTGCTGTCATTAGACTGACAGCGTAGGAGTGCCACTCGACATTGGATTAAAGTCAAGCTTCGGTCTGAGTTGCGACGCGATAAACTTCGAAGGTGAGCGCGTCGGGTGAGGCTGTTGCGATGCCAACCAACACCGACAAGGTCAGCTGGGAGTGGCAGATCAGAGCTACAGTACATCGCGTGCATGCATAGCCGCTCTGGAAGGCTGGCCCACCGTCCGTCCGGAATCCCAGCTCGGCGTTGTCAGTGTCGCGCCGCCGCTCTATCTGTATTCATGCACTCTACCAAGCTATCCGCTATCCGTCGGGGTGCAAGCAAATAGCGCGACGTAGTCAGCTTGTCGTAGCCCTCCTGACAGCCGCCTACAACTGTCTGGTAAAGCTGCAACGTCTACGTCCTGTTCCATTTTGCCGGCCACCGAGTGATCCTGATCCTCTGCCCCTCGCCCCGCACCCGTTTCGACTCTCACCTTGTCCTCGCTGCCGTTTCCTTCTTCTTCTATCGAACCTCGCTTGGCTTCGGAACACCCCCTTCCATATTAGCAATCTCCGCCATGTGTCCTTCTGGCGCTGCTGTTCCATTCGCCAATTAGCAGCGTCGCCGAGGGACAGGGTCCATGCAACTCTCGACACCGTAACCCGCAATGTCTCTGTCCCGCACCGCAGTCTGAGCCCCCGCGTATCGTCACGGACCCCTTCGAGCGACGAGATCAGCTCGCATCGGATCATCATCAGCTTGCTACTGAACAGGACGCTTAAAAAGACCTCGATTCAGAAGATATCGTATCACGGTCTTCGTCCCTATCCCATCTGTGGTTGCTTTTCCCTCCCCTCTCCCCTCTTCCCGGCTTCCTTTTCCTTCCCCCCTCCTTAGCGGCAACTGGCCCTCTGTTACGGCGAGCTAGGCTTTTATTTGAGCCCCTTCGACCTTCTTTTGCACTTCTTGGCCGACTTTCATCTGCCCTCCCCTCCCCTCTGTAGAAGGCATGAGGTTCCTCTCCTTCGCTGCTGCAGCGGCCAGTGCTGGCTTGCTGTTCGTCAGTAGTACCGTTCAGGCGGGCAACCTTCCGCCTGCCGCTGCTGGACCCCAACCCATCACTGGTCCAGCTAACGCCCCCAATGCTCCTCCCACCATCAAGCACAGCAGAGGCAAGGTCGCCCAGCTCGAGAAAGCCACCTACCTCCCTCGAGGCTACATTGTCGAGCTGCAAGCTTCCTCGTCCAAGTCCGGCAAGCGCTCCAATCCGCACGCCGAGGTGCACAACCATCTCGCCAAGCGTGCCGGACCCTACAAGACTCGTTACGAGTACGACGATCCCAAGACGTTTGTCGGTATGTCGGTCGTCCTCGAGAGCGATGAAGACTATCACTCGCTGGTCTCGGCTCCCGGTGTCAAGGCGGTCTATCGCACCACTCTCCACTCGCTCCCCGCTTTCGAGCCGGTCGTCGTCTCTGAGGAGTTCGTCAAGGCTTCCACGGGCAAGGATGTTGCCGCTGCTCCCAGCCGCAAGAAGCGCCGTGACGAGCCAAAGAACGCCGAACAGGGTTACAAGGACACTTTCTCTCCGCATCGTATGACCAATCTCTCTGCGGTGCACGAAAAGGGCTTCCTTGGCAAAGGGCAGGTCGTAGGAATCATTGATACCGGTATCGATTACAGACATCCAGGCCTTGGTGGAAAGCCGGGAAACAAGCCATGCTATGGCCCAGGCTGTCTTGTCATTGGTGGCTACGCTTTCGTCGACGACAACTTCAACGGCACCAACACTCCAGTTGCTAGCAACGACCCTTACGACTGCCAAGGGCACGGTACTCACGTTGGAGGCACCGTCGCTGCCAATGACACAGCTCTTGGTTTCACCGGTGCTGCCCCTCACGCAAACATCCGTGCTTATCGTGTCTTTGGCTGCACTGGAAGCACGCCTGACGACATCATCATTGCTGCCCTTCAGCGAGCTTTCTTCGACGGCTGCGATGTGCTCAGTCTCTCGCTCGGAGGCGCCGGTGGCTGGAGCGAGGCTCCGTCATCGGCCGTAGCTGGACGAATCGCCAGTCTGGGAACCCCTCTTGCTATCGCCAATGCCAACGATGGTGCCTACGGTATGGCTTATTCTTCTTCCCCCGCAACCGGCGACCACGTCATGGCGGTCGGCTCGGTGCAGAATGTCGACTTGACGGGTATCACTGCCGGCATCGTCCCGACCAACCTGAGTCAAAAGAACGTCACGGTGCTCAAAGGTTCGCCTTTCACTTTCGCCTCTGGTCAGTCCAAGGTGCTCGAGGTGTATCCTACATCCAACAGTCTCACTGTCACCGATGATGGCTGTTCGCCTCTTCCGGACTCGACTCCGGATCTGTCCAACAAGGTGGTCCTTGTTGGACGAGGCACGTGTACCTTTGCGACCAAGTTTGCCAACATCAACGCAAAGGGAGGCAAGTACGTGCTTGTCTACAACAGTCTGTCTTCGATCACGTATGTACAGACCGACATTGCTGGTCAACAGGCTGCTTCGCTGACGCGCGCCGATGGACTTTACCTCAAGCAGCAGATCAACAACGGCATCAAGGTCTCGCTCGATTTCTCCAACACTGCGCTTGCCACGATCCCCGACGCGGCCACCGGTGGCCTGATGAGCGGCTTTAGCACCTATGGACCTTCGTACGAGAACCGACTGGATACGCCGACGACGTCAGCTCCGGGTGGTAACATCCTGAGTACCTATCCTCTTGCCAAGGGCGCTTACGCCATTTTGTCCGGTACGTCGATGGCCACTCCTTTCATGTCGGGATCCATCGCCGTCTTGCAGTCGGCTCGTGGCAAATTCACGCCCGAGCAGCTCAACAGCATCTTCTCCAACACTGCCAGCCCACTGAAGAACTCGACGAGCGACGGTTCGCTGTATGAATCGGTCGCCAAGCAAGGTACGGGTCTGGTCGACATCAACAAGGCGCTGTACCAGCAGATCACGCTGAGCCCCTCGGCCATCGAGCTCAACGATACGGCTCACTTCAACGGAACACAGACGATCACTGTCAGGAACTTGGGCAGCAAGCCGCTCGGCTACACGCTCTCGCACATTCCTTTCGGCACGGCTCAGTCGCAGGAGGATGACTCGATCTTCTTCAACCTGGGCCCCGTTCCTCTTAGCGCCAGTTATGCTAGTGTTCGTCTGAGCAAGACCAAGATTGTCGTCCCTCCGAAGGGATCGGCTAGCTTTACTGCATCGTTCACGCCTCCCGAGGGCGTTCGTAGCGACAAGCTGCCCTTCTACTCGGGAGTGATCCACCTCGAGCCGCAATCTTCGAGCTACAGTGCGGCCAACATTGCCTACGGCGGTTACAAGGCTGACACGTCCAAGACGCAGATTCTGGACAACACGAGCGAGCTGTTCGGTGTTGGGCTTCCGGTGCTCGCTTCCGCGGACGGCAACACGTTTATTGAGAGCGACGATACTTCGTATTCGCTCAAGGACGTCTCGAACTGGCCGCAGTTTGTCTACCGGCTCAACTACGGCACGCCTTACTTGCAGATCGACATTGTCAACTCTACTTTGCAGTTGCAGCCGACGTACAATGTCGATGGCTCTTTCAACGGCAAGACGACGACAAGGACGACTGCGGCGGCGAATCACAAGAGATTTGTTCGTCATCGTCGTCAGAATGGTCAGATCAAGCCGCAGCCTATGCCTGTTCCGGGAGCACCCAAGCCCAAGCCAGGACCGGGTGGACCTCCTCCGAGAAACGGCCCAGGTGGGCCTCCGGGTGGACCTCCTGGCGCTGGAACGGGACCGGCACCCAAGCCTAAGCCTCGACCGTCGCAGCCTGCTGGCGGAACTGGAGCTGGGGCCAAGTTAACCGATGTGGCCACGGTGGGCATGTTGGGCAATGGCTACTGGAACGGCCGAAATAGCGCTACTGGACAGCTTTCGGATTACTCGTACAACGTGCAGCTCATCACACCTGATCTGACGCTTGCTCAGAACGGGAGCACGACGCTGACGCCAGGTACCTACAAGGTTCTGTTGCGAGCGCAGCGTGTGCTGACGGACAGCACGCTCGAGAGCAGTTACGAATCGTACCTCTCTCACGCTTTCACCATCACCGAATGAGTTCTTTCTTCCCCACAGTGATCCGCTTTGCGTCGCCTGGTTGCGATGTGGAGTGGCTTCCAAGTCGTTTCGACTGCAGCGACTCGTCGAGATCCATTGACTCTTCGAACCACGCTCTTGAACAAGGTCACCCTCTTTCGCTTTTTCTGTTGCCTTTGTCTCGTAAATGTCTTGAGGGTTTTCGGCCTGTACTATTTTTCTCGAATTGCAAATACAAGACCTGATCAACCACGTTTCTGAAGAGGCGATGCGGGGAATCGAGTCCACGTTGCAGATGAGACCACACTGTACTATAGTGTAGGAACGGATGCTGGGAGTGCAAAGCGATTGAGAAACGTGATTGTTCCTGCTAGGGTGCTTGGCAGCGGAGAACAAGATCCGAGATGGGAAAAGGAAGCATCTCTTCCGCGAGGAAAGGGTTCAAACGGTTGCGATCGACGAAGGGGCGAGCAAGAGCGAAGCGAACGTGGACAGAAGCAGTTTGTTTTCCAAGACCTCGCTTGGCCCTGTTCGACTAGACCCAAAAGAGAAGAACAAGAAAAAGAAATTCGATGTGCAAGAACACACTGTGCGGCCAGTCAGTCAACATGGTACAGAGCCGCACCGTAGGCTCCAGACCAAACACACCTGACTGTCCACGGCCTTCTCCGAGACGCTCCAGCAGATGCTATAGCTAACCGAAGCCAAAGTTTTCGCAGATTGACAAGCGAACGGAGTGTGAAATGGTAGGAGCGTCACCGCTGTCAAGTTCGGCGGAACGCCTTCCGAGCAGATAACTTCCTGCTCCCCTCTTGGCCGCCACCGCTGGTCTCTTTGATTGGACAACGGTTGCTCCATGCACGATAGCAGGAACGTGTCAAGATGGTTATCGCTTGCATGCGGCTCGAGCCGCGCCCTATCTTTTTTCTCCAACAAGCTCTTCGCCGCTCCTCCACGCTAAGCAAACAGCAGGAACACAAACTAGCCTGGAAGAATCTATAGCCGAATGGCGTCGGCATTGCAAGGCAATCAATTCGAGGGTCCTTCGTCCGTTGTCGAGTATCACGGTAACGCACATTCATCCTCTTGGAGCAACTCCAAGACTCGAGAGTATTGGGTCTGGACATCGACATATATAGCTCTGTGCGGATGCGAAGACCTACGCGCCGCTTTCTTCTTCCTTCACACATCCCCATCCCTACTGCCTTCCCCCTTTCTCGCACCATGAAGTTCGCCGCTTCCACCTTGGCCGTTTTGGCTGCGGCAAGCACCGTTGCTGCCGAACCTCTGCTCGGTCAACTCGCCCAGCTTGGCCAGCAGTACGCCAACAAGGGGCAAGAGCTTGCTGCCTGCGCTCGTGCTGGTACCGAGCTTTCGTGCCATGCCTCCTACGAGATACCGGCCGACAGCGCTGGATCGTGCTGCTACAACGGTGCTCTTGTCGCCGGTGGCAAGCAGAGCGGTCTGATCCTCAGCACTTCCTTCTGGACCACCAACGCTGCCGATCCGGTCAACAACGGTCCCAGGGACTCGACCACGATCCATGGATTGTGGCCCGATTACTGCGATGGTACCTATCCTCAGTTCTGCTCGTCCGTCAGCGGGATCCCCGAGTACACGGGTCAACAGATCGAGGCGGTCATGCAAAAGTACGATCCTGCCCTCTACGCGTACTACCAGACCTACTTTAAGGACCTGGATGGCGACAGCGCCGATTTCCTCGCGCACGAGTACAACAAGCATGGAACCTGCTACACCACCATGCGACCTCAATGCCAACCTCAACTTCCCTGGATCAGCCAACCGGATTTCGCCGTGCTCAACTACTTCCGTCAAATCGCCCACAAATTCCAGGAACGTCCGACGTACAATTTGCTCCAAGCAGCCGGAATCGTTCCTAGCTCGACGCAAAACTATACATTGGCCCAGATCCAGACGACGCTCCAATCCGCTCACGGCGCCACACCCTTCGTGGGCTGCAATAGGAAGGGCGAGTTGAACGAATTCTGGTACTTCTGGAACGTCCGTGGTCAGGTCAACTTTGGCCTTTACGAGCCAGTGGAATCAACGACAAAGTCGACGTGTCCGGCTAGCTTGAGGTATCTCCCCAAACCATGATTGTTTTCGTATCGATTGAAATGGATTTGTTTTCGTTGCTCAGATGTGCACGCCAAATCATACGCATCGAGTCTTGAGCGAGTGAAAGGAACCATGCGTGGGTGTGCAAAACAAGTTCAAAAGCTCTCCAAAACCTTTGCCGCCCAAGCATTCGCCTCGATCCGAGGTCGGAACTCCTCCACGACGCGCCTCAGCTCGTGCATTTGAGCCTCGGGATCCGCCTGCCAACGCGCCCGCTTCGCCTGCTCCGCCCCGCGCTCTGCCACCTTGCCCGACCGCTCGGCCCAAGTCCTGAGAAACTCGTCGACCAACGCGGCCCCCTGCCTCGTAACATCCTCCGGCAAGCTATCCAGCGCCGAAGTCGTCTGCTCGTCTTGATCGTAATCCTCCAGCTCCTCGGCTTTCCGCTTGGCCAGCGCAATCACCGAAGGTGGAAAGTTGGCCAGTTCGGCTACATTGATACCCAGACTCTGATCGCTGATCCCCGGCTCGACCTTGTACAAGAGTGTGATATCGCGATCCTGCCGTGTTCCGCCCTGTTTCTGCGTGACCAGCGCTACGACGTGCAGGTTGCGTACGTGCGCTTGCTGCGTCGCTAGGTTCGTCAGCTCGTGGAAGTGAGTGGCGAACAAACACTTGCATCGAATCTTGGTCGTGATCCACTCCGAGATGGCCCACGCCAGTCCAAAGCCGTCGTAGGTGGAAGTGCCCCTTCCGAGTTCGTCAATGATGATGAGCGAGTCGACGGTGGCCGTCTTGAGGATGGTCGCTGTCTCGAGCATCTCGGCCATAAAGGTCGAGACGCCTTTCAGCTGGCTGTCACCGGCTCCCACTCGCGCGAGGATGCAGTCAAATACAGGCAACCTGGCGCCTTCAGCGGCGGGAACAAAGCAGCCCACCTGGGCCATGAGAGCAATGATGCCGACTTGACGGATGTAGGTCGACTTTCCGCCCATGTTGGGCCCCGTGATGACCAGAAACTCGGATTTGCCGCGCACCATCTCTGTGTCATTGGAAATAAAGCTGACGTCGTCCATCACCTCGAGGCAGGGATGCCTGGCCTCGCGCAGGTCGACGTCAGCGTTGGTGCCCTTTTCACTGACGGCTGGCTTGACGTAAGGAATAGGCGCGTTGTCCGAGACATGGGCGAAACTGACAATGACATCCAGATGCGCAAGCACGACATTGAGCTTTTCCAACGGAGGACAGTAGGACGAAGCGATCTGAATGACCTCCTTGACCAGACCGCTCTGCGATCGACTGTAGCGATCCGAAAGGTCTTTAAAGTCGCTGGAAAGATCGCGCAGAGCTTCGTTGGTAAAGTAGAGGCCGCCTTTGACCGTAGCAATGTCCGAGTAGCCCTTCTTGTTGCGCACCAGGCCCGCATCTGTGCGCGTGACGCGCAAACAATAGCCGTATATGTGATGATTTTCCAGATGGAGCTTCTTCTCCGTGTCCATGCGGAGCTCTTTGCCTGCCAGTCGGTGCTGCTCGTCGAGCTTATCGCGTGTGTCGTCGAGCGCCTCCTTGATCTCTCGCAGATTGTCATCAAAGTCAGGCTTGATCACAAAATTATGTTGGGCCAGCTCGTTGAGGTCGAGGGTAGCCTCTACAAGCTCGTTGAACTTGGTGAGTGCCGCCTGATGAGCCTCGAATGGATCGATGTATGTGGATTTGAGCAGCCTTTCATGCTCGTCCGAGGGTGTATCCATGTCCGAGAGAGTCTGGATCAAGCCGGGTAGTCGGAGGATCGCCTGGTAGACACGAACGACGTCTTCGAGAGTGGCGACGCCTTTTTGGAAGCGCTTGCTGATGCGGTGCATGTCGGGCATCAGTTTGAGGTAGTCATTCTGGATGAGCTGGCGTGCACCGTTGTCGTTCATGAAGATTTCCACCAAGTTTTGCCTCTGCTCAATGGCATGGACATTGACGAGTGGCTGCTTGAGCCATTGCCCAAGCAGACGCTGACCCTGTCCAGTGCGGCAGCGGTTCAAGAGACCGTAGACGCTCGTGTTCTTGCTAGATCCAGTCTGCCCTGGCTCGGGGAAGAGATTGAGTGCACGCAGAGCCGAATTGTCGAGACGCAGATATTGGGAGAGATCGTGTGTGCGAATGCTGTACTGACCAAAGTTGGACTCGTCGGTGAGAAGTGCGAGATAAGAGATGAGCGCGGAGGCAGCCGCCGTTGCGACCTTGAGATCAAGCTCGGGGATATTGACGCCCGAAGACTCTTCTTTGAGCAAGCGACGCAAGTCTTGGTCGATGTTCTTGCCAGTGAAGTCGGCGCGTCTGTTGTCAAACATGACGACACCGCAGCGTTCGATGACGTCGCGCAACTTTTTGAGATCGACGTCGGCTCCCTTGTCGTCCTTTGGAAGGATGCACTCCTTGACACCGAGTTGAATGATGAGCGATTCTGTGTTACTGAAGAGATCGTTCTCTGCATACTCGGAGACGCAAAGCTCTCTGTTGGTGGCGTCGGCAAAGGCAGCACCGACGGTCTTGACACCGTCCCTTGTGGTCATCTTGAGCGCCATGACGATGGGGGAGGAGACGATGTCGGCATTGACAAAGATCATGTCTTCCATCTGTTGGAGGTTACCAGGAGAAGCCTGCTTGACGATGGTCCACTGATTGTTACGCTTTCCTCCTGCATTTCCATAGATCTCGACACGCATCTGCCGGGTAGTGAGCGCTTCACGGAGAAAGTTTTTAGCGGCTGCGACGCTGAGGGTGATGGAGGGCAAACCGGCCTTGTCCTTTGCGCCGCTGCCGAGATACTTGAGCGCCGAGTGAGTCTTGAAGACGAGATTGGCAATAAGGATGGCATCGTCGCCATGTGCCGAGTAGAAGTCGGAGCGGTCGAAGAGACGTAACGTTCCTGGAGCTGGCTTGGGCATCGCTTTGAAGGATTGGCAGAAAGAGCTCTCGGCGGCGTTGTCCAGGCCGAGGTCAGGCTTGTCCGACGAAGAGGGACCATCGTACATGAGACCCGACATGATGACGCTGCCTCGAAGGATGACGAGCGTGT
Source organism: Ustilago vetiveriae (assembly GCA_928722275.1). NCBI lineage: Eukaryota > Fungi > Basidiomycota > Ustilaginomycetes > Ustilaginales > Ustilaginaceae > Ustilago > Ustilago vetiveriae. The sequence goes on from CAKMXE010000007.1 coordinate 612,125, forward strand.
TCAACTACAGTGACGATGATGCAAAGTAGGAGGAGGGAAGATGAGGAGCTTCTTACCGTTGAAAGAAGCACTCAGACTCACAACTGCGCTCAGGACCCTGTCCCTCTCTCTCTGTGCGGCGGTGTTTTACGCGACGCGCGAATCCAACAAGCTATACTGAGTGCGCCTTTGGTGGAGGCGCAGCCATTTTTTTGACCACTGATCAAATTAACGAGCTAACAATCTCGAGGATTTTTTGGGCTTTGCGATGACTTGCTCATACGATCTTCCGACGACACCCCCGTAGATCGATCATCGTACACAAATGAAGCTCGTTAGCATCAATTCTGCGCCAGACGTTGGACGACGCTCTGCTTTTTCCGCTGGTTCTCGGTCTGACCATCCATCGTCGGAGGAGGCTTGTCCGTTCGTGTTCCTATACGAATGTCGGTTGCGATTCGCTCGGCACCTAGACGATGGACTGCCTCGTGACAGAGTTCAATCGCCTTGCAGACCGTCGGGAATTCGCCCTCGAGATTCGTCCCATAGCCGCTGCAATGACAGGGTGTAGGCCAAAATGGATGGTTAGATGCTTGCCATTCTTTCAATGCAGAATCCGAAGAGATCGACTCACTGAACTTCGTATCGAATGCCTTGATCCTTCATGCCTTCAAGTACCCGCTGGCATTCCGTGATGTATTCTCCCACTGACGTTGTCGGCGTGCCCATTGGGATCAGGCAGAAATCGGCCACAGCGTAGAGCGGCGATGCAGTGGTCGACATGCTTGCTGGCTGTAACTTGACAGATTGTGATTGGCGACAAGGATAGGATGAGCCAGCGAGCTTTCGAGGGAAGTCCGACTGGTGACCAATGTGCGCAAGTGTCGACAGAAGAGAAGCAAGGTCCTGAGAGGTCAGTGCGTGCGTGCGAGCGACCGTTGGTGTCGGTGTTGGTGTGGAGGCAAGAAAAACAAGAACGCGATTCGAGTGGAAAGTGGACCCTTGATTGTACAACCCCTCATCCTCTCAACACCATCTCCTCCTCTCGCAACAAGGTTTTTCGGTGATGGCCTCGGCTCCGACTCCGTCGAGCACCGAATCGGGCACAGACGATCAAGCAAGAGCCTCGAGTTCTGCTTCACGTCCTTCCAGAAACACCCCGTCCCGCCCCGCAACGCTGCTGAACAGGTCATGGACCTCGGCAAGCGCCCTCCCTTCCACCACCTCTTCTCGTATCACCGTTGAAGCCAATACCAGTACTGCCGCTGATGCATCCTCTTCAAAGTCCCAGCCCGAATCAGGCGGAAGTACCACCTCTACAAGGGCCTCGACGCCGCTTCCCGCACTCTCATTTAGTCCCTCCTCGCCCCTACCGGCAGCATCAAGCGAAGCTCCCTCAGAAGCTCCACAGCTCGCAGAACCTTCAGCATTTCGCTCGCTCTCTCGCCATTCATCGGATCGTGGACTGTCTCCCAATAGTGAGCTGATTACAGATGGGGCTTTCAAAGATGCTACTGAAGACGAGCCCGAAGCCGTTGGTATGACTGCTAGCTCAAGTATCCACGCCCTTGACTTACTGCATCGCGTCAATGATAGGGCTGCAGCTGACCGTGCCTCGCACACACAAAGTTTGCGCTCCCGTTTCTCCCAACTTTCGGTCAGTCGGGCCTCCAGCAAGCTTCGCAGTCGGAGCAACAGCAGAGACGCATCAAATCAAGCGAAAGCGATCCCCCCTGAATTCCTGGACCCAAAGCAAACAGACTCGTTGCATACCGGTGTCGTCGAAGCATCATTACCAGCGGCTGAAAGACCGAAAGAGCAAGAAGAACATAGCGAGCAGCTAAGTGAGGATCTGCCGGACCAAGTGGAGCAATATCCAGATCGCAAGTATTACATTCTTTCTTCGGCCGGCAAGCCGATCTACATCTCGCACGCCTCCCTCTCACGTCGAAGACGTCGTCGAGAAAAGCAACGGCGTCAACAGCAAAACAGCTCAGATCAACCGGCTACATACAATCAAGATCATACAAGCGTCGTCAATGCAAACGAGAGCGATGAGGAAGACGAAAGCAGCACTACTCAGGTGGGCGTCATGCAGGCGCTCATCTCCATCTTCGCCGACGAGGACTCGGACAAACTGCGCTTCATCCGACAAGGCAATCTTCTCATCACCTTTCTTCTGCGTGCGCCGCTCTACCTCGTCTGCGTATCTGCCTGGAACGAGGAACCAAGCACGCTTCGCCAGCATCTGGAATACCTCTACCTCCAAGTCATCAGTCTCGTATCGGCAAGCCAGCTCACAAGATTGTTCTCGCGTATGCCCAACTTTGACCTTCGGAGATTGCTGGAAGGCACAGAGGGGATCTTTGATTACCTCGTCCATCAGCTCAATGCCAATGAGATGCAAGACGAGGACAGGTCCCAAGACAGCAATCAGGCAGCAGTGCTTAGCCAGCCTCCGGTCACCGATTGGGCTTCGTGCCATCAGTGGTGGTTGCAAGCGCTCCAGCCTATCCGCATCACCGTCCCTAACTTGCGCGACCACCTCACAGCTGCATTGCAGCCGCCTACTTCCGAATCAGGGTCCTCTGCACAGCCACATAGACCCAAAGATTTGCTGTATGTTCTGCTTTGTGCCAACGGCAGGATCGTGACGCTCCTTCGACCGAGAAAGCACTCGGTCCATCCGATCGATCTACTGCTGCTGAACAACACGGTGATGGGAAGTCGCTCCATCAAACGGTCGGGGGGATCAGAGGAGGCCGAGATTTGGTTGCCTTTCAGCATGCCCAAGTTTGCACCGCAGGGTTTTGTACATGCTTATGTCAAATTCCTAGACCCAGAAAGCTGGACCAACTCCGACTCAGCAACAGAATCGATCAGCCAAGGCAAGATGACCTCGTCCGAGTTAGCGGTCATCGTCGTCACTGGTGACAAGGATGCCTTTCCAACAATTTCTCATTGGATTTCCTCCCTCGTCGCTCGTCCATCAGCACCAGCTTTCCACAACAATGCGTCCGATGCCGCCTCGATCAAGTCGACCGATTCCAGGTCCAAGAGGTCTTCTGCCAAGGCCAGATCCGCGTCAAAATCGCTCAAGAACACTTCGCAAGGAGATGCACTTCCCTCGTGGATGACCAACTTCCAGCGCCACATGCTCGCTCTCTGTCGACATCTCACTGACCCAGCCAACATTGAACGAGGATCGCCGCGCGTCTCTGCCTACACCTGCGCCGAACTCGGCTTGGCGGGATTGAGACATTTTGTCTACCGAAGCAACAGTACTATCCAGCTCACCTCGCCTACCTTGCCGGATCCTTATGCTACCACTGCGACCGATCGCAAACGGCTCTTTACTCTTTACTCTCTCGTGCACCATCACATTCATCATCCTGTGCCGCCATCGACTACACCGGTACCGGGTGAGAACATCACGACTTCCAATCCAACGACACCTGCCGCTACCAATACCTCCGCAGGAATGCTAGATGGCGTTTTCGGCAACACCGCTCCCTCACGCCCATTGCTCACCGCCGATCGAAGACTCAAGATGCATCTGGTAAAGACGCAACACGAACAGGTCCTCGGCTGGATCACCAGCCCATTCGAACTGTACCTCTGCCTCAATCCTCAGCTTTCCAAAAGCGCCATCGTCGCCGTAGCAAACGGCTTGACAAAATGGATCAAGTCCAACGAGAAGGATTTGTTCCTTGTCAGTGCTGGAAGCTTCTAACATCGTCGCGGAGGTGAAACAGGTCAGTAGAATACAGCAAGCATCACTTCGGTTTTGGTTGCAGAGACATTGGCATGTGAGCAATGAGCTCGGATGGTAGAGACGAGTTGACGATTCCCTTGCAGATGATTGCCTTGCTTTCTGTGAGCTTGGCTGCATGTTGGTCATTCATCAGGACACTCTCAGAGCCTTTGTCATTCGGCTTGTGTGAAGCGGGTCTGCTCCGCTGGCTGAAAAGTCGACGAGTGGATCAGCAATGACACCGTTGCTGCACTTCCAGCTGCCACCTGGAATCCTCTCGCCAACAGTCTCACTTGTTCACCTTCACAAACGTCCGCGTTCACCATCATCAACAAGGAATCCCAACAAATTTAAGATTCAGCTCATAGGATGCCTTGTATGTCTAACTTATCAACTTGTCCTTCTCGAAGAGCTCGAATCCGTCTGGGCCTCGATGCCGATGCCTAACCCTTGCGTGTTCTGTCCCGCCGTATCCCTCTGCACAGCCATCAGACTTCCATTGCTATTACTCGTAATGACGACCGAACCATCCTCCTCCGCTTGCTCCTCTTCCACCACCGGCTCATGCGACCTATCCATCCATCTAGGCTTGAATTTGTTCCACCACTGTCTTCCCCTCTCCCGCAAGCCGATCGCTTCCAACCTTCTACTCAGATCGATCTGATCCGGTACGATTCCAAATCCGCTACTACTAGCTGCTGGATCTTCTGTATCGACTCGAATGCCTCCAACATCCGGCGTCGAGTCGACACTGAGATTGTTCGAACTTGTTTGCTTGGCGCGACGATAGCTTGTGGTTGTGGACGGTGCGTCAGCTTCCGACATGCTCCTATGCGCATGTCGTGCAGGTCGTTGCCAGTCTGAATTGACTCTGGACAGCGAAGGGGAGCGCGGCTGCAGATGGAATCCAGGCGAGCTAGGACTGATGCCGATCGACAGACCGTGTTCGAGAATGCTGTTGTACAGCGAGGGTTTGCGTCTACTGCCTGCAGGAGCATCGTGGTCCGAATGTATCGATTCAGGCGAATGATGAGGGGCAGGCGATGCGTTGCCCTCCAGATCATGGGGTGACTGGAAGGTCGCATCGTGTTTGGGTGAGAACAGGTCGTCTCGCAGCGGGAACTCCAGTGTGATTGTAGGTCGCCGTTGAGTACTGCTGGAACCAGAGCGGCGTTTGAACGGGTTTGCGCCGAGTGACGGCACCGATCTCGTGCTGCTGCTGGTACTGCTCTCGCGATGCAACGTCAAGGGCGCCTCCTCAGGACTGGTCAAGGGGGCGACTTGATGGTCGACAAACGACGACGAGTGGGGAGAGATGCTGACTGGCGGTAAATGCGGTCCTGTCACACCAGCCCCATTGGCCAGAAGGCCTTCATACTCGTCATCCGAAGTAGAGCGAGAGCCGTCTGGCGAAACAAACGACGAGAGCAGAGGCTGAGACTCTGCATCGCCACAGACCGAGTCGCCGTCCATGGGCTGGTCATTGCCATGCAAGCTCACCGTCCAAACACCTGCAAGCAGCACCGCTGTTCCCACTGCCACAAGCACCAGATCGTACCAGGCCAGCGCACCGATCTGATCAAAGTAGACAAGACCAAGGGCGATGCTCGAAGTGTTGTAGAAGCAGAATGCCAATGGACATACCAAGGTGGGGTCGGCCAGCTTGAGCGCCTTGTTAAGGTACCATAGCTGCAGTAGCGCAGCTGCTAGAAGGATGCCGATCAAAAGCCAGCTCTGCCATCGACCGAACTGATTCTGACCGGAGAAGGAAAGCATGAGAAGTTCGACGCCGGACTTGGCGAGCAAGAGACAGGCGCCCGACAGAGTACCACTGGCACCGCCATAGGCCACCGACAGGCCAAGTTTCGTTTGCTTGAGGGTTTCTGCATCGATGCGCTGCTCCGGCTCTCGTAGCTCGAGCCGGGGCACGTCGACACTCTTCTTTCGTTTGCGTGAGTTGAGTTCACTGCGACCAAGCGAGCCATAGTCTCGTTTCGATGTGCAAGATGAGGGCTCGGGCTGCTTTGTGCGGACGGTAGGAGCGTCGGCAGCATCTGAGCTGGAGAGAGGCGGTATTGGTGTAGCTATGATACTTCGACCGTAAATCACGTTGTGTTGAGGACGTAGACCGAGACTAGAATGCCGATTCGCTTCGTCGCGAATGGCCAATACGGGTGTCGCGATGCCCGAGCTGCTTTCATTGACCTCGGCGACGGGTGCCAGAGTAGGAGCTGACCATCTCCTTCGCAGGCGTCCGCGCAAGCCGTGGCCGCTCCGGTGCCTCGGTTTGGGCGGTCGTGCCGGAAGCGAGTTGCGATGGAGGCGTGTGTGTAACTGCCAGTCTGCGAGGTGCGCTACAGTGAGGACACCGGCAAAGACAAAGGTGAATATGGTCGCAAAGGCCACGAAGGTCGGACGAGAATACAGATCGAGCAGCTCGTCAAGACTGTGAGGTGGAGATGGTACCACACCAAAGTAACCGATCAGAACAGCACCAGATGCAATGAGAGCCGTTCCCATGATCATGTATTTGGATAGTAGGTCGTTGAGCAAGAAGCGTGCTAGCACGGCGTTGTAGAGCAGACTGACAGCTCCCAGCGGTGCCAGCATGACAATCGGCAAAGCACCAATCTGGAAGACCGTGCCGCCGACATTGGCAATGAGGAAGATGGCGAAGCCGACGAGCCATAATGGTCGCTTCCATTCGGTCTTGCGACGAGCGGGAGTCAACGACTCATTGAGCAAATGTGATTTCCTCTGAATGGTCAAACCGAGGCTCTGAATGAAGCTTGCTATCAAGCCAAGCGCAATGGCAGTCGGCACGCTGAATGGCGCACTCAGTTGGCCTCCGTCGTCATTGAGTGAGGTGACCGACATGATTGTTGCTTGAGATGGAAGTGTCGAGCCGCGGGCAGCGACAGCCCGGGCTTCAAGAGAAGGTCATGAGAAGATGGTGGTGAAGCGGATGAACATGAGCTGCTAGCAAGTGACAACGTTGGTGCATGCACGTCCGCTTCTGTGTTACTCTCTCAGCGTATATTCGCATTCTGCGCTATTTCAGCTCCACACCGCCCAGGATCTTTTTCTTTTCGCGGGGTGTTAAGTCAGCTGAAGACCATGTGAAGACGGTCAGCTCTGTGTCTATCTCGTCCTGCCTGGCAGAGTGGCGGCTTGTACGAAAGTATGAGAATAGATCACAGACCAAAGGGCGAGAAAACGAAAGGGTATGTGTATCATCATTGCGCGACGACTCTTCGAAGGTCCTTTGCAATAGTTTCTCCGGAATCCTCCATCTACAAGTAGTACGATTGGTATTTGCGGCCACGACCATGTTGAGCACTGCTTTCACATGATCACACATTCGTCCTCGTTACCCGTGGTCTGCTTGGCCAAATCGCGCGTAAAGGCAGCACCGCCCTGTCCACTACCTCGCAGGTTGACCACCAGCACACCAGCGTTGCGAGGGTCCAGGTGAGCCTCGAGCCGGTAATCACGCATCATTTTTTCGACGGCGGGTGCGATATGTTGACGGTGATCCTTGCTATGCAGACCTTTACCAACAATGATGCGCAGCTCGGACCATCCCTGAGCCTGACCTTGTCGTACGGCCTGCTCGGTCCTTTCGAGTGCTTCCGAGGTGTAGAGGCCGTGGAGATCGACGGTGCCTTGGGGAGAATCCTCGTTGTTGGCCATAAAGATCCAATCTGCCGCTTGCTTGTTCAGACGTTCCATGTTTTGCTTGTGTTCGTTTCCTTCGTTGCTCAGCTGCTTGGCGCGAGCACCGTCGCCTTGGGCGTAGGCGTTGTGTGATCTGTCAAAGCACTGTGCCATCTTGTCGCCTTCCGAACGAGCCTGATTGCGCAGATTCATGTAGTTTGCATCGTGTTGGTTCACCTGATTGTCCTGCGAGTATTTATAGTGAGGCCCTTGCGATGGTGCACCATGATGTGGCTGCGGTGCACCGTAGCTACCCTGTGGTGGAGGGTGGTCGTAGCCTCCAGTGGCAGCAGCTCCTGCATAGCCAGCACCACCGCCGTAGCCTGCATTGTACCCACCGCCTCCGTAGCCGCCTTGAGGAGCTTGATGTGATGGCTGCTGACCACCGTAAGAGGGCTGACTGCCGTACGAGGCAGCTTGACCATACGATCCACCGCCCTGCTGACCGCCACCACCACCACCACCACCGCTGCCGCCTTGCTTCTTCTTGTAAAACGCAAATGCCTTTTTGGCAAGCTGCGTGATTTGGCGTCTATGCTGCTTGACGAAGCGAATGAGCTGATCCATGATGTCTAGGGGGTTGATGATCGATGCAGGATGGGAGGCTTGTAGCTAGCTCGATCGAAAAGCTTTCTTGGATGGATTCAAAGTTCTGTACAACCTCGGCTAGTACCTTCAAGAGCCACTGAACCGCCCATGTCGGCCTTTCAACTTGACAGGCTCCCACCGCCAGACTTTCCTCTGGCTGCAGCCGAGTGCCAATCTGCAGCGTGCCAGTCCGTCACACCGCCTTGCGTGTCGGTCTGACATCTCAGGGGAAATTCAAGGGAGTGGAGGAAATGTGGTGTCGTGCGAGATTTTTCGAGCCTTCGCAGCATTCGAAGCTTTTGGAGCGCATCGTCCACACTCCTTCCGGATCCTCAGGCGTGCCATCGAACGACCACCAACCAGTCTCTGCAATCATTGTATCTCACACAAGGCTCGCGTTCCATCATGGCTGACATCGAAAACCCCGAAGCTGGACCTTCCGTCCCCACCGGCCCTCAGCCGCGCGAAGTCATCTACTGCGCAGTTTGCACCTTCCCGCCCGAGTACTGCGAGTTCGGTCCTTCGCCCTCGAAATGCCGATCCTGGCTCCAAGACAATCAGCCCGAACTCTACACCAAGCTATGGTCCGAAGAGGCCATCACCTCCAATCTCGCCAATCTCACCACCAAGCAGGCCGAGGATCTTGAACGAGAGGCTGCCAAGAAGGAGAGAAAGACGGTTGCAAAGGAAGAACGTGCGCGCGCAGAGATGGCCGCTTCCAGGATCGTCTTGAAAAAGGAAGCCAGGACCAAGAGGAAGGTCACGACGAGCGTCATTGGACTGCACCTCTTCAGTCCGCCTCTACCAGCATTGAAGGTCGTTGCCAAAGCGTAAGTCTTCGCCCTCATTTACCCCGATGAACCCCCTTATCTACCAAATCCTAACACTGACATCACCGTGTACTTTGATCTCCTGCGACTACAGTCTGTCATCACGGTTCGCAACAGGTGCCTCGGTCAGCAAAAGCGTACAGAACCCAGGCGTAGACGAGATCGTCGTCCAAGGAGATGTAGCCGACGACGTCCGCGATCTCATCCTCAACCGCACAAAGCCTTTCCACGAACTCCCCTCGGAGGCAAACGGAGGTCCATCGGAAAAGAACGTCGTCATCGAAGAGGACAAAAAGACGGCCAAGAAGGCGGCTGCTGCCGGTGCTTCCGCGCCTGCCGATGACTAGATCTGCAAACCAACGTTCACACATGCAATGCCAAAGACCGTCGAGCGAAATTCACCATGTTCGTCATCTCAAGTTCATCACGCATACGAGGCTGGCCGTGAAGTATGAATGCATCATCAAATGGCAATTGGCTGTGACAACAGCGTTGTTATTGCGCGCTCAAAGATAAACCGCGTTCAGATCGTTCAACGCCTCAAACGGCTCCTCCAACGATTTGACCTGCAAGTCGTAGCTTCGACCTGTTCGATCTGCACCGTTGAGCACCGAAATCAACGTCCACCAGGCCTGCCATGCGATGGCAGGCACAATGATATCGCCTTCCCGAATCGACGTGAGCCACCGCTTCCACGTATCCGGATCCCAGGCGCCTGCCTCGTCCGGGTTGGGACAGGTTCGCGAACGATCGTGCGTACCCGGTGCAGGTCGGTACGACTGTGAGAGAGGCACTACCGCTTCACCGGGTGGAGGAAAACGATCGGCGACCAGCGGCGATTTGAAAACACACATTTCCAGATAGTCGAGCTCCCATGCAGAACGATACAGCCACTTGCTCGTGCTGAGCTGCCCAAAGTAGTGCGATGCGCTGTCACAGCTCACTGTGAGGGCAGTGGCGAAATGCTCGACGGAAAGTCGTTTGCGTGACCAAGTATAGTCGATCGTCTCTTCGTTTTCGGGGCCCAGTGGAAGGCCTTCCGGAATGCCTGCTCGACGTCGGAATCCATGCGCCCGGTTGGTGGCATCTGCTAGCACGCAAGGTGATATGCTGAGCGAAGTTCCGATCACTTTTGATAGCATCGCGGGATCCACCTTGTCCCGCGCCACCCTCAGCACCTCGGTAGAAGCAGAAGGAGGCGATCCAACAGTCAAAGGAACCTGCAAGTCCGGGCTCAAGGGGTCAATCTGCAGAGGGGCAGAAATGGTGATGTCGTTATCGCTTCCATCTGACGCCTTGCCTGCGTCAGCCCGCTGGATGGGCGGGTCGAGTCCGATCTCGCGCGAGAGACCACCACGGACCCTTGCCTTTTCATACTCATCGACCCAAGCCTTGATGCTCTTGAACAGCGCCTGCCAATGCTGCCAAGTCCTCGAATGGTTGACCTTGCTGCCGAAGAGCAACGCGCCAGGAGCCCACTGAGTGCTTTCCGCATCGGCAGGATAAGGAAGCGTGGTAGAACGTTGCGGTGCCTTGTCCTGAAGTCGCTCGAGGATCGAAGCGTTGCTAGTCACGTGCGACGGATCAGCGGGATCCAAATTGAGCTTCTGTGTCAAGGCTTCAGCCAAGTTGACCGTGTCGGGACCACCCGTCTCGAGCAAAGAGGGAAGATTGTCGTTCTTCTTGGGCGGCGATGTTCCAGCGCTGGCTACACCTGTTCTCCAAGCTTGCACCGTTCTCTCCTGCACCTTGTTGGCTTGATCGAGGGCGGCAGCTCTGCCAAGAGCGATGTAGTTTCCTTCGGCTTCTGCCCGACTCCCTTTGCCGTAGCACAAATGCATGATGCCCTCCCAGCCCAAAGCTTCGCCGAGCGCACTGGCCAGGCTGATCGGAAGAGGATCGACATCACCACATGGCCACCACGCTTCTTGCTCTTCGGCGTTCTTCTGGGCTAAGGCCGCACCCAGCTTGAAGCTGGCGTCGATAGGATTGCTTCCCACCGCATGAGAAGCTGGGGAGCGATCCAGGTCGAGAGAACGAATGGAATTGCCAGGAGTTGTCGGTAGGGAACTGACTTTGGGATGAACCTGCGGGGTTCGCGTTGAAGGTGTGTTGGTACTGCCAGTGTCGGCGACGTGAGGATCCTTCTTTTCTTGATTTGGGGTGGTGGCATTGGCGCCGTCGTCGTCGAAGTTGTCTTCGATTGAGCTGAGGCCAAGGCAAGAAGCAGCTCGGAAGAGGGACAAAAAGTCAGAGCCGTCCATGACAGCTGCAGGACGACGTTTTGAAGCACTGGCCGCCTCGGCGGACATGTTGCCGCCCAAAGACTCTTCCGGGATACCGTGCTCGGAGTAAGCGGTGCCGACGCTGGAACGTGACGAGACGATGGTCAAATCGAGCAAGCCATTTTCTTGCACGGATCCGAGATTAGGCTGACTCTGTTTCGCAGCGGCATGGCCCTTGCCAGAACTTCCGGTCGAGCTGCGTCGTCGAGGATGTGAGCCGGCAGAATTGGAGGCCTGACGCATTATGCGAGCACGCACCACATCATCATCGTCATCCTCCTCTTCCAAGTCCAAAGCTTCTTCGTTACTAGGCGTCGCATGATCCGGGTGTTGGCGCAATCCTGAACGAAGATTGGCCCGGTGACCTGAAACATTGAGACCTGCGTGCGAATTCGCGGCTTCGTCGCCCTGAGAAGGCGCTGGAGAACTGGATCGAGCGTCAGGTGAATCTGCGCCGAGGCGATCAAGGAACGACCTCTTTCTGCCGAAGTCGAGCAGCTTGGACATCATCGAGGGCCGGCGAGCGGGCTTCGTCGCAGACGCTGGGGAGGTAAGCTGTTCGGATGAGGGGATGGTGCCTTCGGAGATGCTTGGCAGTTGAGTTTCGACAGCCGCAGCTTGGGCGGGTGCTTCTGACGACGGTGTGAGCTTTGGTTTGCCTGAGGAACCAGGTTCAGATGGGTGACTTGTGTCGATGCTGAAGCCCGAGTGGCCGGCATACTGGAAGTCGGAATCGCCGTTTGCGGTGGCTGAAATAGCGCCAAAGGAGGCCATACTGTCGGGGCTGGCGATGGGTCTCAATGCGGCGCCTCCACTTGACAAGCTAGATTTGCTGGTTCGACGCTTCCTCCAGTCAGAAGAGGTGGCGGATCTGCCAGAGCCGATACGCTGCAGGCCCGCGCCGATTGGCTCTTGTGGACGATGAGGGCGTAGCTTGGGAGGCGGAGGTGCCAGGCCAACGGTGTGCAAATCGAGTCGAACGGGAAAGGTGACTGTCTTGGTGGTCTCGTGCTCGGCATGATGATGATGAGAGGAAGACGAGACTGAGCTGGAAGGCGAAGAGGGGTCAGCACGCCTCGAAAGACGAATGTAGGGAGCCGAAGGCGGAGCGGGGATGTGACCGCCACTAGAGATTCTGGAATGCGTGTCTTCTTCGTCGGAGCCGTCATGCGTATGTGAATCGTGATGGTTGTTGCGACGGAGCCAGTTGAGCTTGAGCGCGCTGGAGCCGCCAAGACTGGTAGCGAAAGAGGCTTTGCGAGTCTCGGTTGCTTGGCTGGAGCGTCGACCAGGTTGTTTCGTGGATGCGGCGCGTGATATGCTGCGCATGCGACGATGAGGCTCTTTGTCCTTTTCGGCACCTACGAGCGAGCCATTCTTGTCGTAGCGAGCGTCAAAGAAGTCTCGAAGATTGCGAAACTCGGGGTCGTCGTCTGCTTCCTCGAGGAGGCCGATGAGCTTGGCGAATGGCTGGACGGCATCGATGGCGCGGGTGTGATTGAGCAGGAAAGTGAGGGTGTCGACCGTGTGCGGAAAGTGGCGGGTATGTATAGGCTCCAGCTTTGTATTTGCACCAACGCGAAGCTTTTCGAACTCTTGAAGCGAATCTTGACTTTGGTCGGGATCTCTGACGTAGGGAACGGTGGAATAGTCGAGCGTAGGTAGCGGCTCAAGATGGAGCGCAAACGCCAAAGTAAAGAGCTGATGCAGCGCCATCGTCGTCGAGGACTGCTCAAAGAGAAAAGGCGAGGCTTCCCACGGGGGCTGATCGGCGCCTTCAGCTGTGGTCAGAGCTTTGGTCCGCTTAAAGGAGTATATCAGTCATGGATGGCGAAAGTAACACAGCGCCGCTGCCGGGACAATGGTGCTGAGCTTGAGCGGCCGGCGGGCAAGAGGCAGGCAAGCAAGCAATCACCTGACTGTCTCAGCCGGGGTTGAGGGAATGATGATCCCGATGCGAGCGAGATGCTGAGAGCGTGGCCTCCGGTGTAGCAGTGTGAGTGGTGGGACGCGTTGGGTTCCGGTGAAGGATGGCACGAGAGTGATAAGGTAGTGTGACCGATGCGTGCCTGGAATGGATCGATGGACGTCCGGACTATGGGTGAATGCGCAGATTGTACAAGCTTGGAACAGCGGAAGTGAGTGGACGGGCAAGGAAGCGGGGTCGATGGACAGGTTGAGGTAAGAAGGAGCACGCGAGCGAGGCTGAAAGCGGGGATGATGTCCTGTGTTGCGGTGTACGATTCGAGCGCAGCTGAAGTGAATCTCGGCTAGCTGTCAGTGTGTCCATCTGCAAACTTGCGCAACCACTCTGCAAGCTGAGCCGTGAGCAGCCTTTGTGATGTGTATGACCGCAATTCTCGTTTCGACTTTGGCTCTTCCTGGTCACACGCAAGAGTGGAGGTTCAGCAATCATGAAATGAAATTTCTCGTTTTCATTGGAGTGCTACCACACCCTCCTTTCCGAGCGACAAGACACCGATCTTGAAAAGCTTTCCAACCGACCGCGTGAGCGCAGGCAGAAAGAAACTGAGAACAACGTGGCATTTCATCGGCGTCTTTCCTCGTTTTCACCTCTGAATTATCCACACCGGTCCTCTTTCAACAAGTCTGATCTTCGCTCAGAAACTCGGTCGGAAGCGAGGTTGACTGTGCAGTGGATGCAGATCGCGCGCTACCCAGACGATCCGGGGTCGACGCTTTTGGCTGGATATGCGCTTCTTTACGAGCGCCCCGTTGTCTGACTGTGTGAATTTGGCGATCTCAGCGTCCCTGTCTACCCGGGCTGATCGTATTGGCGTCAGTATGCATCTAACTTAGGTTAGGCAATGACCGGTCAACCTTCTTCTTGCATTCGGCGATCATCCGATCTATTCTCGGCAGCGTGTTCGACATCGATCCCTTCCGCTTGCGACGGACGGATAGCGCCGAATAGGAGCCTACGATTCACCCTGAGCGCATCCTCGAACGCTTCTTGTCGCAGCTTGCAGGCCTATCCTGTCGACCGAGCGAGCACCAGTCAGCCAGCCACAGTGTCCCCAAGACTTGGCATCCCAAACATGCAAGATTGATATTGGTCCCCTGTAGCACTCAAAACCAATCCTTGCGTTGCCGCTCCGCGGCGAGCTTCCCCAGCTATACGGTCAACGCATTGCCTTCAGAGCAGGCCTAAGTGGAATAAATGTGATTGTATTGATCCTCGAGACAACCTGTCAACAAACTTGAGTGACCAGAGGAAACCACCTGGCAAGACCTGAGAGACCTGACACACAAAGAGACCATACTGACATGCGAACGAACAACAGATACCGGATACGCTACATAAAAGACAGATGAGAAAGAAGAGGGTTGCCGTACAAGGTTCACAATCCCTGTCAAAGCATCCTTCTGCGGTAAGCAGGGACAACAAGCATCAGTGTGCGTTGAAATGGCCCATCAGCAACCTTTCCCCCATCGGGCTAGGCTTGCGCTTGGTGTTGCCGCTGAAGCTGGGCTGGCGTCCGCGTGTCATCGGCTTGCCCTCGTCAAAGCAGACGCCAGAGTCACGCATGGCAGGAATAGCTTGCGGCGACGCCGATCGTGGGATCGAAGCTGCAGGTGGCGTCGAGTCAAATGAGGGAGCTGCTGGAGCTGCTGCTGCCCCCGAGACAGCCGCATTGTTTGCTCGGTACGAGCTGCCGCTCAGGCTGAAGCGACGAAGCAAGTTGCCTACGGTGCCGTTCGAGCCTCCTTCGCTGCCAGCAGGACCCTCGTCGATGCTTCCTCTGCTAAGCGTGGGAGAAAGTGGACCAGATCGCATGTTGTTCATCCAGCCCATCTTCTGACCCCAGCTTCCGCTGTGAAACCTCTTTTGAGCCTGCTCGTACGAGGCACCCAAGGGAAGCGACGGGACTCGGCCCAGTGAGTAGCCAGAGGATGATAAGGAGCTGCCGGGGCTCGTTGGCGAACGCGAAAACGAAAGATCCGAGGCCGAAATGTACGAGGAAGGCTGTGAGGCAGCGGCGTCGCCCATGGCCGAAGGGCGCGAGTCGGCACGGTTGGCGTCCCAGCTTTCCATGTTCGAGGTGATGGGGCCAGCGCCGATGGCGGTCTGGGAACGGGCGCGAGTGTGACCTTGCGGAGGCGACATTCGGCTGCTGTCGCCAGAGGAATTGGCCGGACTGAAGCCCATCGAGAAGCGATTGGAGGGGCTCGAAGGGCCCATCGTCGAAGTCATGCCACTCGGAATGCGGAGTGCGTTACCTGAAGCCGAAGCGCGCGAATAGAAGGAGACGGGAGGGGAGAAGGAGAGCCTGCTACCTTCGCTGGTGCGGATCTCGCTCGAGAGGTCGGTAGGGGCGACGGAGTTGGAGCGGGGACGGTGGTGGGCGGACTTTTCAGGATGAGGAATCGCCGTAGGTGAAGCCATGAGAAGATGCGATCGTCGTCGATGAAGGCAAGGTCTGTGAACAGGCACGAGACGTCAGAGGCAGCTCTCGCGCAACAGTGTGGAGTGATCAGAAAAATGACACTAGAATGGCGCCCGATCCTGGAATGCAGGGTCTTGACTTGGATCCTGGTGCTTTCTACACGATCAAGATGATGGCACTTTGTGAGAAAGAGGGTGAGCGATCCGGGGCGCAGGGCCCCTGGGTCCTCGTAGGTTGATGGTAAAGATGATACGTTGGGAGCAGACGGTGCTGCAGTGACGGATGGATCAGACGAAGAGTTTCAAATATAGGCACGTCCTTCAAAGCTTGGCTAGGATGTTCACTGCGCGGAACATTGGAGGGATTCCCAGGAAGACTCTTGTGTGGTGCAGGGTGAAGAGATGAAGGAAGCTTGATTGTGTGAGTGCACTGGTGGTAGAGAGAGGACCGTGTGAAGAGATGATGGTAGTGACGCAAAGAACAACGCACGCACAATGCTCAGATCAAGTTGGACGGATCGTCTGTGAAGGCTCAGCAGTGCAACCGATGAAAGGTGGCCACTGCGAGCTCTCGATCCAAGACAAGATCCAATCATGAGAGGCAGTGGACAAGTGTCGAGCCCAGTAAAAAAGGGAAAAGGTGCTGCAGAGAAACAAGGCCACATGCATGCACAGGCGAGTGTGGGGAAAAGAACCTTTTGGGCGCTGTTTCGCCTCGGTTTTAGGCTGCCGGTCAGCAGGCTCGAGGCGAGGGGAAACTGAGAGATGAGAAAAAGAGACCCGTGACAAGAGTGTCAGGGCGCGAAAGGGTCTCACCAAAACTACGCTGTGACTTGGCTTGACTTATCCGCTGCTGCTCTCGAGCGAAAATTTGGTCGAGACCGACGAAAGGCGTGACAGATGAATTGCCTTGGTCTTTCACAACGGCTGCCGAGAGAGTCATATGGCAAACGTTGTCCCAATGTTGATTGCGCTGAGTTGGAAAATCCAGCTATCAAAGTGCCCATCAAGGCGGAAATCAGCGTCACATTGTCTTATCGATACCCTACGACCTCTCTGGTGCATTTCTGCGAAAGCTTGCAGAGCAAAGATCACAGATCCGGTGGCTTGCGGTCTGTCAGCGGAGGGTCCGGCACAATTTCGAAAGATACGCCAGTCTCTCTGTTGAATGTCGTTGAGCTCCAAGAGCCAAACAAACCCTTTCGGAATGGCAACCGAGTATCACCGCCCGCTCAAGACTCAAGCAACAAGCAGTTGCGTGCTCCGGTGGAGTCTAACGATTCGAATGAATGCCTATTGAACGCGCTCGAGTTACTGCCAACGGTGCGATGTAGGTCCATCGCCAGCATCGATCCACCGAAGTCTGCTCGTGATGAGCGACCAAACAAGCGTCATCGAATGTTCTCCACGGAGAAGACAATGCACGAGCTATTGTCTCAGTGGGATGTGGGTGCCACGCAAATTCATCCTCGAGCTTTCGATATGCATGCGACCCCGCGTTTTTTGGATCAAGGCTTAGAAGCACTTGAGCAGTGTCTCAAGAAAACAATAATAATAGAAAAAAAAGAACAGATCGAGTGGACCATGCGCAGACAAAGAGCCCTGACTTATATTATTATAGAACACTGTGACTTCAGCGTTCAGCAGCTGCGTTGCTGCCATAACTCAGACTGCCTCGCTACACATTGAATAGACTCTTGCAACGAAGCGGCTTCCTCGTATCGATCGTGACCGGCTGCGATTTTGTGAGAACAACGGAAGTGTCTTGCAGTCAAGTCAGCCTTGGCTATGCAATCACCCTTGCCTTGCCTCTCGCTGTTGTGATCGGTCTCTGGCTTGAGTCGCTTGCCGGTCGATATGTGGGAAGCGAAAGCTTTGCATTCCTGGGCAAGATTGCAACACAACAAAGATCAGTTCCGGTCGCGATCCTTCAGCGTTCAAGACCAGCCGATGCAAGACCGCAAGACCAACATCAATCGTTCGAGACACCTTCGTCAAGCTTTTCGCCAGATCCTTCACCAACCCTCATGTTGGCTGCAGCTGACATTGCCAGGCTCAGTAAGTAGGCCTGGTGATCGTCCCCTTTGTGGTGTCCCCTTCGCCTCTCTCAGACCTCGACGACAAGAAATTTTCGGCTTTCCGCTTTCCCCTCCCCATCTCTTCTCCATTCTTTCCCTTCGCACCTCTGTGGCCGCAAAGTCACCTCCGCGTAGGCCTCGACGCCGCCTGGCTCACCCAACTGAGGCATGATCCACTGGCCTTGTGCCTCACGAAGATCACCTTCGAGTATTTGCAATTTGAGCCTTAAGCGCCTTTCTGTTAGAAGTCTTTGCCTCGGTCCTCTTCAGTGGGGCTCTTCTGTTAACATGGCCGAGTTGGACGGACTTTTCTTGACTTTCTTTTGCTTGCTCGCCATCCACATCGGCGACACCTCAAGATCCATACGGATACTGCAATTCTGCGTCCATGCGATGTACCGAAACGGACATGAACAATGGCGATGTCGAGGGCCGTGATAGGAGCACAAAAGAGACATTTCGATATGGAAGAACAGTGACGGGATGTTTAGACGGTCACATTTCATAGTTTACCCTTCTTCGCCGTTCAGCCTTCTAGAAAGCAAGCATAGATTTCTAATCAAATAGACCTGTTCGTGACACTGCTACCACATATCGCTAAATGGGGTTCCTTGCTGGGTATGTTGCTGCTGTTGCTGTTGCTGTTGCTGTTGCTGCTGCTGTTGCGTGAACGGACTGGTGCTGTACTGAGATGATTGCCCGAAGCCATTCGGCATCATCGAAGACTGAAATCCATGAAAGCCATTTCCAGCGGCTTGATACTGCATTGTGGGCTGCTGTTGGTGGTACGGCTGTTGTTGACCATGTAGTATATTCGCCTGGCCGTGAAAAGCGGCTTGGCCGAGCTGCTGCTGCTGCTGCTGCTGCTGCTGGAATTGCTGGAACTCATTGTTGCCGCCGACAAAACCGGCTGTCTGGGGCGAGGAGGCCGCGAAGCTCGGCTGCATCCCGTTGAAAGGATTGCCTGGCGACAGACCTGGGGATGGTAGCGGAGATGTCGAAAAGGCCATGGTCCCGAGGCTCGCGCTTCTCTGCTGCTGATATTGCGGATACATCATACCATTGCTTGGATTCAGCAGGCCCGTAGCTTGTGAGTTGACCTGATTCTGCGGCGAGACACCCAGCGATGCAGCTGAATTCGTATGTGAAGGCATGTTGAGCACTTGACCGAAGCCAGAAGCGTTGTGGGAAGGACTGACTCCAAAGGTAGTCATGGGTGAAGCTGCGCCGTTCGCGACAGGCTGTCCGGCCCAAAAGCTGCCCGTCGGTTCTTGGATGGCGGGAGCGCTAAGTACAGATTGTTGCTGAGCTTGCAGGGCCGCCCAAGGATTCATCTGCAGAGGAGGCTGGCTGGTCGTCGCCTGAGATGGCTCTGAGAGTGATACGAGATCATCAAAGACACTCGACTGTGCTGTCGAAGTGTTCGGTTTGGAGGCAGATGCAGGAACAGCGGCGCTGCCATCCCGTGAGTTGAGTGCGCTCGAGGTGCGAAGCGGGACTGCGGCGCTAGGGAGCTGCAAAGAAGGCTGAACGTTTGCGATCGGTTTGCCTGCTGAAGATGTCGAGCTGTGGAGATGAGACCCGCTCGCTGCGCGGAATCCGGTCGCTGCCGGACTGGGAAGCGGAGGCGCATTGTCCTTGGCTCGTTGCTTGGCCTCGCTCCAGGTCGATGGAATCGGCGCTGTGCGAGATCGCGCGATGCCGCTGCCTTCGGCAAAAGTGGACCGTGATGACGACGAGGATGTCGGCTCGACGGGTGATCTGGGGATGCCGAATCGATCGTGCGAAGGAGGAGGTGAGGTGAGGAAAGTAGCATCCTTGGTAGGTACCGGGGGCGGACGCCCTTCCATGAATCGACGAAACTCGTACTTCCTTCGAATGTACTTTTCGAGCTCGCTGTCCCTTTCGCTTTCTTCCATATTGGTCGGCGGTCGATTGCGCATCTCGTCAGGATTGTATTTGCGGTTGCTCTTTACGTTGCCCACCTCCTTCATCCTGTCGACCTGCTCGCGGGTCCATGTATCGAGCGTGAGCGACTTGACCTTGGAGATGTGGACGCCCATCTTGCGATGCACGCCAGCACACTGGACGCAGATGAAAATGCCGAGATTCCACGAGGCCCATCTCGGAGCACGGCCTTTGCAGTCGGCGCAGACATCGTTACCTGGTTGACGAACTAGGTCGAGCAAGATGCGTTGCTGTCGTTCCTGGGCTGCTTTGCTATTCATCTTGGCGGCCGAGCTCGCAGACGGTCCCGAATGGCGTCTAGCTACCTTTCCATGCAAGCTGAACAGGGGAGCGAGAGATGATACGAGCTTTTGTGTTTGTCGACGATGATGGTCGCTCGAGCTGTTCGTTCAGGTTTGTCCTGACTAGAGATCCTGCAGATCTGCAAAGTAACACGCGTGCGACAGAGGAAAAGACACCGAGATTCGAGATCGATCGGGGCAGTTTCACTTCACGATCAATTTTCGATTTTGAAAAAATGGAGCTCCAAGGCTTCTGACGTTTTCTGCTTGCTTGGTACTGTATTTGCGTCGGAACAAGCTTCCAACGGATCAGTTCGGCACAACGCGGCCGAGCAACGGAGGACGAGAAGCTGAAGGAGTTGACCCGTCTTGGCAGTACAGTAGCTCATGCCTGTCTGACTGGCAGGTGCAGATCGAAAGCTACTGACCTGTTGCTCGAGGTTGCACGCGGGAACCTCGTCGTGTGAGGTCGGTCAAAACCGAAAACGACAGCACCGGCGACCATCTACATTATGATGAAATGTGGCGCTCTGGCGCAGTCGCTCTTCACCGTCCGGCAGCCAATCCATGGCAGCGACGACCTCCGAGGGCAGCAAATA
Organism: Ustilago vetiveriae; assembly: GCA_928722275.1. Lineage (NCBI taxonomy): Eukaryota > Fungi > Basidiomycota > Ustilaginomycetes > Ustilaginales > Ustilaginaceae > Ustilago > Ustilago vetiveriae. Next base: position 632,612 of record CAKMXE010000007.1, read on the forward strand.
GCGTGCAGTACGATCGCTCATCAGGAACATCGGAATTGCCCCACTTCATGTGGCAGCCATACAGCTCTCGCGTTGTGACAAGCTCAACCGTAAGAAGCCATTCCGTCTGCAAGCATTCGACGACGGTCAAAGTCTGAGTTATGACACTGTCCTACCTCTTGTGTCGCGCGCAGCTCGCTTAGAGGATAGAAATCCGAGGAGGCCAACAGAGACGGCGACGCCGCTTTGCCAAGCGCTTCGAACTCGGCTGCGCTGTATCATAGCTCCCCGATTTTCCGCGTCGTTTCGAGAAGATATTGTTCGAGAGCCCACGGCAGATGGACCGGAGGCGTTGGCCGACAGAGCTGTTGTTGTTACTAACAATACAATATTCCAGCGTTTCTTGACCAGTGGCAGCGGCGGAAAAACCGAGTCCGCTCTTTTCGGCGAAATTCAATTTCAGCACAGAAGCTCCTACAAAAGTCTCCGCACAATGGCCCCCGCCAGCCTGGTTGCCGGCCAAACAGTTTCCTCGCAAACTCCGCTGAAAGGGTGTCAGAGCTTGAAGCTGCTTGCAGCCCTCAGGGCAGACAGAAGGGGCTGTTGCAGCGGAGTAAAATTGGCTTCGGCAAATGCACTACAATTCGAAGCCGTCGTCGAGTTTCCAACGGAAGCAACTACCAGTCTGCTCTTGCCTGCCCCTTGCAATTGGAGGTCGGCATCCTTCACCGCTCTCTCGCTCAATGCCCTCCAAAAATCTTGATGAGACAGATGCAACACACGCTGCATGCTTGCAAAATACCTCAGAAAAAGGTGAGGCGGGATGATATGGAGCAGGAGAATCTGAGCAAGCCAGGCAGAACAGCATGAATTCGATCCGGCCTTGGACGACGCGGAGGCGCACGAGTCTCGTGAACATCATTCGACGGCTGCCTCGCTACAGAGCCAATCATGTGTCTCTCCGCGATCCTCCCCTCGGCTAAGCAAAGCCATTTGTATTCCCCCGAATGTACACCACGCCTCTCGCGTCTCGACTTGGGGGAAGAGCGTGGGGAGAAAATGGCCATTTGTGGGGAGCGTGGCGGGGCACCGAGCGCCCATGAATTTGTCCCCACAATGCCAAGCGCATATAAGCGCGGCTCTCAGACTCAACCCCCATTTGGTTCCCCCACCTTCCTACCTCGCACGTTGTTCACCATGGCAGCGATCGAACAAAAGACGTCTCCGCTCGACGAGAAGTACGGTGGCGGCAAGCTCGCCACCGAGGATGCTAGCTCGCACGATGGATCCGACCACATCGTCTCGCAAGCCCAGCATGACGATGGCAAGGTCAGCAATCCTCTCGCTGGCATCCCCAAGGACCAGCTCCTTCGCAACGTCGAGTCTTTCGCTCAGGAGAAGGGCTTGACCGACGATCTCGACATGCTCAAAAAGGGTGCACTCCTCGCCCAACGACCCGCTGAATACCAAGACATTGTCGAGCTCTCTCAAGAGGAGAAAGATGCCGTCACCCACGAGTACGCTCACAAGTGGTCGCACCCCAAACTGCTCTACATGACCATCCTTGTGTGCTCGATCGGCGCAGCTACCCAAGGATGGGATCAGACCGGATCCAACGGTGCCAACTTGAGCTTCCCGGTTGAGTTTGGTATCCCGGAGGAGTCGCCTGCTGGCGTCCTCGCCGGACAGCCTGGATACATCCCTGATGCCGAGGCGCAAAAGAACCAATGGATCGTCGGTCTCGTCAATGCTGCTCCCTACATCGCTAGTGCCATGCTCGGCTGCTGGCTCTCGGATCCGCTCAACAACTGGCTCGGTCGCCGTGGATGCATCTTTATCACCGCCATTATCTTGCTCGTAACCCCCATCGCCTCCGGTTTCACTCGCAACTGGTACGAGCTCTTCATCGTCCGCCTGATTCTCGGCATCGGAATGGGCGCAAAAGGTTCCACTGTGCCCGTGTTTGCTGCCGAGAACTCGCCTCCTCAGATCCGTGGTGCGCTCGTCATGGGTTGGCAGCTGTGGACTGCCTTTGGTATCTTCCTTGGATTTGTCGCCAACGTAGCAGTCGCCGACGCTGGCAAGATCTCCTGGCGTCTTCAACTCGGCTCTGCCTTCATTCCGGCTCTGCCCCTGGCCTGTCTCATCTACCTCTGCCCCGAGTCTCCTCGTTGGTTGATGAAGAAGAACCGATACCCACAGGCCCTCCGCTCGCTGATCCGTCTCCGTCACAACAAGATCCAGGCGTGTCGTGACTTGTACTACATTCACGTTCAGCTCGTCGAAGAGAGCAAGATCATTCGAGGTCAGACTTACGTCAAGCGTTTCACCGAACTCTTCACCATCCCTCGTGTACGACGTGGTACGGTCGGCGCCACTGTCGTCATGCTCGCTCAACAGATGTGTGGAATCAACATCATCGCCTTTTACAGCTCCACCGTGTTTAAGGAATCAGGATCGACGGCAAAGCAAGCTCTTTATGCATCTCTTGGGTTCGGTGCGATCAACTTCCTCTTCGCCTTTCCGGCTCTCATCACCATCGACACTTTTGGGCGCCGAAGCTTGCTTCTTTTCACGTTCCCACAGATGGCATGGACCTTGCTAGCTGCAGGTCTTTGCTTCTTGATCCCTGGCGAGGGCAACAAGACCCGGCTCGGCCTTGTAGCGCTCTTCATCTACATCTTCGCGGCGTTTTACAGTGTCGGAGAAGGTCCGGTCCCTTTCACCTATTCAGCGGAAGTCTTCCCGCTAGCTCAACGAGAGCAAGGCATGGCGTGGGCCGTTGCGACCTGCTTGTTCTGGGCAGCCGTGCTTAGCATTACTTTCCCGAGGATGAAAGCGGTTTTCACGCCAACGGGAGCATTCGGATTCTACGCTGCACTCAACGTCACGGCGTTCGTTTTGATCTGGTTCTTCGTTCCCGAAACAGCTCGTTATACCCTCGAGGAGCTCGATGCGGTCTTCAGCGTACCTCACGCCACCTTTATCAAGCATCAGAACACCAAGGTTCTTCCTTACTGGTTCAAGACCCAGGTTTTGAGGAAGAAGGGGCTCGTTCGACCTGCACCGCTCATCGAGCTCGACAGCAACTTGGTCGGTGCTGGAGAAAAGCGTGTCGAGACATCGAATGCTTGAACTTTCATGCTACCCTGACTTGAATGTCGACTCATTGCTTCGCGTCACATTGGTTAGTGCTGGGGAGAAGCGTGTCGAGAGATCAGATGCTCGAGGATTCATGCTAGCGTGACTGGAAGAATGTCAATGTAGTGCTTCCATTAATTGTCTCCTGTACCTTTTATTTCTGCAAGAATCGTATCTTAGTTGTTTCCGTCATTGACTCCAAGGCCCTCTCGTCTTTTCGATGTAGAGAGCGTCGAAACCGGCTCAGTTCTAAGTAGTGAGATCGGGGAAGCTACGCATTGAGGAAAATCTTGTTGAATGGCGCTCACGTATGCCCTCTCCGTTTGTCGATGGCTTGGTGCAAGCATCAGCCCTTGGAAGCGTAGCCGCAAGGATGATCACGCCGCAACACTGAGTGCATGCATGAAGGGAAGACCGGGATGCTGGACTACCGACATTTCAGGCAATGTTGCAGCACCGCATTTCGGAGCCTTCCCCAAAGGGCGGCTGACATCCTCAACTTCGCTCTCAAGATACGAGAGGCACCTTGGGCGAGCTACTCAAGAGGCGAAACGAAGGACTTGGCCTCCGTCCTGGACCGGCTAGCAATCGCAGGTGACGACCTGGTTCCGGCGAGAAACATGCTCGGCAAGGTCAGCAAATTGGGTTCTCCTTGAAACAATCCTTCTCGCACTCAGCATCGTCAGCGAACTAGTAGCCAAATTGGCCACTCGCATACGTCGAATCTTTACTGCAAGGCTCAACGTTGCACGACCTGAGACTAGTGCGTCGCCCAGCTGCTCAACGAGAGCGCCAAATCCCAAAACGATCACCCCACCAACCAAACGCCGACACACGCACACACTCGATTTGCCGAATTCGGCCAAGTCAACAATGACAATGCTGATTGAATTAAAGAGACTTGCATATCGAGTACAGCAGAGGATCAAGCTGTAGCTCTCCACAACCTGAAACCATGAATGGTAGACCTGACCACCTCATCACCAGGATCCTCAGGGAACATAGGCTCTCGGAACCACTCTCCCAACTTTTCATACCTCCAGCCTTTGATCTCTGCCATGTCAAAGAACTGCATATCCTTGTACGCCAAGTGGGGTCGATGATGGGTGAAAAAGACCAGCACGCAAGGCGTCGTCATGGATCCTTCCATCTCGTCGTCCGTCTCGACTTCAGCAAGACACGATTCGCACGTCTCTAGCAACGCTGGATGGGCCTGGTGATTAAAGACGAGATCCGAGAGTAGGATGAGATCGAACTTGCCAGGTTTGCCAGCTTCCGAAACTCTTTCAAGGAGGGCAGAAGGATCGCGTCCCCAGATGTAGCCTTCAACAAAAGACCTTCCTGGACCCCGAAGTGGCGAAGACTCATCCTGGCAGTTGAGCACGACGTTCTTGGTCAGATTATCAATGAGCGCATTGTCGGGATAGTCGGTGGCGACAACGTGCGAAGCCGAAGCCCAGTTGCACACAATGCTTGGCAAGCCGGCAGCAGCACCGAGCTCCAGCACGCGCTTGCCCTTTGTCAGAGTGAGAGCGTGTGCGCAGAGAAAGTCGGAGAGGATGAAGCTGGCATTCCAGGCGAGATGGCCCCACAAGGGGTGAGCGCCGACCAAGTTGAGCGTCACCTTGGACGATGTGCCGGGGAACTCGTAGTATGTGACCGTAGGGGGTGGTGTCTTGGGTCGAAAGTCTTCGGGCTCGTCGAACATGTTGAGGGCCTCGTCTGAGCCGGGATCGTCATCGTCGTCGTTGGAATTGGCCTCGGTGGCTTGCTCACGCTCGTCGAGCTTCTTGGACGTCTCGGTGTCCTGACTGCCTTGGTCGACGGGGAGGGCGGGCATGGGCTTGTTTCGATCGCCGGACGTGCCGTCTCCGTTCACAGCGGCGTCGCTGCCTTTGGGCGTAGCGGCTGCAGCAGCCGTTGCCGGATTCTTTGCGGCATTGGCAAGAGCTACGGCGGCGGCGCCGGCGGCAGCCGCAGTGGCTCCTAGAACGGCAGGTTCAGAAGACGTTTCTGCGACAGTCCTGTTTGCAGCGACTTCTGCCTGCGGTTCGGAGGGCGGAGAAGACGCGATGTGACCGTTGGCCTCTGTCGACCTGTTGTCCGTGTGCCCTGCGACGGTCGACGCAAGCGAGGCACCACCAGAGCGAGCAGGACTCTTTGGAGTGAGAGCAGGGGCGGCCAAAGTAGGTGCAGAGGGCGCAAGCTGGTTGTGGCGAACGGAAGATCCATGGTGCACAGAAGAGGCGGTACGATGACGGCGTGGGAATACGCCAGAGTGGTCGCCATCCATCGTTTCGACCTCCTCTGACACGTGAGCATTCTCTTCTGGGTCGTTGATACCGGCGGCATGTCCGTGACCGATGCTAGAGGCGATGGCGTTGTGATGACCGATGCTGGAAGGAGGCCCGCGCTCGTAACGGTAGCTTCCGGTGGAAGAGGAAGACAAGCGACGGCGACGCTCAAATGTGGCAGATCGACGACCCTCGAGCTGGGTGAGGGTGGATTCGAGTTGCTGCTGGATCTTGGCAATCTGATCGGTGACGGCGGTGGTTCGCTTCTGGATCTCGTTGTTCATGTGCTCGTCGGGAAAGTGGTTGGAAGCATTGCTATTGCCAGTGCCGTTGTCATTGGCCGAGTCAGCGTGTCCGCGTGTTGATGAAGGCGCAACTTCGGCCTTTGTAGTCGGGCCGTCGGAGTGATGTTGACCCATCGAGATGCGCTGTTCGGCCAGAGCGCGGGCCTTGAGGATGTGCATCTCGGTGTTGTGGCTCATGTCGCTGGCGACAGGAGAATCGATCCTACCGAAATTCTGCGTCATGCTCTGGAGATTGTTGAGCGAAGACATGCCGAACTCGTCTGTGCTTGGGCTGCTGAGGACGTTGCGGATCTCGTCCATCATGGCCTCGCGCTCGGATTCGAGGTTGTCCATGGCGGTACGCATACGATGCAGTTCGGCCTGGGCCTTTTCACGTGCCTGCTCGGTCTCTCGAAGCTGAATCTGGGCTTGAACGTAATCCATATCCCTCTGCTGCAATGTCGAGGTGAGCCTCTTGGACTCTCTGCGTTCCTTGTCGAGCTTGACGCGGAGCTCGCCGGCCTCGCGAGTGAGTCGGTCGACAAGCTGCTGAATCTTGTCGAATTGCTGTCTCCACATTTCGCCCTCGCTCATGAGGAAGGCGAGACGCTTGTTGAGCCTGCCGATCTTGTTCTCTAAACCGTCACGGGCGTCGACAAAGTTGCTGGCTCTCTTGCGCAATGCGAGCACGGCGGCTTGCTCGGTCTCGGAAGCAACGAGCTGGGTATCTGTGCGCATGCGGAGGAGCTTTTTGATGAGGCTGGGTTTTGTTCCTTGGTGAAGAACCTGGTCAAAGCCGCTGATGACGGCGCTCTGATTCCACCAGGAGGGAGAGTCGAGACGTTCGTAGGGGGCATCGCGAGAGGAGGACTCGACCTTGCTGAGAGGACGGAAGCGACCGCTGGGGAAAGCCTCGACGTACTCTCGCGGGATGGTGTAGTCGGCGGAGGAGAAGCCGAGGGCGGTGATGAGCCTTCTGCGTTTCTTGTCGCGGACGGCACCCTTGCTGGGCGTCTTGGGAGGCGGACGTGGGCAATTGACAAAGTTGATATCGAGGTCGACGACGCAGACCTCCTGTGGAGGCTTGATGATGCTGCGGAGCTCGGTGTTGATGGCAATGAGCCAAGAGCCAGGATCCTCGAGGTAGATACGGACGTCGCGTGCGTGACAGTTCTGGTGTGCGACACCCTTCCACCCGCACATTTCGACGAGGTACTTGACGGTCTCGACGGCCATGCCCATGAGTGCGGGATGGCGAGACAAGAAGAGGATGCGACCGGCGGGTGCCAAGGCGATCTCGCAGATGGTAAGTATATTGTCGATCGAGAGGGTCTTGAAGAGGGGCCACATGGAGAAGTCGATGCCGAGAAGGCCCCTGTTCCAATCGTAGGCGCCGGGGAAGGTGCAGACAAAGGAGAGATCCTCGTCTGGGGACTGGACTCGGAAGGTTTCGCCGATGCGTGGTGCTGGATGGCGAAGGATGGCAGCCATAAGCTTGTTGTGCATTTCGATGTTGCGGCTGTACTTGAACCAGGCGGATTTGTTCCAGTCGCCAAGGAGATCGTAGATGGGGTATCTAGAGACGATGCAAATGGCGTAGGGCATGAAGAAAGCGTTGGTGTCCGGAAAGAGCGAGTGGCCCAAGGCACTGGTTGCTTCCAAGTCTTGATCGATCTCCTCGCCCTGATTGTTGACGCTCTTGTTGTTGGGGTTGCGGCCGCTGGCACGCGCCTTTGCGAGACGGGCGAGTTCTTTACGGATGGCCCTAGCCCTCTTTTCATCGGCTGCACTCCAGACGGTGAGGACGGAGCCGTAAAAGGTGGCGACGCCGGGCGAATCCTCTCCAGCGTTTGCAGCGGCGGCGGGAAGACGGGAGGAGACGCCTTCGAGACCGAAACCTTCGCCGACGGCTTGGAAGGAGTGTGCATTAGCTTTGCGAAGGTCTGTCGAGGAACGAGGGGCACCGGTTGTGGAGGACGACTTGACGGTGGGCACGCTAAAGGAAAAAGTGTGGGAGGTGGAGGAGGGAGGAAAGTGGATGGGGCTGGAAGAGATCTCGATCTCGCGGGTAAAGGAGAGTTTGAGCGCTTTGGAGAGAACACGAGCGGTTTCTGCTCGCTCGATACCGCCGCGGCCATCGGCCATCTCGATGAACTTGGGATTGGAGCCGTTCTTCTTGTCGGAGCCCAGCGTAGTGGCTTTTGCGTCCTTGGATTCAGGAATGCTTGCGGAAGAGAGGGGAGCCTTTGCAGACTCTTCGGGTGGATGGAGAGGGGGAGAGATGGAGCAACCGAGCACCTCGGGACGCCAGAAGCGGCCTACGGCGTTTTCGATGTGATGGACGCCATTTGTGCAGTCCTCTTCTGCCAATGTCCAAACGGCTGGGTCTTTTGGGAGGCCAAAGACAGCATAGAGCTGAGCAATGTTGTTTCCATCGGTAGACTTTGGGGTGGAAGAGTTGGATGCAAAGGTGTTAGCAGGCTTGGAAGCCGAAGAAGCGCTGTTGAACTGGCGATGAGCGTTGATGGATTTGCGAGGAGCTGACCTGGCGTCGAGGCTCTTGAGCGAGAGGCTGGAGAGAGAGAACTTGCCGGTCAGGCCAGCGCGGCTAGCAGGCCTGCTGGGACCGGCAGCATCACTTGAGCGCGACATGTGTGCACAGCCGGCAGGTCAGCGCGGCACGGTTATCTGCTTGGAGATCAAGGAGGTGTACCGGATCTGGGATGATGTTGGCGATGATGGTAGGTGGAGATATCTCGAGCCGATGTTTTCCATCAGAGATGCAGCCCGGTTGGCCGACTCGATGCTTAAGAGAAGGGATGACCCGAGCGGGAGCGGGATATTCATGTGATACCTCTACCCTCGACTAGACCAGTCACAAGCAAGAGGCGCACAAAGAGCAGGGGAAAAAAGAAAGAAGGTCGGATGCATCCTTCTCCAAAAAAACTCATCTTGAAAAAGTCTCAAATTTGGCAAAAAGAAGCGCGGCGAAAGAGAGATTTCTTTGACAGATCTGACGACAATCAAGAGGCTCAAGCCAACAAGAGACCGTGGACTGCAGCTCCCATCCAACAGCCAATGGCAAGACGTTGGCTTGTCGAGATCCAGGTCGACTTTGCCAAGCTGAATATGCATCGTCATCATCTCAGACATCTTACACTAGATACCCGCAGAATTTCAATCTCAGCTCCAGAGCGAGAGAGAGAGAGATCGTCGCTTGGGTCCACTCAGCCCGGGTCGCATGTATTTGGTTTCTCGGTTACCCAACCGAGCATGTGGGTGTATAGTCGATGCTCCCCGTGGCCTCCCATCTCTAGATTCAAGTGGCCGATGTCTCGGCGAGTTGCCGCCCTCGCGATCCAAGGCAGACTCGTCGCTGTGCCCTTCAGCATGCACAACTCTACCGTCCGTAGTGCTTTCCATCGCTGGTCTGAATGCCTGCAGTGCCTCGACTACGCGCTTCATCAAGACTTCCTATCCGCACCGGGCTCTCGGTCATATCAGAATGTTCAGCAATGTTACATCTCCATCACTGCTACTCCTAGCGTATTTTCCGCACACTTGCTTAGTAAGCCAATATGCATTGCGCCGAAAAAAAAAAGGATTATTTAAAAGCGGAAAATTTTGGAATGGCGGATACTGTACTGCGCCAAAATGTGGAAATCTTCCAACCAACTTTGCAAAGCCTGAGCTTTGCGTTACAACCAAGCTATCCTCCTCATAGCCTCACTACCGCCTTTGTCACCATCACACTCCTTTGACTTGACTGCATCTCTCACCGTACATGCCAGCACCACATCAGACAGCCATTCATAGTTCACCATCCATCTGAGCTGGCAAGGCTGCTCTCGACCTTTCTCTCCTCAGCATGCCCTCCTCACCCCACAAGGCCTCGCAGCCCTCCGTCGCCGATCGCCCCAACATCCACCCCGAGAATGCGCTGCAAACATCTTTGCCTCACCTCGACCAAGCACAGCAACTCGCAGAGCTCATTGCCACCCATCCAGAGAGGCTCGCAACCGCCGATCCTTCCCTCGCCGCTCTCAGCGTGAACGCTCTCAAACAGATCTTTGACTACTCGATCCTCTCCGAGAAAGACTCGGTACCATCCATTAGCTCTTTCATCAAGACCATCACTCCAAAGTCTCAGCTGCTCGATCAGAGAGCCTCTCGCTCCGGCGGCAAGCGTAAACGCGGAAACAATGCTGTCGTCCACCCACCTCTCTTCGAGGGCACTCCTCTCGACGAGCTCGTAACACAAGGCATGGACTCTCGCCAACTCTGGCAACAGATCGACCTCAAAGCAGCCAACATGTCGAGCGTTGTCGAGCGCTTCTTTGCTCAAGGCCTCCTTCGTGAAGAAGAGGAGGACGACGAAGACCAAGACGAAGATGAGCAAGCCAATCCAAAAGCTGGGCCATCCCGTTTGCGGCCACAATCGAGTCGTGATGACCATGAGGAAGAAGAGGAGGAGGAGAAGGAGGAGGATGATGACGACGACGACGACGACGACGACGACGAAGAGGATTTCGACCCGGAAGAGGAGCGGGTCCGTCTAAGTCAGCTCAGCGATGCAGATCTTCGCGCCCTCGGAGTAGACCCAGCCCTCCGTGACCAGCTCTTGGCCGAAATCGATCAGCAGGGACTAGACGCCGACGAATCCGACGAAGAAGGCTCAGCATATGCAGGCGCCTCCGACATCAGCGACGGCGATCCCAACGAAGTCTTCTATGAGCCTCTCAAGACCGAAGCCGAACAGCTCAAACGCAAGGAAGAGGAAGAGATGGGTATCTTACCGCGTCTTCGATCTCAAGTCGGTGCCGACGACGACGACGACGATGACGACGACGTTGAGGATGACGACCAAGACAACGAGATAGACATGCAAGACGACGAATCTGAACAAGACAATGATGACGATCACCATGACGACGAGAGCAGAGCACGGTCCTCCGCGGGCATCCCCAAATCCCTTCTCCAAGACCTCGATCGTCCTGGTAAGGCATCTCAGCGCCCTACCAAGCGGCACCCCACTCTTGACGACGACTTTTTCTCAATAGACGGTCTCAATCGTCAGCTTGACGAGCAGGACGCAGAGGAGGAAGCTGATCCACTCGACGATAACGATGACGACGATATCGCAGACCAGGTCGACTATTTCCAACCTCTTGATGCCGCAGATGATCTCGACTCAGAAGCAGAGTCTCAGGACGCGGACCAAGACGATGCCTTGGCCAACGCTGCCGACGCGCATTATGCTGACTTCTTCCTGCCACCCGCAAAGGCAGCCAAATTCAACAAGAAATTTGGCAAACGAAAGGCATCCGCCCGGTTTGCAGATCAGGATGCTGACGCCGATCAATCTGTCGATGATGATGGTGACAAGGACGACGACGACGACGACGACGACGAGTCGGAAGAGGATGTACCATCGACAACCGAACGCGTTTACGAGGAGCCCGATCGCAAGCGGCGTATTCGCTTCAACACAACCATCGAGTATCGTCGAATCAAGCCGCGCAAGAAGTCGCCCGATGAGCTCACCCCGGAGATGCTCAGAATGATTGGTGCATCCTCAGACGACCTCGATTCGGCCCGCCGCTTTGACGAGGATGAGGATCGAGATGATCAAGACGACGACATGGACATGGATGAAGTCGAGTCAGAAACGTCTTCCATCGGTCGTCAGGGCAGCGACGACGAGAGCGAAGGCCAAACTTCCGACGAGGAGGACGATCAAGAAGCAAGCGAAGACCAAGATATGGAAGAGGATGAGGAGCAAGACGACTCTACCGACGAGCAAGACCAGGATTACGGTGTCTCGACAGCACGTCGCGTAGCCGGCGACCTCTTTGCGGATAGCGACGACGAAGCTGATGCTCAGGAGAAGCTTTCTACTCATGAAAAGCGGGTCGCCGCGCTCAAAGACGAGATCGCCCGTCTCGAGGACGAAAACGTAGCCAAGAAAGATTGGACTCTGATGGGCGAAGCTGGCTCTCGCGCTCGTCCGCAAGACAGTCTCCTGGAGCAGGATCTCGAATTCGAGCGGGCTGCCAAAGTGACACCGCAGGTGACAGAGGAGATGACCGAGTCGATCGAAGACCTCATCAAGCGTCGCATCCTCGACCGCAACTTTGACGATGTCGTTCGTCGTCGCGAAATGGAAGCCCTACCTTTCCTTCCCTCGCGGCTCCTCGAGCTCTCTGACAGCAAGAGCGCCAAATCGCTCGCCGAGCTGTACGAAGAAGAGTACCAAGCAGCACGTGGTGCCGACGGCTCAGACGGTGCGCCCGTCGCAGAAGCTGACGCCAAGCTCGCCAAGGAGCACGAAGAAATCGGTGGCCTTTACAACGACATTTTCGACAAGCTCGATGCCCTCTCCAATGCTCATTTCACTCCCAAGGCACCCAAAGCGACCATCCAGACGCTCACCAATGCGCCTTCTGTATCGATGGAGTCTGCGCTTCCAGCAACGTCTTCGTCGAGCACCATGCTGGCGCCGGAGGAGGTGTACGAGCGATCTCGCCACTCGACCGCTATGGATGGAGCCAAGTCCGAGATGACACCGGAGGAAAAGCAACGTTTGCACAACAAGCTTCGACAGGAGAAGCGACAACGCAACGAAAAGATCCAAGAGACGCGCAAGGCGTTGGAACAGTCGGGTCTGGTACGAGCCAAGAAGGTCAACGACAAGGAGGAGAAGCAACAAGCTCTGAAAAAGTTGGTTGGCAACCGAGGCGTTTCGGTCATTGGCAAGGAGCCGAACGCGGTTGGTGCGGGCACGGGCCAGAATGCCAGGAACAAAGGCAAGGGCAAAGCGGCGGTGAAGGGAGGTGTGAATGGTTCGACCAAGGCAAGCACGGGAAACTCGTTCAAGTTGTGAAATTCATGATTTCGATTCGCTCTGTCTTTGTCGAATTGGTCACCTGGCATGTCTGGTGTTGGCAGTTAACTGCACTTTGCATAAATCTATCCTATTCACAACGATTGGCATGGAATGAAAGTGCGAAAATCATCTCTTTGAGTTGGCTGTCAGGCATCGACAGGCTTTCTTGCCCAGAAAAAGTAGTTGCACTCCTGAGTGGCCGGTCGACTTGTTCCGGATTTGGCTAGAGTCCAAGCGGCCTTCCAAGGCAAGTAGGCGGTACCTCTGGTTTCGAAATGCAGACGTTGGGGTAGTTTTGAGCCGTGGTGGAACCATTTTCGATCGTGTTGGAAAAAGTGGATGAGTTCGTCGGGGTTGATGTACTGATGATGCGTGTGTGTGCCGGGGGTGACGAGTCCAAGTACGTTTTCGGCCATGAAGATGGTGAGGAAGTAGGAAAGCGGAGTGCGAGCGATGGTTGACATGAACAGGTGTCCGCCTGGTTTGACGAGGTGGTCGAGAGAGCGAAGAAAGTCGGCAGGTCCATTGACGTGTTCGAGGACCTCCATAGCACAGACCACGTCGAATTGGCGGTTTTCAGCGACCAGATCTTCCGCTGTGGTGTGAAGGTACGTCAAACAATCGCCGCCTAGTGGATGAGGTCTGGAGAGAAGCGGATCGCGTGCAGCATGTGTAGTGGCAATACCGATGTTGCTGGCACTTGCATCGACGCCCGTCGTCCGCGCCCCCAAACGAGCCAGCGATTCGGAAAGAAGCCCGCCACCACATCCGATATCCGCCACATCGAGATTCTCCAGAAACCGCGTCTTGCCCAGATTCTCGAGCGGACGGCGCGCTTGGCTTGTTGACGACGCTGCCAAAGAGGTGGAGGAAGGAGAGACGTCGCAACGACGAGCTTCGACCTGCTGTTGAGCAAGCTCGTAACCCCATACTTCGTCGAGTTTCTCACGTAGGAATTGGATTCTGGTCGGATTCATGGCGTGAAGAAGACCAAACTCTCCATGCTCATCCCACCATTTGGAAGAGAGTCGACTGAAATGTTCAATCTCGGATGCATGGATCGAGGACGATGCGTTGGCAGTGGCTGAAGCATCAGAAGAGCTAGAAGAGGAAAGAGGTGGCGAGTCCAGACGCACTTTGGATGAAGAGGCGAAGCATCGCGTGGATATGGGTACGGATCTGCCATGGTGGGAGCCAACAGAAGAGAACGATCTCAGCATACTCTCGGCGACTCAGACGGGATGATTCAGGGGATGGCAGGCACTCACTGGCAAAGCGAAGCGGCGCTGGAGGAGATCGAAAGCAAGCGCGCCGTCGACCTGGTTGCCGCCGAGATCATATCGAGGTGTACGGTGTAGAAGAGGATTCGAGCGGAAGCAAAATAGATGGGGTATATTAGAAGTACAGAAGGAAGCTACAGAGATGCAATAGACAAGAGAAATTGGACTGCGATGTCGACAGGAGAAAGAGAAAGAAAAAGACAAGATGGGGTCAGATTCTGAATGCCTCTTGCTGGTCGAGAATCTCTCTTTGGTAGAAGAAGAGCTTGTATCAGATTAAGGGAGGATAATAGCGTAAAGGCCTCCACTGCTATCGGTGTTGTCGGCAATGAAATTGCTTTATTACGACTGGTGCCAGGCAGAATCCAATCATCATTTGAAAGCCATTGTAGAGAATGTGTATGTGGAACTTACGTTGTTGCGATGCGGATGATGGAAGAGGGAGAGGAGAAAGCGTGGTAGGACTGGAGATCTTGTGTCATCCTTGTCGCGCTGCTCTGCTGACCATCTCGGAAGAAAACAAAAAGAAAGAAAGAAAAACGCTGCGGTGGGATCACTCGCTCTTCCAACTCGCTCTCGTCCGAGTTGAGTCCTCCACACACGGGCTCTTGGACCCTGTCAACCTGCATGTGGCCGACGACATCAGCGGTGCATGGGACACTCGGAAAGCTTAGTTCCATCCTTGCTGGAACATGGCAGACCGTTGGTACCGGTAACCGTTATGAGTTCACTCTTCGGCAGCTGCTTCGGGCGGCAGAAGGAGCCCTCGCCCGATCAACAAGCTGCTTCCGGCGCCCCCACAGGTCACCGCCCCGTCGACAGCGTCGATCCAGCCAAATGTGTCTTTTGCATCGTCGCGCCGGATCGATTCAACATTGTGCTCCAAGACGAAAAGCTCGTCTGCTTCACGGATCGGTCTCCTGGTGCGGCCATCCACCTCCTCGTCATTCCACGTACGCACATCGCCAACGTCCAAAGCCTGACACGCCAAGACGTCGACCTGGTTCGCCAGATGCGAGCACTTGGGAGCAAGGCTTTGGATCTCGTCTCCACATCCTCTGGCCCATCCGAGAGGAGGTACGGCTTTCACATTCCGCCGATACGCAGCGTGGATCATTTGCATCTCCACTGCCTCGAGTTGCCGTTCAGAAGCAGATACAAGGCGATCAAGTATCGCGTCGCCGAACCGCCGAGTGACGACTACATCAAAGGCTGGTCCTGGTTCGTCGAATGCAAGCAAACGTGTGCTCTGTTGCAAGCAGGTCGCAAGATCAAGGTCTCCAGTTGCTAGATCCCATCCTCGCGGCTTTGCATCCGAGACACCCTTCCTGAAATGCATAGAGAGCCCTTTGGAACAAGGACGACATGACTTGTACATTTACAAGAAAATATAAAGCTTGCCAAGATTTAGTCGGAGAATCCAGAACTCAAAATCGCATCTGCAAGAGCAAGAGCAAGAAGAAAAAAAAAGAGAATGCCTCCTAGCCGACTCGAACGACTGACCTCTTCATTACTAGTGAAGTGCTCTACCGCTGAGCTAAGGAGGCTTTGATGACAGGATGAGCTGGTATTGCGTATGTATACCGTTGCGCATTAGTTTCGGTTGAATCGTGCCTTGACGTGACATGAGACGCAGAAGCTGGAACATTAGACCGGAGGCTGCCGAGCGACGCTAGGTCTGGCATGTAGGCCACGTCGTCTTGCTAGGATGTTGAGCATGGTTCTACAGTGCCAAAGCTTGCTTGAAGATTAACCGCTTCTGCCTCGAGCCAAGTCGGTGGGACGCCAAGCGCAACGATTGTTCGCTTGAGCTCGCAATAGACGGATTCGGCGAATATGGCGGCACATGGACCAAGGCCCGTCGGAACTATGATAAAGTTACGCGCCAGCCTCTCTCCACTCTTGCTTTTTTTGGTCGTTGTGTGTGTAAGTGTGAGTGTGAGTGTGAGTGTGAGTGTGAGTGTGAGTGTGCGTTGCGTTGGGCTTTCAACAAGGACCGGTACATGACACTTGAACCCGCATTTAGACCAACGAGCCCCTACGCCTCCGTCCATCTGTTCCATCCCATCCCAATCCAATGCACATCTGATCAGTCAAAATGCCCGCCGATAAGCCACCCACCATCCCTCCCGAGATCGACATCCCAAACGGCGGCAAGTCGCAGCAGTTCTGGATCGAGTCCGATTACTCGGACAAGACTCGCTTCTGGGCCAAGCGCTTCTACCCGACCGACGCCAGCGATGCCGAGGTGCAGCCCAAGGCCGCCACCATCTTCGTTCACGGCTTTGTGGAGTACGTCGATCGCTACCGCAACATCTTCCGACTGTGGCCAAGCAAAGGTCACGAAATCATCGGGTTCGATCAGCGTGGATGGGGCAACACCTGCCGATCTTCCTCCAACCCGATCAAGAACTACGGCAACACCACCTGGCCGCAACAATTCCAAGACCTCGAGCACGTCATTCGCACCACACGTCGACGTCTCGATGACCGATGGGGCGCAAACAAGGTCCCCATCTTCCTGCTCGGTCACAGTATGGGAGGTGGAATCGTCACGGCCTTCCACACACGCAGTGACGACTGGATTCAACAGCACGGTGGCAACGGCCCTTCGCAAGAAGCAAAGGAGATGGTGGCAGGCGTGGTAGCAAGTGCTCCCTGGTTGACGCTGACCAAGCCTCCCGCCTGGTTCGTCATCTGGGGTGCCACAAAACTTCTTGCCTTGATGCCCGAGATCCACTGGAACGTCGACTTGCTCGGTAACAACATCTCTAGAGATCCCGTCGTAGCAAAGAATTTCGAGAACGATCCTTTGTCCGACAAAAAGGTCTACCTCAAAGCCATCCAAGGCCCGCTGCAGGGAGGAATGGATCTTGTGGACAAGTCGCACGCTTACTGGCCAGAGTCGAAACCACTGCTGATAGTCCACGGCACCGCCGACCTGATCACCAGTCACAAGGGTTCCGAAATGCTGGTCGAACGCGTCAAGGCAAATGACAAGGAGCTCAAGCTGTTTGACGGATACTATCACGATCTGCTCAACGAGCCTGGTCAAGACAAAGTCGTTGTCGGCGAATACGTTATCAAGTGAGTTTCACACATGCAAGAGACCGGACATTTCTTCTCAAAGCCTTCGTCTTGCTGATTCCCTTTCAACTCCTTGCTTTTTCTACCTTTCCTCCCACAGCTGGTTGAACAGTCACCTGTAGATTGGAATGACGCCAAGCCGATTGCCTGAGATGATGTTTGAAAATTCATACAGAAGCCTTTGCCGCGGAATTCATCGAGGCAGCTAGAAAGGGACAATGACTTTGAGAAGCTCGCGCTCCCACGAGCGCAAGCCATCTTGGTCGCGTGCAGCTTGGAATTGCGCATCGGTCTTTTCGCGTTTCATCTCGGCAATGGCCTGTTCGAACAGCTTC
Source organism: Ustilago vetiveriae (assembly GCA_928722275.1). Lineage (NCBI taxonomy): Eukaryota > Fungi > Basidiomycota > Ustilaginomycetes > Ustilaginales > Ustilaginaceae > Ustilago > Ustilago vetiveriae. The sequence continues at coordinate 649,898 of CAKMXE010000007.1, forward strand.
CATTCAATGCAATTGCCGCCAACGGTGGGTTCATCAACCGACTTGGATGGACTGTCGATCGACCATTCGCCTTGCCGTGTGCGCGTGAGCGTTTGCACATGGGCGGCCGATCCGGCGGCGATGGCCAGGTCGTGTACGATCGAACGTACATATGTGCCTGAAGAGACGGTCATTTCCAGGACGAATGCCGGTGGTCCTGCAGCGTCGGCTAGCGCCGCGCCGTTTTGCGTCTCTGCTGCAGTGGTATCCGAGGTGGTCGGTAGCCTCTTCCATGTTGTTTGTGATGCCGCATCGACGCTAGCTTCCTCGAGCTTGACAGTGTCCGTTTGACCTTCTTTGCGACCGGCCATGTCGAGCACCCTTCCCACCAACGCCTTGTCTTCTGGCGCCACCTCGCGATCCGGCTCCTTGAACGCATGCTTTCCAGCCTCTAACCAATCCACCAAGCGCAACTCGTGGATGGTGACTTTGCGCGGCTCGATCGGTCTCGGTAGCGGCAGATTCTCCCTTGCATACTCAAACAGCCTCTTTCCATCGATCCTGACCGCCGAGTACAGCGGTGGAATCTGCGATACCGTGCCTGTAAATCTGGGCAGCAAGTCTGCCATCGCCTGTGGTGTGACATGATCGTACGGCTTTCTCGTCAAGATCGGATCGCACGAGTCGTACGAGGTGGTTGCAGCACCCAGCAGGCCTGTGCTGCGATACTCTTTGGTGCAATCGAGGTACTTTTGCAAATGTTTGGTGCCATTTCCCACGCCAATGACCAAGACTCCATCGGCAAGCGGATCGAGCGTACCACCTTGGCCGATCTTGGGAGCACCCGCAACACCGCCGGCCCATTTGCCCTTGCCCTTGCCGCCGAATTTGCCGCGCTTACGATGGTTGTCTTTGGACCGGTTGCCATCGGCATCCGCGAATAGCGGAGAGGATGCAAAGAGCGGCTTCAAATCGTCTAGTAACGACATGGAAGTAGGACCACTTGGTTTGTTCACTCCAAAGATGCCCGATAGTGGGCGTGCCGAGGTCGAGGCTGTAGTAGAGGCGGCGGCGGCGGCGGCTGAGCGAATGGCATTGCGAATAGGACCGACCGCCGACATGGTGTTGGCGGTTATCTCTTGAGTGTGCTCTACGCCACTGGTGCTGTCTTCTTGTCCGGGCATCCTTGTTGCGTGCAAGGATGAGGTCGAAAAGAGCGCAGAGCAAGATCCTCTCTTGCCTACGGATTCGTGCTACTCGTTGCAAGATGGTGATGGTTCCAAAGCTTCTCGATGAGAAGAAAGTGGAGAAATTGGCGACTTTTTCTTCTGAAAGTCCATCGGCGATCGATTTCTTCCTCCACGCTGAACCCACAAAGAGTATTTCTTTGAAATATCAAAAAAAAAAAGGGCTAAAAAAGAACAGAAAAAGGTTGCGAAGAAAACGTTTTCCTGAGAAAAGTGAGAAACTGTCACAATTCTCATCATCCTCTTCAACGTTCATCACCGCACTTCATCCTAATCGGTGTTGGCAGCCATCCAGCACACGGCACTCTTGCATCACACACATAAACCCCATTCCTGCCCATCTCGTCATGAATCCTTAATCATCCACAGCAAGGCGCGCTCACCAAAGCTTCGTCGCTCGAATCGACATAATCAGCATACATCGCGGGAGAATCTTGGCTGCCTGCCCGGCCCGAGCAGATTCGGCATCATGTCTTCCACCGCCCACTCATCACAAAAGATCAAGCTCTGCGAACATATCTTGCTACAGCACTTTGGTCCTATTGCTGCGCGTGTCGGTGCGCTCTTGCTCAAGCGTGGTCGTTTGACCATCCGTGAGATCGGTCGCTTTCTCAATCAGCAGCCTACTCGAACCAATCGTGGTCCCACAGACCCTTTCAGCAATCACAGCGCCACCAACAGCAAATCCACCTTGGTCTCGGCTCCCATCGCAGGTGCCAGCTCCAGCTACAACACAAGCGACCCAAATGCTCCTGTTCCCGTTCCAAAACTGCTCATAGAGCAAACCGTCATGACACTCATCCAGCACGGATGTGCTTGGCACAGCTCGACCGATCCCGACGTCGCCGATCCGAATCAAGAATTTTTCGAGATCAATATCAACGAAGTGTTGCTTCGACTGCGCTTTGGCAGGTACATTGGCATCGCAGAGGAGGAGCTTGGAGACACTGCCGCCAGGATCGTCAAGCTTGTCCTACAGCACGGCAAGCTTCAAGCCAGCGACATTATAGATCGGATCGTATCAGAAATCGACGCTCAGAACAAAGCAGCATCGCTCGCAGCCGAGACTCACGTCAATGGGGGAGATGGTGCCAACGGCCTCGTCAATGGTTCCAGCGCAAAGCGCAAGATCGATGCAGCTGCCGAGGTAGCCGCCTTGCAGGCGCAAGTAGCTCGTCAGCTTACCCATTTGCTCTTCCGCACCTATTTGCGGCCAAGCTCGGTCCATCAACATGTCTCACCGCGAGATAAAGAGATCAAGTACGAAGCCAGGAAACGCCGCGAACTTCGCGGCATTCCCACGCCAAAAGATTTACAAAAGATCAAGGAAGAGGTACGCATTCAGATTGCTGAAGAACGCGACGCGGATTGGGACGGGTCCGCAGTCGCAGTCACAATGGACGCCGATGGGCTCGCCACAGCGAATCTTCGCGAAACACGGCGGGGCTTATTGCGTAAACGAGAGAGCGCCGTTGCCGTCGCCAGCGCAGCCAGCAAGAGCAAACGCGCAAAGACCAGTAGCAAGGGCAAAGACAAAGCCAAGGACAAGAACGGCGTCAACGGCCTTTCCTCGTCGGCTTCAGCAGACACCTTTGATCCGGCAGACGACTTTGATATCGACCCGACCGTGTGGTTGCGTGTCCACTTTGACCGTTTCGATGTCCACCTTCGCGATGAGGTCATGATCGACGCAGTGCGGGAAAAGTACAACAACACGGCCGCCGAAGTCTTTCGTCATCTCATCCACGCCGGCGATTCATCCACCAAAAAGTCCGTACGAGACATCCGCAGTGCACCCATCTCGGTCACCACCCTCTCTCACAAACTGCCTTCGGACCTGTCACTGCAGAAAGGCTTTGATCGCCGTTCGTTCGGCAAAGATCGAGCCTCGCTACCGAGCAAGCAAGAGTTTCTCGCCGAGTACTGCGCCATTTTCTCGCACTCCGAAGACATCTCCGGTCGATCAAAAGCGTCGCGACTCATGGCACCTGCTTCGGACAGCACCACCAAGACGGCCGGTGGATCCAAAGTCGCCTCTTCGCTGACCATCGAGTTTGCCAACGTAGCCGAACGCATGCGCAAGGATCTGCTCCGCAATGTCGTCGAAGAAAAGTTTGGCACGGCTGCGAATCGAATCATGAACATTCTACGAGAAAAGGGCAAACTGGAGGAAAAGCACATCTCGAAATTGGCGCTAGTCTCGATCTCTGAAACGCGCGATTTGTGCAGTCGACTGTTCCACGCGTCGCTTTTGGGTCTGCAGGAAGTGCCCAAGACGAAAGATCGAGATCCGGCCAAGACGTTTTTCCTCTGGTTTGTCGATGAAGCCAAATGTCGCGCTTGGTTGCTGGACCATCTTTACCAGAGTCTGGCTCGGTTGGGTCAGAGGAGGAACGAAGAGATGAGGAGGCAGACTCCGTTGCTCAGAAAGGTGGAGAGGAGCGACGTCAAGTTGGATACCGTCGGCTTGTTGACCGAGTGGGAAAGGGAGAGTTGGCAGAGGTTGCAGTCGGTGTTGCAAATGTTGACCGTGGCAGAGATGAGGACCGAGATGGATGTTTTCGTCATGCGCGATTTGGCGGCGGGGTCGTATGTTACTCAAGACTGATGAAGGATGTGAATAGCAGTCGTAATGGCGATTCTGCATCCTAGTTGCGTGCTGACACGGCTGTTCTGTGACCTGCCATTGAGTACTGCCATCAGCTTCCGACTGTGTCGCGCTTGCTGGACTGATCTCTCTTGCGAATCGTCTCGTGTCTCAATTCGGCCAATTGATCCAACTGAGCTCTTCTCTCGTCTTGCCTCTCGCTCAATTTGTAGTACGCTGCTCCGCGATACCTTGAATCGAAATCCGGATCGAAATGCTTCCTCTCTCCCGCCCCTTCTCTCTCGGCCCTTTCTCTCCTATGCAATTCTGGATAGTACACGGGAAAGCTTGTACTAGGACCGTAAATCGCATTATCCTCTTGCTCCTCCTGCAGCTCATGCTCGTCTATCAAATCGCCTCCCTTGCTTCTTGGCAGGTATTCTCTGGGTACTTCGTTCAACGTTGATTTTCGAGACCTTCCGAATTCGTCTATCCATTCGACCTCTTCTTCTTGCGTTTCCTCGATCGCATTCGCATTGGGCGAAGGGGAACGAGAATCGGGTCTTGGTTGTAATCGTTTCTTGTCCCAATCAATACTGCCTTCTTTCAGCTCTGCGGAAGAGTAGCCGGCGTATTTTCCCGATTGTAATTGGTTGTAGATGAGAGCTTTTCGCTCCATGTTGATTCGGATTCGTTCGAGTTGTGCTTGCGATGGTTCGTGGGTATTGCTACTACCGCGTCGGGTGAGTGAGGAAGTAGATGCTTTCTTGTGCCTTGATTTGACTCGATCATGGTCTACAGCAGAACGTTTAGACTTTCGTGTTGGGTTGGAATCGAGGAAGGTAGATGAGAGTTTCTTAGACCTTTGATCGAACGAATCATCCAATTTGCGTTTCGACAAAGATCCCAAAGACGAATTTTTAGATTGCTCCAGTTCGGCCTTCAATCCAAGAAAAGAAGATGAGATCGACCCAGAAGATCCCACTCCAGATCCCCCAGAAGAAGCTCCACCGTCTCCTTTTCGCTCACTCATCATCCCATTCTACTGACCAGGATGAAAAGAAAAGTGTCGTTCAGATACAAAGGCAAAGCTCACCATCACCAAAATCCACAATTCAGGGTCCTCCTCTTGACTCTTTGTCGGAACTCGGACTTTCACACTTTTCCCTTCACCCGCGCACAGCATTCCGCTGACAGGCCAAGGTAGAATTCATTGCATCTCACGGCCCACCCAGGGAAGCATCGTTCAAAGCAACGCACACGGCGGCTCTATGATGACCGTTGTACTGCCTCACCGTTTCACCCGACGCCAACTCCCACAATCTCGCCACATGGTCCGAAGAAGCGGTGACGAGATAGGCCGAATCGGCGCTAAAGGCTGCATCCCAGACCCAACGTTGATGGCCGACCAGGGTCTTTTCCAGAGCAAATTCGTAGCGTGAAGTTGACCAGATCTTGACGGTTGCATCTGCTGAGCATGTAGCCAGATGTCTATCGTTGGGTGGGAGCAAGAGAAGGAAAACGTCAGTGAATGCGATACCAGAAAATGCTTTGTCGAGGCTCGGTATCCGACTTACCGAACGTCTGGACTGAGCAGAACTCTGGTCAAATACTTTTCGTGTGCTTGAAACGTGGTGACGGGTTGCAACTCTGTGAAATCGCCTGCTGCTGCTGCTGGTGATGGCGGTTGCCCTGATGGTCCGCCTTGCTGTGCATCATAAACGCCATTGATGAACCTCCACACATATACTTTGCCCGTGTTGTTGCCGGCTACCAAGCAGCTTCCATCTGCGGCTACAGTGACGGAGCGAATCGGCACGCCTTCTTCCGGAACCAATTCGTGGCTGCATCCGTTCTGACCCAGATCCCACACCTTGACACTACCGTTTTGGTCGCAGCTGACCAGTTCGCCTTGGTTGGGATGGACGACGACATCGTTGACGGGACCTCGATGGTCGTAGATTCGAGTGGCACGTGACGTTCGCAGATCCCAGATCTTAAGCAATCCATCCTCTCCTCCCGAGACGAGCCATTGCATGTCGCAGTGCCATGCGATTCCGGTCACGTTACCTGTATGACCTTCCAGCGTAGCGATGGGCTGTGCTGGCGCGCCAACATTGCCCGCTGATCCACCCGCATTGCTTCCACCGGCAGCAGCGTTGGCAGCAGCGATACTCGAAGGAGAAGCTATGGAGCAATCGTACAAGCGAATATGAGTGTTGGCAGCTGCCGCCAAGAAGCGCTTGTCTGGGCTGATGGATAGTCGATTGACTTGCGAATCGGGATGTTGGATGGTACGAGAGCAGATTCCGGACCAGGCCTCCCAGAAGCGGATCGTGTGGTCGTAACCAGCTGTGACGAGGAGGACGGAGAGAGCATCTTGCTGTGAGGATTGCTGCGCTGCTTGTGCTGCTTGTGCGGCTTGATGCTGTTGATGAACTTCAGCGGCGCTTGAAGGAGGAGAACGGCCTTGGGTTGGCATGCGGGCTGGCGCCCTACGAGCTGCCATGGTGATGTGACGCTACTGACTTGGTACCTTACCACCAACACTTGACGACAAAGAGATTGCAAGAGGACGATGATCAAGCAGGCTCGACCGCGCAGCAAGGATAAAAGGAATGGAAAGGCTGCGCAGTGGGCCCCCCTTTGAGGCACTGTCGTTACCTATGATCGATCGATCGATACCGGAATTCGCTGGTGAAAGGGGCCGGAAGGATGAGAAGAATCACCATGCGCACAAGGTGGATCGTGTCCAAAGCGTACACTCAAGGTGGAGTTGTTCATGGAAATTATTCTCGTGCGGGTTAGAATGCACAGCGGACATCATCACGTGAAGTTGGAGAGAGAAGCTTTTTCGGATTTCTTAGCAGCTTTTTGGTTGGATCAGCTTCGCCATTTGCAACTGCGATCTGATTTTCTTCTTTTTTTTCGCTTCACAGCGACTCGACGAGAAGAAATCCTTAAGCGACAATCGACTCAGACGACCTAGCCAACATCGATTTACTTCTTGGTCACCATCATTGTCCTTCATCATCATCATCAGCAGCAGCATCGCCTTCAGTCCATTCGATTCGCATACATGTCGTCAGCGAATCGAAGCTTCGCCCGGGTCCTTCGCCCTTTGACCCAGAGCAACGCTTCCACATCCACACAGGCTCTGTGCAGCTCCTCTCGATGCCGCTCAATTCCATCGCACAGCCGTTCAGCTTCCACCGCAATCGCCTCGTCTTCCTCGAGTAGTGCCGCCAGCAGCGATATCGCTGCAGCTCCGTCAGCATCATCCACCAGCTACGTTCACGATCCCACTCCCAATGTACACCTCCCTCGACTGGCACGCAAGGAACCGGATCTGTACGCCGCTGTAAGACCACCACCGCTCTCGGCTTTTGCTGCATTGACTGCCCGTCTCGGTCTGCTGCCGTCCTCTCTTGATGCCGAAACACGCGATCGTCGAATTCGTTTGGTGCATCAGGCATGCACACATCCATCCTTCCAGTCGCTTGTAGACCAAGTCAATGCCTCGGCCAACCTGCAACTCGAGCCCGCAGCGGCTGTTTCCGGCTTGGCAAAGAAGCAGGGTGCCACCGCTCTCGACGCGGTTCAATTCCTCTCGACCTCATCCGAGGCTGTTGAGCATCATGCGGCGCTTGCCACGGTGGGCAACTCGTTGCTCGGAATGCTCGCGACCGAATATCTTCATCTTCGTTATCCCAACCTCCCTACCCGCGTTCTCAAAGCGGCCGTTTCTGCGTACGTCGGTCCCTCTACCCTCAGCGATGTCAGCTCTGAACTCGGTCTGCTGGCACAAAACATCCTCAGATGGAACAAGCAAGCTCGGATTCCAGGCTCGGGATTTACTCAGAAACGCGGCGGTCGAGGCGCTACGCCTCGTGCTGCGCTCACTTCCTCACCTACCCGCACCTTGCTTTCAAGAGACGTAGCAGCCGATGCTATGCGCGCCATCATTGCGGTTATCTTCCAAGAACAGGGTCTTTCAGCCGCACGCAGTTTCGTCACCTCTCACTTTCTGTCTCGCGCGTTGAACCTGGCCGGACTGCTCAAATTTAACGATCCCAAACACGCACTATCCTCGACGTGCGCAAAGTATGGTAAGGAGGCTCCGCAGTCGAGGATGATTGCGGAAAGCGGAAGGTTGAGTATCAGTCCAGTGTTTGTAGTGGGTGTGTGGAGCGGCGAGACGAAGATCGGCGAGGGAAGTGGAAGTAGTATTCGAATGGCAGAGTTTAGGGCGGCGGAAGATGCGTTGAGGAGATTGTACTTGGCTGAGACGCCGTTGGGTGATTTCGATGTGCCCAGCTGTACGCTGGATAAGGAATTCGGTGGGAGTGAGGCAGAGGAAAGGCAGTTCACACCACAACCCATTGGTGAGGCCGAAGTCCTCGCAGCGGCAGGTAAGAACAGGTCGTAGAATCACAAAGCGAGCTGGACTGGAACGTCAGGCCAGTGCGTCTATCGGGTAGTTCTTCGGCATCAATACACAAGCCTTTTTGAAACCATGGTTTTATCGTCATGCATTGCTTGGTTCGTCTGCTCACTGAGAAAGTCATGTCGTGAACTTTTCCCAGCTCTGCAAATCAGACCAAAGCACCCGTCCAATGAGGGCTTACTTCCCGGGAAACAGAATCGCTCTCGCTCTCTACGCAACATCGTCGAACTCGTCTCCGTCATCGTCCTCATCATCGTTGTCGTCGTTGTCGTCGCTTTCGTCGTTCTCACCGAAATCCTCTTGCTCGTCGGGATGATTCTGTGATGCTGTAGCGTGTGATTTGGGAGGCTGTTGATTCTGTTGCTGTTGTTCCTGCTGCTGCTGCTGCTTCTCCTGTTCCTTTCTCATATTCGAGTATTCAGGCTTCAAGCTCCAATTGCCGACATACGGACCCCTCTTATGCAAATCCGCAATGCCCGTCAAAGTCTCCCTCAGATAACTCTCCGGTTGCTGCGTCTCGGCCCGCAGCTTCTTCAAGGACCAGTACTGCCACCTTTCGAACAGTCCAAACAGCAGATCCAGCAGTTCGTTCTTGGGCATGCGGGCAAACTTTTCCGATCCTCCCGATCCACCTCCATTGGACTTGCCCGGTTTCGAGGCGATGGCCGCGTTGAAGCGAGAGGTCTGCGAGTTGGCTAGACCTGCGCCTACGCCGGCGACCAACATGTTGTGGCGTCCGGCATCGGTGGAATCGAGCATCTTGATGCTTCGTTTCGGTGTAGAGGCTTCCAAACGACGTCGACGAAGCAGTTCCCGATACGAGTCGGAAATAGGCGCTCCTCCTCCTAGTCCCGTAGAAGCGCTCGCACTGCCGGGTTTCATGTCGCCACTGGACCGAATCTGAGGTTGAAGCGCTGCTTCGTTGGTAACGGTTCCACAGAGGGCCGTGATCCGACGTGTCTTGCCTCGCTTCTTGGATCTTCCGCTGCCGTCATCGTCCGAATCATCCGAATCGTCTTCCATCTTCTTCATACTGTCGTTCGACGACGAAGAAGGATCGGTGTCTTGCAACTTTTCTCGAAACGCATAAATGTTTCTTTTCAACGTAGCTGCCGAATCCGAAGTCAACTTCAAATCGTATGCTCTGGGAACCGTGTCCCATCTCGGATTCCTGGGTTTTCCCGGTTCGCTAGGGATAGCAGGTAAAGGTGGATCTGGAAGCAGCAATTCCATCCTCTGATGACCCGTATGATCTGGATCGTAAACTCGAACGGTCCCTAACCGCAGATCATCCGTTCGAATCGCCGACCATGCCTGCAGCAAGAACTTGGGAATCTTGACCAGCCAAACGGGATGTTTGCCTTGAGCTAGATCGAGATCTTCGTCCGGTTCGGGTGAAAGACGAGAATAAGCGTCCGAAGCATCCAAGCTAGCCGATGCCGATGCCGAGGTGGAATCGTCGTTGTTGGATGTACGAGCACGTTTGCCGAGAGACGTGGCGGAGGAAGGTTCCGCGATGGGTTCAATGTCGTCCTCGTAGTTCGACATTGTTTCAAACAACGATGCTGGTGGTTGATGGCGGAGATACAAGGTCGAAGTGGACGAGCCAAGGTAGACGAGGGAGAAAAGGGTGGAAAAAGTGTTGGTCCCAACGCCTCTCCACTTTTTTTCTTGATGATTGCTGAGGGAGGAAATGGGTCTAACATCTTCGAAAACTCGGTACGCTTCTTCTCTCAAGCCAGCTTCTCTGAGCTCCAAGCCGTGCTGCACTTCTATCCACTTCGTTTGTCCACACACACATCTTCCTTCGCCATGCTGGACTCTCAATGGTTGGAATCGAATGCGAAAGCAGACTGCTGTTTCCACCTTTACAGAAACAGAGAGAAATCAAAAGCCATTCTTTCCACCCGGATCCCCTCCCTCGATACGAGTCAAGTCTTCTGCGAAAGATACTCCGCAGGACATCAAATACGCAAGCCGTCCAATTGCCAAAGGCAGATACATCCACACTGCTCTGGTGACGAAACAAAAAATCGATGTTGCAACGTAGAACCTACAAATACATACTCATCCCCTCTCCCTCTCTCTGTGTCTCTGTCAACTCTTCCTACCAGATTTCTTAGCTGGTCTACTCGCCGTCATATCCACATCCACAATCCCATTTGTTCCCACCCCCGATGACGAAGTCGACGGCTTCCTCTTCTTGCCAGCATTGCTGCTGCTCCAACCACCGCTATTCTCCAACGGACTGTTGGTACTATTGGAACTCGTACCTGAATTGCTCCCGGAAGCTACCTGCTGAGCGTAAATGCCAGGCGCATCAGTCACGCCTGCTCCGTGCAAGAACGCAGCGGTAGTAGCCGGCGAAAAGGCAAACGAAGGAGATTCCCCAAATGCATGGTTTGCCGAGGGACTGGTGACGCCTCCTCCAGGAGCCTGAGACGAATCGACAAATTGACTGAGGAACGAGTCCACGTCAAAGTCGGCGTCGATGCCGGCAGTGGCACCATTCGCCGCATTGCCATCTGTGCTGGACGAAGGTGGCGTGGTTCCTGTCGGTCCACCAAATTGACTTTGCCCGATCGCCGCAGCTGGTGCTGCTGCTGCAGCGTCGCCAAACGCATTGGATCCCCCCAACGATGTTTGCGAATCAGCGCCAGTCGTCTGCCATGGCACCGTTGCCGCAGCCCCATTGGGTTGCGACGAAAGCTGTCCTGCGATCCCCTGCAACAAGCTGGGATTGGTCTGCAATCCTTCGATAAGCGAATTGATGCTGTTCTGCACCTGGTCGACATCACCGGAAGTGTTTTGCAGATCACGTGTAGCCCTTGACAAGGAAAGTGCCAACTGCTGATTGTTGTTGCTGTTGCTGGAATCATCGTCAAAGAGGCTGGCGGACGCCCCTTTGCTGGGCGAAGCGCGGCTGTAGTTGGACGGCTGGCTGTTCGAGGTGTTCGCGTTGAAGTTCTGACGTGCAGGAGATTGAACAAGCGCTTGAGAGATGCCGGCGATTCGAGCCAGCGCGTCGTCATCCAGGCCGAGACCGTTGGCGGATGCCGAGTTCGAGGATGGCTGAGCTGAAGCATTGCCGGCGGTGTTGGAGTTGGACGGGAATGCAGAAAAGCGAGACGAAAAGTCGTCCGGCTGAGTATTGCCTGCACCGCCAAAGTAGTCTGCACTGTTGTCGTTCGTGTTAGTAGCAACACCACCGCCGCCGCTACCAGCGCTAGCAAGAGCCTGTTGTAGGGCAGCGACCATATGCGGATCCAATTTCAGACCACCACCCGAGGCAGGGCCGGTAGACTTGGAACCTTGGTTGGCCAGGCTGGCGCCAAACAAACTGGCGAGCCAAGCGTTTCCCTCGCCAGAAGCGAGCGCATTGAGCACCTGATTACTCGCTTGTGAGGACAATCTCCTGGATCCGCCCGGGGTGGAAACGGCTTCTGAGAGCTGTCTTCCGAAATCAGCGGCACTGGAGCTGCTGGGAGGCGAGCCAATCTGGGTAAACCTCGAACCGCCATTGCTGACCGAGGGACTTTGGGTCTTTGGCGAGTCGCCGTTGCTAGCATCCTGAAAGCGAAGGTGAGAGGGCATCTCCTCGATCTCTTCTTGATCAAAGGGCAGATCAAGGCCCTCGATGCCTCTGATACCGGATGCCGAGGTAGATGCAGTGCCGTCTTCGATCATGAGTCGACTCTTGCTTCGTTGTTGCTGCTGCGGTCGGACGCCTACCCTCCTTCCACCGCCGCGACCCTTTCCCGACACTTTTTTGCCGGGAACGGGCGTCTCTGCATCGTCCTGGTTTCCAAATACACCTGCCAAGAACCTGAGAATCTTGTTGATGGTTTCCTGTTGTCGTTTAGCACGCTGTCTGGATTCGACGGCTTCCTGCCAAAGGTTCTGATTGGAGTTCTGGAGATGACGCAAATCCGCACTGATGCTTGTTTGAGCATTCTTGATGGCATTGATGGCGTTGAGTACGCTAGCGAGCTGAAGGGCGCCATCCCCGCTGGCATCGACACCGACATTGTTGGCGCCAAAATCGGTGCGCATGAGTGCACCCGCGTGCATGAGCTCCTGACCTGTACTGGCACTCTGTTCGCGTTCTGCATGCGAGTCCTTGTCATCACGGGGACCTTTCTTGCGCTGTACTTTGGAGAGCCAGTCCGGGTGGTCTCTGTGGAAGTTGGGGTTGGAAAACTCCCACAGTTCGCTTTCCTGGGGCGAATCGTGTTTCAGGGCACCTTGCTGGAGATGAGGTACCTTGTGGAAACCGTACATGTTGAGTTGACGGACAAAGGAAGAGAAGCGATTGTGTTTGAAGAAACGAGGGAGAACCTCGTCACCAAAGCGAACGTGGTTGGGAACGAAGAAGGAGGCGCCATCGGGGGACCAGCGGATGAGCTCGTCGGTGTTGGGGTCGTCGACCATGCTGCGGAGCTTGTTGAGGAAGGCAGGATTGTTCTTGTTGGTCGGGATGGCACGCAGACCGTCTGCCGCGGAAAAGTTCGAGCCAGAGGCCGAACCGGATGCGGCTGAGCTGGAAGCTGGAGCGACATTGGGCGGAAGGGTGCCCATGCCGGCAACGACGGGCGCCATCTTGGATGGTGTCGAGGTAGAAGAGGAAGTGACAGCGTTATTATCAGCAGCTGGAGTGGGGGTGAGATCGCTAGGTTTGACGACAGGAGCGGGAGTGGACGGCGAGGATTTTGTGGCCTGGAAAGGCTGAGGCGGGTTGGACGGAGGTCGCAAAGGCTGAGAGGGAGCTGCGGAAGGAAGAAGATCTGCACCGAATGGCTGTGATGGATCGGAAGGCGTGCTACTGAGGAAGGGTAGATTGTGAGGTAGCGTTGCTGATGCCAGTGGAGTGACACCTTTGAGTCCACCGAGACCTGCGGATACGTCGGAAGAGACGAAATTGGATGTAGGATGAGAGACGGTGGGGACAGCCATGTCTACGTCTTCTGTAGTAGGATCTGACACGGTGGCAGGATGTATTGCGGTGGAGGTGGAGGACGAGGAAGGGGTGGATGCCGAAGATGATGCTGCTGTGGTGGTCGATGTTGGTTTGGAAGGGGGCGGTGACGATGATGATGGTGCCGTGACGGGAACAGACGACGAGGGCGGCTCTGTGGATGATGAAGTCGATGTAGAGGCCTGTGTGGAATTCGCCGATGGGCCTGTCAATGTGGGAGCAGAAGCAGTGGATGAGGCAGCGTCCGAGTTGACTTTGGAAGGAAGCGAGGCGGGGGATGCGGCTGTAGACATGATCCCGTGCGGCAAGCAAGTGCGAGAGTATCGCAGCTTGATATATGTGTGATTGGGATATGTTGCTACCGTTGCGGCTGCTGCTGCTGCTGCCAAGAGGGATGAGATGGCGGAGATGCGACGAGAAGGCGACGATGGGATCAATCGAGTTGTGTTGTACGTGATGATCAGAAAGAAAAAAATTGGAATGCGCTGCATCAAACTGCAGACACCCAATTTTTTTTCCCTTTTGGTTTGCATTTGAGTTTGTTTCTCTTCCTTGAAGGGGAAGCAGCTGCTTGAAAGCGTCATTCACGAAGCTCAACGGCATTGTTACCCTCAAAAATAAAAAAAAATTAAAAAAAAAATTAAAGCAAAGGGATGCAGGGCAGCAGCCACACGAAAGCATTGCAATCCTCGCTGCAATTTCGAGGATTGAAGTCAATTCACACTTGAACTTGCAGCTGAAAATTGAATTGTTTGAAAAAAGTAAAATGAAATTGGAGGAAGCAGTCAAAATATGGTACACAAGTCCAAACGCACAGGAGCGGCTAAGCTTGACGATGGACGTGCAAGGATGACGTGGTATGCAAGACATCCAGCGCACAGAAGCAATGTCCAGACGGACGTTGTTTGAGTATGCCTGACGGTACCACTGGGTTGGGAGAATTCATCCTTGCCGAAGCTTCAAGATCGAAGTCGACAGGAGCATAGCAGCATAGCAGCCTTTACTATTCCGAGCAAGCTCAAAAGTCCACGATGATCGGAGATGGTGAGCAACCCAAGTGGATCCAGAAGTGCGAAGTAAATTGAGAAAGCCGCAAGGAGTGCTCAACTCGACAGAACAAAGCCAGTACGATGGTTCGACGATCTTTGTCGGAAAAGCCCGTTTCTGTGCTTGTGATCATTTGAGGGCTAGGCAGATCAAAGGCGAAAGGCGGTCTCAAATGAATGCAGCAACTTGAGCGGCATGTCCGAGCCGAGTGAAAAACAAAACAAGAGGGCACATCCGAACTTGCATTTGTTTTCAAGGAAAGTCTAGATTTTCCTGATTTAGGCTCTTCCGACACCTCCACCCTGGCCACTTGTAACTCGAGTTGAGGCCGCTTGGGACCGAGTGACTGGTGTCGAGCTAGAAATCTCGTCCACGACGGACCATGACAACAATTCAATCCGTCCTGGTACACAGGCAAACCATGCTCGGAAACCCTCAATCCGACTCGCTTGACACTATCTGAAACTGCTGCAGAGGGGAGCAAAGATCGAGTCGTACATACTGTACCCCGTCGATCCCAATCAAACTCTGATTGCAGCTACCATCGTCCCTCAAATGACTTTGGCCGGTACAGTATGTACAGTATCATGGATGTTGCACCCGGCACGTGTGAACACGCTAGTGACTCAGCTCAACTTCATCATGCGGATCGATTTGGCATCCCGCGAGCAACCGTAGCCGAAGCATGCCAGATCCTCACCGGATTTCAACCGCCCTTGCACCGACCGAGCCAAAGGGGCAGGAAAAGCGCGTTTGACGCGCATAGAACCTTCTAGATCTCTCCACACCGAAAGAGACCTTTTGTCCCTATCAAGATCTCTGCTCGCCTTCACGATCGACATTCGCATCTGAAGCCACACACTCTGAGCATATAGATCAAATAATGTCCATGGGATTTTTCAAAACAGTAAGGAGAATGAACAAAAGAAAACAAAGCCTAGTCGATCGCAGAGGCGATCGCCTTTGCGTCTCTTCTAGCCTGCGGCAAAAAAAGGGAGCGGCGCGATCAAGCTTGTGCACCGCCCGACAGAGTATCGTCGATCGCCTTGTTGATCATTTGCTTTTTCGAAGACAGGTCGGCGTTCGGGAACGCTCCCACCAACGCCTCGCGCACCGATCGCTTGGTTACATTCATCAAGCTCGGCTGGTTCGCAAGGTAACTCTGCACCGCCGACTTGATCTCTTCATCCGTCGGGTCCGATGCATCGTTCACCGCCAGAGCCCTGGCTGCTGGAGCCGCAGCAAACGGATTCGAGGCGTTGAGAGCAGAAAATGTCGAAACGGGTCGAGCTGACATCCCGCTCACCCGTGGACTGCCACTGCCCGCTCCACCTGCTCCGCCTGCGTCTTGTGACTGTGCCCAAATGTTGCTACCTCCTGTATTCTGCTGCGACAATGGCATCACCATGCCCAAATCCGAGTTGGCAGGCGAGTGATTGGCCCCCAGAGGATTCGCCATCATCGGTGGCATGCCGTACACGGACCCTGTTGCGTTCATCATCGGCATGCCGTACATCGATGCCGACGATCCGGGCATCCCGTACATCGATCCCATACCCGGCATCCCGTACATCGAGGGTGTTCCGTTACCGCCGCCAAACATCATCGACGGTGCTTGCGAACCGCCGCCCATCTGCGACAGCGCAGCCGCCGAAGTGTGTCGCGAGTGCACTGGCTTCTGCAGCACATTCGTATTCTGATAGTAGTCGCCAAATCCTTGACCATAGTCAGAACCGGCCACGCTGCCAGCATAAGCGCTGCCTGCCTTGTACAGACTCGGCGGCCCGCTGTGCAGGATCGCCTGCGAGTTGCCAAACGGTCCGCTGGCTCCCGTCATGCCCGATCGCATCGATGGCGCCGCTGCCTCCTCCTCCCACACCTCTCGCTGATACTCGCTGAATCGCTTGACCGGAATCATCGTGTCGTCGTACGGCTCGTCGTCCGTACCCGCGACAATCTTCTTGTTGCCCTTTTCTCCTACCACAATACGCGTATTACCCCAGGAAAAGTCGTCCATGTGCCAGAAGGAATAGATCGGCAGGAAGAACGAAAAGATCGGGTACGCCAAGATGTAGATGATCAGCCATCCAATGTACTGCCACTGTCGTTTCAGCAAAAACAGGATCGCCTGCAGACCATACACAGCGGCGATCATGGCAATCGAGATGTAAGGGATCGCCGCGCTCTTGGTCGCAACGGTGACGATCAGGTAGATCAAGTAGACGGCAGTAGCGGGCAAGATGACCGTACCGAGCAGATCGATAAAGACAATGAAGCGCATCGAAAACAGGCAGAATCCACAAAGCTCGGGCATGAGCACCAGCTCGGCCAGGTTGTGCACCGTCGAGTTGATCCATCGACGACGCTGCGAGAGCAAGACGCCAAATTGATCCGGCGCACTCGTCAGCGCCTTGGCGTCGGGGACAAACTTGGTGCGGAACGAAGGGAAGTTCTTGAGCACCAGCGTCGTCAAGTATCGATCTTCACCCAGATGCAACAGATTCTTCTTGTGCAGAGTGTCGACGCGATTCTCCGAATAGTCGTCAATGATGCGGTTCGAGATAAACAACGGACGACCCTTGTCCGAGCTGCGGATGCGGTAGAGCGAGAAACAACCGGGCAGACAGGTGACACTGCCGAAAAGCGACTCGAAGGCTTTGGCGAGGTGATGTGAAATGTAGTACTCGTACACCTGGATCATGGTCCACCACGAACCCTCGGCGTTGTCCAGCGTTGTTTCTCCGCAAATGGCGATGATGCTCGAATCGTCGGCACAGTTGGCCACCAATCGATTCAGTCCGTCAGCCTCGACGCGCGTGTCTGCATCGACCATGAGAATATACTCGTAGAAAGCCGGGTCGATGCCAATCACATTCTTCATCTGATGGTAGATCTCGAGCTCGAGCGGGAACATGGGCGCGTCAAAGTGGACGCGGTTGAGGTATCGCATGAGGAGGATCTGCGAGTCACGCTTACCACGGTTGCCTGGACGCGAGCGTTCGCTGGGACGACCGACCTTGACGACGACAATGTATGGCACGACGTGACCCTCAAATTCGTAGAGACCCGAGTAAACTTTGGCATAGTTGAGCTGTTTGGAGCCTTCGGCGACCGACTTGAACATGAGCGGCTCAGGGTCGATCTTGGGGTCGACGCCGAGAATGTCGAGGACGATGCGTGGCGTGGAGCGGTCGTTACCGCTACCGACAATCATACCGTCACAGATGAGGAAGAGCAGCTTTCGCTTGTCGTCGTACTCGAGTCCGGCCAAGGAATCAATGGTCTTGCGCAGTTCGTCTTCGCTCTCGGTATAACAGGGGACCTGACAAATGACAAACTTGTCCTGCTGTTCCGGAGTACGTTTTGTGCCGAGCTGGAGCGCTGCAATGAATTTGGCCAAGACGGTGGTGACGAGAAGCACCGAAAAGGCGAGCAATAGGTAGTTCTGAACCTCGCATCGGGCCGTTTCGCGGAAGTCGGTCCTGCCAACGTAAAAGACATTGTCGAGGCAGGCCTGAGTTGCGCCTCGGTAGGTCTGATTGAAGGTGCTCATGGCGTCCTCGAAATCGCCAGTGATGTCACCGCCGGCTTGGGACTTGAAGAGCGAGACGATGGAAGAGTCGAGGAACGAATAGGCAGGGTTGGTCTGGTAGACCGAGATGGTGTTCAAGTAGTCGGAAATGTCGTAGACTTTGTCGTGAACGACAGCCCACTGACGATATTCGCCCTGCCTAGCGATGTCCTTGTTGGAATAGACGTAGTAGCCCTTTCGAAGCTTGTTGACGAATGGCAGGAAACGATCGGGATACCAATTGATATCGTGCAGCTTGGAAGAGGCGTCGCCTTGCAAGGGACCCGAGGTGTGGACTGCCTGCGAGACGGCGGGGGTGTTGTTGGCAGTGGGCAAGAGAGCGAGCGACGTGTCCGAGACGAGCGACTGGCAGCCGACGGAGAGAGGGACGGGGAAGTATTCGGTGAGATCCTGGCCGGCGAGCTGGAGCATGAGGTCGGAGCTGGTCTGCAAGTTGGCGATGTCGGAATGGTCGCCCTTGTAGAATTTGGAAAAGTCGTAGACGGTGCCGTGGATGGCGGCATAGTAGTCGTTCTGACCGGCGTGCTGGCTGAGCTGGCTCTCGTTCCAGGCCTTGTCATAGTCGGGACAGAGGAGGCGACCAAAGGCGATAATGTAGAACAGAATGATGGCACACAACCAAAAGATGATGGAGCAGATGGTAAACTTTTCTCTCCAGGCCATCTGGACGTCGGGGCGTTTCATGCCTCCGCACTTTGCAAGCACGAACGAAGGAATCCACCAGGTGTTGAGCCAGGTGAGGCGCACCCACCATTTGCGGATGGAGGTGGTGGGAACCTCTTCGACGGCATCGATGGGTCGATTTGTGATATCGTCTTTCTCGAGTGTGCCGATGAGGGCTGGGTTGGCTTCGCCGTAAGCTCGCTTGTCGTAGTCGGACTTGAGACCGGCAGTCTCTGCCAGAGGATCGTGTGAGATGGTCTCGAGCGGTGTAGCGAAAGGGTCGTGACCGTTTTTGACCGACATGGCTGCGGAGAGAGAGGGAGGAGGAGGGAGTCGGAGTGATCAGGATGAAGGTGGTTAGGCAGTGCGAGACGCTTCGATGGCGTCGGTCAAGACCAGGGTGATGTTAATTCGGCCGGCGCTGGTGATCCTGTTGTCTGAGGATGAGGTCCTCAGAGGGTGTGAGGCGCGAAAGAACGATTCCTCCTGCGGAAATGATGATGGTGGAAGCTGTAATGCCAGCAGCAACCAGTCGATGCGAGGAGTCGTGGAGGCAGAGGTGGATGCCCTCCTGTGTTGGGATCGTCTCTGACGTCTTCGACTCTATGGTGATGATCAAGACCTTGACAGATGACGATGGATAGGGGAAAAGGCGGTGAGAGGATGGGTGTTGACGGGCACGAAGGGAAGACCGTCGGATGAGCGCAAAAGGATCGTTGGGTTGTTGTAGCCAGTCAGGGTTTTGCTGGCCAGCAGAGGACAGCCAACGGTGACAGAGAAGCGCGGAATGAAGTCTCTGTGTGTGTCTGAGAGAGAGAGAAAGAGAGACAGGCAGACAGGCAGAGAGACAAGACAGCGGAGCAATATTTCAAAGGGGTTCGTTCGTTTTGTGTCCTCTCGCTTGTGGAAAATGATTGTGATTTGGATTTCTCAGCTGAGCTGAGCTGTGCTGTGCCGTTCCGCATTCCTGTGTGTGTGTGTGTGTAACGCGTGTGTGTGCTTGTGTGTCGACCTGAGCATCGGGCGGTAGCTCATTTTTCAATTATCCTATTTATTTATTTATTTTCCTATCTCTTTCTTTGGCTGGAATCGATCTTCAAGTTGAACCATTTTGCTGTCAAGTTTTTCTTTTTCCCTGAAACTCAGCTGTCGTACGCCTTCTGCTGCCTTGTACGACAACATCCTTAGCCGAGCGTCTCCATCGCATTGCCCGCGCGAAGCATGCCAGGGATCGATCATCTCGGTCGAAGCACGTACGGCCTTCGCTTCCTTGCCTGCTAAGCGTTCCTGCCCATTGGATCGATCCGTTTCGGTGTCAGGACCTCGATTGCGGAATCAAAGATGTACGCTGTGCGACGCCGCAGATCCGACAAAAATCGAGCGGGAAAAATGGCGAATCTTGTGCTGCCTGCATGTGCGTTGCTGTCAGCGAGCATATCCACCTGTCAGTTCACATCAGCCCTTCTGTGCAATCATGCCCTCAGGTCTCGACAATGGCTTCGAGGTGTCAGTACGGGCAGCAGAGGTGGGATTTCACGCCCACTTGCAGCGACAAGCGCGTGCCTTGGTGCCCAGGAATCGCTTAAAGATCCATGCCGGCTTTGCTGTGGTGAAGCGGTGACCTGAGAGAAAAGAACGAGACGCGGAGCACCGTGGATCAAATGTCTTGGATCGAAGTGTGTGTTGGTCTCTCGTTTCGACGCGCACCACCCTCACACACCAAAAAAAGGTGCAGAATATCTCGGGATGTTAGGGTTCCACTTTTCGAGTCGGAATTCGGATGCGAAAAAGGTGGAGGCGCTCATGGGAGGCTCTTCTCACAGTCTTCCTTGACATTTCCTCGTTTGTGATTTCTATGCCTCTTTGTCACACATCCCATCACGATCGACAATCTGGCCATCATGGCGGTGCAACCTTCCGTAGACGTCCATGGCGAAGGCTGGCTTCAAACCACTGTTCGTACGCTCGGCGCGTATGCTCAGACTAGCACCCCGGCCTACAGTCTCGCGGGCCTCTTTGCTCTTTCTACACCTTTTGGCTTTGCCTCGCCTGCACAAGCCGCCGCTGAGGCTGCCGCCAAGCTGCAACATGAGAAACGCCTCGCTCAAGCCGCAAGCAAAGCAGCTTCTCAAGGATCAAGCGGCCTCGTTGCCCGCCTGGTCGCGAAAGCACAGGCGCAGAAAGCGGCAAAAGCACAGACGCATGCTCCGCTACGCGTAGTACCGCCCTTCTGGCAGCTGGCGTTCTTTGCAGCTGCATTCGGCACGGGAGGCTACATGATCGATCAGGGAGATATTTTGAATGGCAGCGGCGTAGTTTCTGCCTGGTCGCTCACCTATTTGCTTTTCAAGACGCTCCCGTCAATACAGCAGCTTCCCAAGAATCCACTGGCGCTCGGTCTCTCGGCGGGCGTGGTTACCATCGGCTTGGGAATTCATGGCAGTCACTATTTTGACAGGACAAGCTGGAGGGGTGCTGTCCCGTCTTTCGCTGCAGATTACGCTCGGACGGAGGAACGATCAAACTTGATTACACTCGACAGAGTTGGCCAGACCAACAGCACTGTAGCCCTCACCAGCATTTTTGCCAGTCGGTCACCTTCATCAATAGCAGACAAAGAAATCGCGATGGAACGTGTACCCTCAACGTCCAATACTAGTCGGGCCTTGGCTCGAAACAACGACGATGCGCGAGTAGCCGCCTTTTTGCGTCGTCAAGGTCGATCACAGCCAGGTCCTGTTGTTCCTTGATCACATCCCATCTCTCACGTCGCCTTGCATTTATACCCAGGATACTCATCACTCTCTCACATTTCGTACTTCTCAGCAATACTCATATTATGCCGTCGAAGCTAAAAGGAATTACACAATGGCCTTGTGCCACCTCTCCGCGAGGTATCGACCTAATAGGTACGCTTGGTGCCGTGAAGATCCTGTAGATGCTGCCAGCTTCGGAGCGGACGGTCACCCTCCTCTCTCTCCTCCCTACCGTCAACTTTGTCCTTCTCTCTCTTGTAATGCTCTTCGGCTTCACGATTCTTTTTCATCTGATCGACGACAGCGGCCTGTTTCATGGATCTTCCGAAAACGCCTTCGTTCCGAGGGACGGTGAGGTTCTCGAGGTGTTCACGCTCCGACTTGTCCAGGTGAGGATAGAGGAAGGAAGTGACTCCGCCGGGAGCGGAACCGGACTCGGCATAGTAGCTTCCTTTGTTCGATTTGTGGGAGGGGTCTGCGGGAGCGTCACCGGTAACGACTTTGGAATCGGAACCTTTGCCGGAAGCTTTTGCGTCTTTGTGACGTGGAAAGTCGTCTTTCGAAGCGACCTCTTTGACTTTACTCTGATGAAAGTAGAGGTAGAGTCCAACCGTACCGAGCGCTGTTTGTTTAAAATGGAGGCAATCAGATCAGGAGTCAAAGAGGAAAATTATGAGAAGGAAGAGAGGACTAGCGGGAGAGGGACCTACTGATGACAGCCAAAGGAGCCAGTTGAGGATCACGCTTGACAAATCGACGCGAAGTTTCGGCAGCTCTCTTCCAAGGAGGCAGTTGATCGTGTCCGGGAGGCTGTCATATCGACACGAACAAATCAGCAACCTAGTGTTCGTTTTCGTATGCAAATCAGAACATCACTGACCTTGGGAGGCACGCTAGATTGCGCCTTGGTAGGATGGTCTGCTTTGGTCGACATTTCGCTTTGGAGGACCTCAATCCGATGATGGTGTGAAAGCAAGCCTCGACCTCAATCACATCGACTCGACCCTCTTATACAGTCCGCTCGGCTTTCATCCAATCGCATCCGAAGAGAAGATGAAACAAGCACAGGCCAAGCTGCCGCTACTCAGGCAAAGACAACGTACTTCGACAAGTTGTAGTGAGCTTCGAGAAGCAAAGCTGAATGTACAATGTGAGTGAGATTACGCTGAGTCAAGCGAAGAGCGGCCGAAATGTGCACGTCGAAGCGACAAACGCCCCCACACAAAACGCCATCTTGAGAATCATCTCAAAGATAATTCAGTACAAATGAATCAGCAGCCCACGACGCCTCTTTCCGAATCCGAAGCCACCGTCAATCCAGATTGGTCTGTGCATCTTTGTGATGGTTGAGCAAGGCTTTGTCAAGGGTCCGCAGAGATTGGCGATTCGAAGACGATGAGATGTGGGAGATGAGTCAAGATGACAAGAGGAGCTGCCAAGTTGGATGGAACAGCGAGGAAGCAGCATCGTCACGCTAAGGATGGCCAGGTACGCGATCGGACTCGGATCGGGTAGCACGGCTGCACGCTATCAGAAAGATGCCGGGACGCAGCACCCCGCCAAATGTCAGGCTTGCTCTAGCACAGCGCTGTTCCTGACATCCTTTCTGGGGCCGAGGAAGTGGGTTTGGATCTCCTTATGCAAGGCACCAAATTACCCCGTACCCCACACAAACCTGTTTCGTAGTCCTTGCAAGCAGGTGATTTGTCAACGGACTGTCTGAAGCCAACACGTCCACGATTTAATCCGAGCTTTATGTGAAGAGAAGACCGGAGAACCGGCCGACTGGGATATCAAGTGGGCTGAAAGCTGGCAGTATTGGACATGATTGACCGCGAAAACCGACAAGATTGGAGATAGTCGACAGCATGGTGCATCGTGGGGATTAGACATTTCGTTTCTGACAGATTCCTGGCTGTTTTCCAGAGACGCAACTTCTCAGTCGGAATGAGCGCCAGCAACGGACGGGTGTTCATCCTAGAGTGCGTTGAGAAAGAGACGATGGTTCGGCAATGGCCGAATGATTCGACCATGTGTCCTTTCCCCACTTCGCGTGTAGGAGCTTCTAAGCCAGAAGCACGCCACAGCCAAGTCCACGGAGTGCCTGCCGACCCTTGTCAGGTCGTAACGTGTATCGTTTACACGACAGAGCAAAGAGCATGATGTCAATGTACACGCAATGCTTGCGGACCAACAGCATCCTCGTCTGCAGGTCGCAACGTGACGGCGGCAGCACTCTATTCGACTACCGTGCCCGTGTAGTCAGTAGAATCGCTTCCAAAAGCTATGAGATGTTCTCTCTCTCTTGCCTTGATGATTCCGGCGGGAAATCCGATTCGGTTGGGACCAGCATGCAAAAATGCAAGGCGACACTCGTTCCTGAATCGGCACCGACTTGCATCTGCCGGGACCATGCCGATAGCAGCCAATCCCTTGTCGCATTAGGTACGAAGGAAAGAACGGCAGAGACTGCTTGCCGGTGGACTACTTGCCATTTGCTGAAGATGTTTCGCATCTAACGGGCTTTGCGGGGAGCTGATTGGCTGACCATGTGCAGCGCGGTTGGATCCTGCATCGGAACACTGACCGCCGGTGGTATCAGATCTGTAGCTACGGAATTTTCACTTTGAAAATGTAGGAACAGTCAGAGACCAGCAGAAAGATGCCTACGGTTGAGTTTGAAATCAAAAGTAATCCCCGCGGCCAAAAAAAAATAAAAAAATAGTATTAATAATAAGAGGTGGTCTTTCGTGGTGATAGGGTTGACTGGTCGGACTTTGGTGCTCCGAATCCAGCGAGATGAAGAGCAATCGCGGTGTCAGTTGATCAACAGCTCTTGTCCTTCTCGTATCAGCTGTCCTTCGTGGCGCGCGCACAGATCGGTCCATTTGCGGGGAAGTAGAAAGCAGCCATCATTCAATTCCGTTTTTCGCTGCTTCTCTTCCAGGGGAATTCCGTCAGGAGAGTGTCTGTGATCACAATTACAAGTCATTCAGTTGAGTCTGGTGTGGAACGTCATAAGGTCCTTTGGAAAGGGAGACCTGTCGCCATGGAAAAGGGGACAAAGCACGTTGGATTCTATCCTTATCAACGACCCAAGGCCGGACCATCAATGGCTCTCGTATCATTGGCTCTGGCGGCAAACTTGTCTCTAGTAGGATGGCCATCAAATCACGAGACGAGGGCAGGGGTGTAGATGTGGGCAATCGCAATCGCCACGCCCATTGCATGTCGACACAGCGGTAGATAGAGCTCTGGGGTGAATTCGAAGCAAAGAGGGCCTCTTCCATAGTAGCCGAGGTGTGTGCTCACCCTCTGCCCATCAGGCACACGAGCAGAGTTGCTTGGAATCGGTTATCTATCACGACTTCGACTTGGCCGACACGCTTCCTTGTTCTGTGATTGACGGCTCGCAAGCGCGCGTTCGTGTGCCTGAGCCCTCAATCTAAAGCTCACCTCGGACCACAGGCTGCACGCAAGTGTGCTCGAGGGGAAAAACAAACAGAGTGCCAAAGTGCCTGGTTCCTGTGAGACATCTCAATCACGAGCCGGTAACGAAAGCTCCGTTCTGCCGTCGCGCCGCCGGTTCCTGTTCAATTTAGACAAAAAGTTCGAGCTCAGCTGATATGCCGCCCTCGCCGCTCAACCGAAACGTTGATTGGGTCTCACTCTGCTGCTCGTACCGAAACCTACAGGATGGTCACACGAGGTCAGCTCGCTAGCGAATCGCCTTCGTTCCACCGAGCAGACGCATCCGGTTGGACCTTTCTTTGTCTGCTTGCCGCTCGTATATAACCTAGCTATCTTGATTTCCGCTATACAAAAACTTTCCTCGTCTTCCCTGTCTCCTCCTCTCTCTCCCCTGCCGTCATCATGGGTGTCAAGGATATGTTCAGCCGCGCCAAAAGCGTCGAGATCGAGAGATCTCATCACACCTCGAACAAGGAGGAGACTCACCAGTCTGACCTCCCCGGTCAGGGTGTGCCTGGTCTCGCCCCTGTGCCTGCTCTCTACGAGGCCCCCGCTCAGAGTGGTATCACCCTCGAGGAGTACATGTTCTACGCCCAGATTCAGCGGGAACAAGAGAAACTCTATGGCGCCGCTGGCGTCGCCATCGAAGCCAACGCCCCTCAAGGCAGCGGCTTCCTCGCTGACGCTCACAACGAGAAGAAGGTCTCTTCCGAGGATGCGAGCCAGCACAGCGCCACCGTCCACGGCGGTGCTGCCAAACCTCAGGTCAACAACACCGACGCTTCCACCTTTGATCAGCTGGACGGTCTTTCGGACAGCGACAAGGAGAGTCGCAATGCCCACCGCGCCATCAAGACTGCCAAATGGGTCGGCATTTTCTACCTGATCACTACGGATATCCTCGGCCCCTACGGTGCTCCTTACGCCATGTCTCAGAACGGCTGGGTAACGGGCAATGTTATGTACATTGTAATGGGCTTCTGTGCCTGGTGGTGTGGTATTTTGCTGTGGAAGCTGTTCATGCAGCTCGACTCGGCTCGTCACCCCGTGAAAACTTATGGTGACCTCGGCGAGCGTGTTGTAGGCTCTCCAATCCGATGGCTCTTCAATGCTCTTCAGACGCTTCAACTCATCATCAATGTCGGCCTTATCTGCCTGACCAACGGCCAGGCCCTCAGCCAGGTCATTAGCGGCGCTCCCGGTAACGCCAACCTTTGTTTCTCGGTCTGCGTCGTCCTCTTCTCTCTCATCGGTATGGCCTTCGCTCAGGTCCAGACCTTCCGCGGTCTCGGCTTCGCCGCCTCCACCGCCGTCTACCAGAATATCGCTATCGTCATCATTTCCATGGCCGCTATCATTAAATACGGCCCGTACATCGCCGGCGCTCAAGCCTCATACGGTCCCGACTACCCCTACAACAACCAACCCGTCATGACTTCCGCTTTCGTCTCCTACGACATCACTCAAAAAGTCAACGGCCTGATGAATATGGTATTCGCTTATGGAGGCGCAATGATCTTCCCTGAGCTTATGGCCGAAATGCGACGTCCTATGGACTTCTGGAAGGGTATGATTAGTGCCCAAGCGCTTATTTGCACCGTTTACCTGATTTACGCCAATGTTGTCTACGCGTTCCAGGGTCAATACGTGCTCGGACAGTCGTACAACGGAATTGCCAAATATTCGTTCCAGACCGTTTGCAACATGCTGGCCATCTTGTCCGGTACCATCGCTGCCGCTCTCTACGGCAATGTCGGTCTCAAGGTCATCTACGTCAACACGGTTCAGAATTTTATGAAAGGTCCTGCTCTCAACTCGCCTCGTGGACGCGTTATTTGGGCGGGGATTTCGGTGGTTTACTGGGCGCTCGCCTTTGTCATTGCGTCGTCCATCCCTCAGGTGCAGACCATTTCGGGTTTGATTGCTGCCATTGCTATCATGAACTTTTCCTACTCGTTCCCGTTCATGCTCGCCCTGATTTTCTACATCAAGAAAGACGCTATGGAGGGGGATATTCCCTACGCACCTGGACAGCCTGCTCAGAGACAGGATACTTGGAGCCAGTGGTCTCGATGGCAGCGTGGACTCTTTGGTGGCCACTACCAGATCGCTGGTGTTGTGATTCCTAGCATTGTCGTCAAGGTCGTTTTGCTCTTGATGACGCTTGGATCGTACACGCTTTCGGGTCTGGGTATGTACGGTTCGGGTGAATCGATCAAGGAAACGTTTGCAGCAGGTGGTGCAGCCACTTCGTTCGGTTGCGCCGCTCCTGTGTAATGTCTCGGTCGATCTTGGCTTCTTTTCGTTCACTTTTTAGGATACCATACATATTTCGGAAGGCTTCTTTAGCGACGTTGCACCGCGATTGCCAGACGCTTTCTTTTGGTACAACGTCGTGTCATGTCGCATCGTAATGACAACCATCTTTTCTTTCAATGCCAAGGGTCAAAGGATCGGACTGCGCTTACGGAATTGAGTCGATCACAGGAGACGAAGTCGGTAGCTAGCGGTTTCCACTCCAGTGGGCCTCGTCTTCGTCGTCGTCAAACTCGATCCAGGTGTCGATGGCGTCTCCTTCCATATGGTCGAATTGGCGAGCAAGTTGAAGTTCGCGCAGGCGGAGTTGAGCGGCCTGTGCAGCCGTTGTGTTGACGTCGATGATTTCCACGTCGCTGTTGCTTGAGTCGAGAGTGAGGTCGATTCGGTCGTGGGTTGAGGTGTTGCTGTCGCTGGTTCCGAGCGTGAGGTCGATCGTGTCCGAGATGGGTTGCGGGACGTTTGGGATCGGAGCGAGACGAACAGAAGCTGCCGCAGGCGATGAGGGGACCCCAAGGGGATGAGGATGAGGTGATAGAGGGGTAGGACGGCTGGCACCAGGGGGCGCAGCCTGAGTTGAAGCAGTTCGGATGGACTCATAGACAAAGCCAAGTTCGTCGCCAGTGATATCGAAGATGAGATCCAGGGCGTCCGCTGGCTCGGCGCTGTCGGGGTCGTCGTTTTCCTCGGCGGTCGGCGACGAAGGCTGCCCACGACGTAGAAGGCGCACTAGCCGCAGGTGGCGCGCGTTATCGGTGGGTATTGTCCAAGCTTGCTATAGGAGGGCTTCCAAGGCTGAGAGGTACCGGTCTCGCTTGGCTGCGTTGGAAAAATGTCCACCTTGCAGGATTCTAGAGAGGTCGTCGCGCTCGTCGTGTGGTAAAAGGTTAAGCACCGCGCGTCTTTGGAAGTACGTGCGAGTGCATTCCAGGAGGATATGTCGGCGAGAGAGGTCGAGGCTGCCACAGGCGCAGGAGGTGGTGGTGTCGCTGAGTCTAGTGGTGCCAAGGAGGGTGTTGGATCGAAATCGCAGGAGGAGAAGGACGAGGCTGTGTGGGATGTTGCAGTAGGCGTACACATTTTCTCGGCGCGATCCAGGTAGGATGCTGGTGATGCCCCCACTGGCAATGCAGTGCCAGCTGCAAAGTTCCATCTCCTTGGCGCTGGTAGTGGCTAGCTGCTGGATTACCGGAAGTGAAGTCGTCTGAGATGGTGGAGGGGTCGGCATAGCCGCGGCTGACTTGGCGAGGAGATCAGCGGCTTCGTTGCCTGAGACGTCCGAGTGACCTGGAATCCACCAGAAGGTGACGGTCGTGTTGTGAGAGGAGGATAGGAGGGCGACGCATTTGCGAAACTGGTGGGCGAGGTCTTGAAAGGGTCGGCGGTCCTTTTGCCAAGGGCAACGTAGACGATGTAGGGCGTTCTGAGAGTCTGTGAAGATGTCAATACGCTTCCAGAATAGACCTGGTTGCTGAACCCCAGGCAGGCAAGAACGGAGAGCTAGGAGAATGGCCTGCAGCTCAGCAGCGTTGTTCTCGTACGCGATGGCATCCATAGGTTCCTGGTGATTCCATTCCAGGTTAGGTTGGTGGGAGTACGCCACAAAGGCAGCGCCCTAGCATGGTTTTCCTTGAGGAGTAAGGCCTTGCGACCCGTCTGTATATATCCTGACGGCATATGCCTTTTTCGACGAGCGAGTACGGTATTCGGCTTGTTTGGCAGCGTGGCGTTCTTGGATGTGAACGTTTAGTTGAGACCATTCCTCTGGCGCGGCATCAGGAGTGCCTACCTGCTCTACCTGCGATTCGAGGAATCTGGCCGCTGTCCTATAAGCAGTGACCTTTGGTGCAGTGATGGCACCAGGCAGACGACTCTCGCCGATGTGCTGGAAGAGGTTGGCAACGCCGAAGGAGGAGTCAAGCGTGGAACCGACTGTGGCCAGGATCGTGCGTGTCAGGTCCGTCGCTGCGTGATTGGGCATCGCTAGAGATCGGGCAAAGAAGAGGAGGCTCGCTCGTCTCCACCTGTAGATGTGGCTGTGTTGACCGAGCTCGAAGGCGAGCGTCAAGCTGCATGGTGTTGCCGTATATTCGCGGAGGTTGAGCACGAAGAACCAGATGTCTTTTTCCGCTTTGAATGCCTCCTTCGTTACAACACCCGTGGTGATTGGGTGGGTCTCGGCCGCGTAGTCGAGGATGGGGAGGAGGACTGATCGTGCAAGCTGTAAGCGGGCGAGGAGATTGACAGGACCTGTCTCGCGAATTGAGCGGTGCAGGATGTTGACCACCAGGCGTGCTTGGTTGCATTTCTTCGTGACAAAGTCGGAAGCTGTGAGGCGAGTGTTGATGATGACTCCCAGCAGTCTTATGGAAAGGACCGACGGTCGGATCGTTGCTCCATTAAGGGTTAGGAGGTGTTGGCCATGCTGCTGAGGGCGAGTCGAGGCTGCTGCGATGAGGAAGTTTGGCTTATCCAAAGCGAGGTTACGCTCTGCACACCAACCGGCCACTAGATCCACCCACGCCTGTGCAGCTCGTACTGCCGCCGAAACATCGTCACCAGAGGTTGTGGCAAACAGGTCATCGACATATCCACCAGAGATCATCACTCCTTGCGGAAGGGGTATGCGAAAGAGAGACTCTGTGTAGAAGGCCCAGAGTAGTGGAGAGAGCGGTGAACCTTGGGGCACTCCGACGCCATGCATGGCATATCGTTTGGATGTTGATCCCTTGAGGTGTAGGCAAAAGGTTCTGTCTGCAAGCCAGGCGCGCATCCATCTCGCAAAGGCTGGCAGACCTGCTTGCTCGAGTTCGCAAGTGATGCGGTCGTGCGAGATGCAGTTGAAGGCTCCCGACACGTCGATGGAGGCCACGATTGCCTTGAAACCCGACTTGAGCGCTGTAATGGCCGAGTCCAGGACTTGTGTCACCGCATGCGAAGTTGGTATGCCAGGAACTCCACCATACTGAGATCGAAGGAAGCCTTTCTTGTGTAAGGCGTGTTGTAGTCTATGACAAATCACAGCATCGACCAGTTCGGCCGCAGTATTGAGGAGAGCGATGGGTCGGTAGGAGTTTGGGAGCGCAAAGTTACGGGGACCAGCCTTCTGAATGATGGAGATGTTGACCAACTTTGAAGGTCGGATTTTATTGAGGAAGCCGATCAACCTCTGGCGGGTCCGCGTATACAAAGAGAAACGAAGATCGCGCTGGCTTTGCCCGGCATGACGACGCAGCCCGCTGCATGATCCGAGGGTGGTGACAGTGCATGAGCGGTCTCGCGCCGTCGTTTGGCCTCTTGTTCCGAGCTTGTCGTTTGTTTGAGTGTAAGTCACACTGTCTAGTAATTGCTCATCATGCAATAGATCTTTTGAGCACTGATATCCTACATAAGTTAACGGTTGTCACTTGTCATTTCATACACATGCGAACCAAGAATTGAGCAAGCAATGGCGAGAGGAGGGGTTCATACTGGAAAGTCTGCTTGCATTTGCGAACGATTGAAAAACAGTCAGCACATCGCTACACATGCCTCTATTCTCTGCATGGAGATTACAACCCCAACAATCGCCTCAGATCCATATACTCGGCATCTCCCGTACTCCTGGCCAACCTAGAAAACCATCCGTCCTCGCTACTCAACAAGTCCTTTGGATTGCCTTTTTCTACCACTTTGCCTTTATCCAACACGACTACCGTGTCGAAACCAATGATGGTCCTCAATCTGTGAGCGATGGCCAAGACGGTGGTGTTGTGTCGAGCAAAATGAGCGTCTAGGAGCGATTGGATCTTGGCATCGGTAGCGTAGTCGATGGAGGATGTGGATTCGTCCAACACGACGATACTGTTTGGGCCGTTGGAGGAGGATGAGAGAAGAATCCG
The DNA here is from genome assembly GCA_928722275.1 of Ustilago vetiveriae. Lineage (NCBI taxonomy): Eukaryota > Fungi > Basidiomycota > Ustilaginomycetes > Ustilaginales > Ustilaginaceae > Ustilago > Ustilago vetiveriae. The sequence goes on from CAKMXE010000007.1 coordinate 680,859, forward strand.
CGAAAGAGAAAGGAGTTGTTTTTGACCCGAAGAGAGATTGCTTCCGCTCTCCTCGATTCGCGCTTCGAGTGACGACAAAGTCCCTGAATCGTCCTCGCCAGGTGTGTTAGTGTTAGAGATTCGCGACAGAAGAGTCGAGGAATCATTGCTTTCACCCTCCCTCGGTGCTAGTCGATTCATCTCAAAAGTTCCATATCCGCCTACCGACTTGTCCTTCAACAACCCAACTCTCACCAAAACGCGATCTATGTCTTCGTCTGCATAGTGCCCCAACGGGTCAACCGCACTTCTGAGCGTTCCCGACAAGATCAGTGGATCTTGAGGTACAATCTTCATCCTACTCCTCAACGTCTTGAGTGCAACCCTTCCAACGTCCACTCCATCGATCTCAATCTGTCCAGACCGATACTCGAAGAATCTGAAAAGCGCCGAGACCAGCGTCGACTTGCCGCTTCCTGTTGCACCTACAATACCGACCCTCTCGCCTGCCTTGATCGAAAGCGTGATGCCATTCAGCACATCCGGCAAGTTCTCCGCATAAGCTAGATGCAAATCTCGGATCTCGATTGAGCCCTTTTCCGGCCACGTCGGCATCACGGCCAATTCTTCGACAGAAGCAGACGTGGAATCCAACGGCTCCGTCTCGATGCCAAAATACTCCATCACCCTCTCCACCGCGACGAAACCTTGTTCGACGTTGCTCAATGATCGCATGCCGTACGTCAGCATGGACGTCAAGCTCTGAACGAAACTCAACGTGAAGCCTGCTCTGGCTGCCGTGAATCCTGGTGTCAGTGTCACCACCAACACTGTCGAGATGACAATGACGGAGCTGACCAGACTGAGCAAGAGCGACTGCCACGTTCGAACCGTCGCTTGCCAGAAGAAGAAGGTGATGTTTTCATCCAGCCTTTCCATCAAGGTGGCAAAGTACGCAGCCGATGAACCAAAGGCTCGGACGGTCACGACGCCCGTGATGAGATCGGTGAAGCAGGTGATCCGCTTGGAGGCCGCGTTCGAGTCGAGTCTCTTGAGGTCGCGAGCGGCCGTAGTAAAGGTAGCGAGAAGAACGTAAAAGACAGGTGCCATGAAGAGCAAAATGATCAGAACGATAGGACCTCCTCCTAGCCACGTTGCCACGAGAGCGGCGAGGGCTGTCAGCAGGGTTTTGGCTGCTTCGGTGAGCTCCTCGGCAATGTTGGAATCGATCGCCTCCATATCCTTTCCGAATCTGTTCAGCAGTCGTCCTGACGGCGTTGCATCGTGGAACCTTAGCGGAGCACGTAGCACCGTTCGAAGAAGTTGTCTAAACAAGCGGCTTCCAGCAAGAAGCGAAGCGATGCAGACCAGACCGTATCCCGCAGTCATGGCAAACACTTGGACGACCTGGATCGCAACCCAACGAGCAAGCCACCAGTCGGTCGAGTGCTCTTGCTTTGTCGAAGACTGTGCCCACAGACGAAGCCACCAATTGGCTCCGAGATCAGCAAAAGCATTTCCGGCAAACGATCCCAGCAGCGCAATCCATAGCAGGATGCCACCTCCGGCACGAATGTACCCGCTGTAGACGGCAAACGAAACACGACCCTGTGCTCGCGCTTCTTCCGTCACCTGCTTGTGCGCCTCTCCTTCCACGGCCTGCTCCATCTCGGCGTGTCCGTCGTGCAAACCCGAAATATGACTAAAGGCCGACGAGGACGGCTGTCTTTTGACTGTCTTCTGAGAGATGGCAGATGCATTGACGGTCTTGTCTCCTTCTGCATCCAGAAGAGCGCTGCCTTCGATAGCGGCTGCGTCTTCTTCCTCATCGCTGTTGTTAGCCGAATTGGCAGCGGTGCTACTGTTCGATCCGAAATTCGGCGTCTCGATCCCCTCATCATCCTTCCTTTCCGCATCTTCACTTTCCAGTCCTTGGTAAAAGACACTATTCGTGAATTGCGCGGCGCTACCGAAGAACGCCTGTCTTCCTTCCTGCAACACGAGGACCTTTCGGCATCTCTGTGCCATCAGCCTCACGTGGTGGGTCACCAAGATCGTTGTCCTTCCTTCCAACAAACCCCCTTTTGCGCCGTCGAAAAGCTGTTCGCAGACATGCTTGGTGGTGTGCGAGTCCAAAGCGGACAGACAGTCGTCGATCAGAACAGTCCCAGCATGGGAGTAGACGGCTCTTGCCAACGAAATGCGCGCCTTTTGACCGCCCGAGAGGTTTGTGCCTCCTTCGCCGATCTCCGTGCGGTCACCATCTTTCAAGATCTTGAGATCAGGCTTGAGACCGCATGCGAAAATGACAGAGCGGTAACGGGCGGGATTGAATTCGAGACCGAAGAGGATGTTTTCGCGAACAGTCGCGTTGAATAGGAAGGGTCGTTGTGGAGCGTAGGCCGAAAGCGACAGGTCGATCCACCAAGGACGACGGTCCGAAGAGGAAGCACCGGTAGCGGAACGAGCGGCGTAGAGCGTGGCGGTCGGATGGGAGCGTGGGCATTCGATCGAGCCAGAAGAGACGTGAGCTTCGCCGAGAAGCGCAAGAAGCAGCAGAGTCTTGCCGGATCCGATTTTGCCGCAGACAAGGTTGGTCTGGCCTACTTCGAAGGATGCTTCTGGGATCGAGAGTGTGAAGGTCGGTGTCGACGTTACCGCTGGCGTCGAGATCGAGGCTTTTGAAGAAACATCAACATCCCCGTCTCGCGGCCAAGTGATCTCAGCACGTCGGAGCTGAATCTGTCCGACACCTGAAGAAGCACTCGCCGCCGCATCCTTAGCACCACTTAACGTCAGTGGCCTGTACTCGCGATCTACTATCTCTACTTCGCTTGTCTCCATATACACTGCGACTCGCTTCATCGAGACCCAACCCTGAATGACATTCAGAAAGTTGCTCGGCAAATAACTGACCGCCCACCTCAATTCCATCAACACCGCTACCGCAGGAAAAGCAACCGAAGCCGTCAATGTGTTTCCTTCGACCTTTGTATACCAACCAAAGGCAACGACGATGGTCAACATTGGTACGAGCGCAAAGAAGCCACCGAAAAAGGTGAAAACGGCCCAACTTTGCGCCTGACATTTGAGTTCGGCTCGTCGCTCCAGCATGATTTTGTCGCCAATCTCGTCCTCCCAGGCTTCGTACTTGATCATACGGATGGCACGGATCGCTTCCGAGAGCAACATGACTCGTCGATCACGTACCTTTTGCAGCCGTTCGTCGATGCGCTTGGTGACCTTACCAAGGACGAATGCGACGGGCTGCATCAAAGCGGCCACTGCGAGGCCGATGAGTGCACCGTTTCCGAGCAGGTAGTAGGCAGAGTATCCACCGATGAGCACTTCGAGTGGACCCATGACGCCGAACACGTACATGTCGAGGCGAGAATAGATGCGCGAGACATCGGTAGTAACGAGATTGATCACCTGCGAGGGAGAAGAGATGGACCCTTCAGCGCCGTCTTTCGCATTCCTGTCATCGGATTTTGACTCGGACTGAGCCTTGTCAGCGTCCGCATCTGCTTCCTTCGCAGAAGCTTCTTTCTGACGCAATCTCTTCCACGCCAACAAAGTGGTCAATTGCATCTGCACTTTTGCCTTCAAGAAAACGCTGAGTGGACGAAAGTAGAAGTAGACGAGGAAATTTTCGACAAACAGGATCAAGTAGAACGCCGCCGAATAGATAAGTGTCGACCTAGCTCTCTTAGCCACCGAGTCGAAAGCATCAGCATTGTTTTGCCCGAGCGAGGCCTCGTACCTCTCCATGCCGTCCAAGAGCAACTTGAGTCCCAACTTGGGTGCGTAGAATGCAAAGGTGACGATCACCAATACAATGGCGGTTTGAACGATTTGGGCAGCATTGCATTTGATCAAAGCTTTGAGCAAAGCTCGACCCTTGATGCTGTCAGTGCGCTTGGGTCCAGCAGGAGTCTTTGCGAGTGATGCGGCCAGAGAGCGACGATATTCGCGAATCATCTCTTCGGCGACCACAGCCGCGCGAAAGGTATAGTCGAGGGCGGGAATGTCTTGTTGATCGATCTTGTTCTGTGAGTAGGCCTTTCGTACCACAGGAAGCGCCAAGAAGCCCCAGACGTCTTGCGAGACGGACCCGCCTCCGATGGCGTTGCGAGTGACGTTTTTTGCAGATAGACTGGCTGTTGCATCCACACGAAGAGTAGGTCCACTGGGGGAGAAGAAAGCTAGTGCGAAGATGAGCAGGCCAGAGCCAACGTTGATGGCGTGCAGAACGGCGTTGGAGTCACCGCCAAGACCTGGGAGGTAAAGCTTGTAATCTGTCAAAAAGACAAGGAGCTGAGCAGTGAGGTAGGCTGCATTCAGAGTCGAGATCAAGACAAGTCGAGTGGATTCTGCCAAGTTGAGATGGAGCATGGCTAGCGCCACTGTGAGCGTCCGTAACGCTGCGGAGGAAGATGAAAAGTAGACGGAGGTCTGCAAAGGTTGTGCCGAATTTTGACTGGCCAAAACTTGCATCACGATAGACGCGGCGTCGATGGCTAAGCCGCTGACGGCGAGGATGGCAACGGCGACATGTACCTTGAGCCGCTTTGCCTCGTAGCTGGCAGCATCGATGGGTGTGCCGAGTGCTTTTCGTAACTCAAAAGGATAATCGTGCACCTCGTTTTGGACCGGCACCTCTTCGTCCTGGCTGCAGAGTGACTCGGCATCGCTGTTGTTCAATCGGCTGTATCCGGCAGGATGTGGTGGCTGCAATGAGGCCGACGCGGGCAACAGGAGGAGAAAGAGGAGTATGGCCACAATGATGGAGGCCAGCGAGACAGCTGAAATGGTGTACTGGTCCCAGAGCGGCATCCGTATGTTAGACGACGAGGTCAGAGCCGCTGCCGTCATGTTGAGGTGCAGCTCCGACCAGTGTGATATTGAGGGGATCATAGCTATGATTATAGTTCAAGGCGTTCTCAGGAGACGTGCCGGGCGAGGATATGATGATGAGAAAGGGGGTGAGACACTCCAGAATCGTAGTTGCGTTGAGAGCTGTGCTTGGTGTTCTGTGACGTCTGCGAGTTGTTTCAACGTTGTGCACGGGGACCGAGGATATTGTTCAGGATGCTGGTGGTGATGAAGCTTTAGAGCAAGGTATCGACGTTGCGTTTGCGTTACAGTGTATTGTTTGTGATCGAAAGGCTGGAGAATACAGAACAGAATCGAAAGACTTTCGTTACTGGCAGGTTCAAGAGAAGCAAGACATGCTCGGACGGTCCAAGCGCATCGAGAATGTACTGGGTTAGGTGGAAGAAAGGAGGCATCAATCGGCGGCGTGGCACAGAAAGGTCGACGTTATAAAGATTTCTGCTCCTGTGACACTCTAACCTCTTATCATGCACCGTCGAGCGTAGGCACGACGTCAAAGCCGAGCGTTGGACTCGAGCAACACCGTTTCAGCCGAACCGAACAATCTTCGGTTGCTTCTGCCGACAGCGACGAGCTCAAAATTGCGAGAGCGCTGCAGCTGTCAAACAAAGAATAAACAAAGTCAGGGTTTCAATGAAATTTGCCTCTTCTCTTGCCGAATCTCGACAGCGGAACAACGTCTTCCGTGCCTGACTCGTCGAGCGCTAACCGCAACTCAGCTCCGCGGGTTATCGTCTCTGGTCGAGTCAGAAATGAACCTTCTTGGCTGGACGATATAAGAGTCACACATATCCAACAAGCATCGACCCCCGACACTCTCATCCTTCACCTCTTTCACTCTCTGCTTATTGAAAAGTATCGATCGAGTCATGTCTGATTTGCCTCATTCAATGACAGCACGTCACAATCAACGAGAAGGCTTCACGAGCTATACGACAGCGACTAGCAAGAGCGTGTGACATTGCAAAACAAATGAGCGTGCGGGTGCGTGCGTTTGCGTGTGATGTATACCTGATCCACGGAAGAGATGCTGATGTGGCATCATACAAGACCGACCCGGCGCATATCGCTCAATAATCGCCTTTCTGCTGGGTTCAATTGAGCATCTTGCGAGTCAAGCCCGTCTTCGTCTTCCAGATCGGCGATGCTGGTGGGATGGTCGAAGGAGGCACCCGATCGGTCTTGCTGTCTCGAGCTGGACCGGCTACTGCGACCCAGACGATGACCCATGCCCGGAAACAGGATCCAATCTTCACCCGAACCTTGTGCGCTTGTACCATTACGCGTGCCAAAGACGGATCGAAAGCGGTTGACGAAGCTCGCGGCGCCAGTCGTTGTACCTGAAGACGAGTCGTTGTTGCTGGCATCTCCATTGCCGTTGGTCGAGGATTCTTGTTCACGGTGGGCGGCATCGACGAGCGATTTGCCCCATCGCCAGATGCGCCAATAGCTCAGCATGCTCGAGAGCAGGATGGTCCATCCGATCACCATCAACACATAAGCAAGCCATTCGGTCGATTGACTCATTGAGTCGGTCATGTTCTGATCGCCCACGTTGACCGGCTGGCCGTCGGCCTGAGCTGCGAAAAGATCGGCAAGCGTCGTTCCATCCACCGAGGGTTGCGAGGGCTGCACAGTGCGCGAATTCCAGCCTCTCCTTCTGCCAGCGCCACCCTCGGTGGCATCAAGATCCTCACCAAACCATCCGCCGCCTCCGGCGCCAGCTGAGACGGCGGATCCGCTACCATTGAAATCACCAATGATCTTGCCTTCGGCAATCTCGGCAGCTCGTGTGCGCAGGTAGAAGCCATATTGGATGAGGGTGACACCGAGTCCGGCTCGACTGCCACATCGTGCGGCATGGGTTGTGTGTAGTAGGTAAGTGAGCAGAAATCCGACGAATTGAAACGTCATAGAGACGAGCAAATTCCAGGCAAAGCCGAAAAAGTTGCCGACTGCCAGGCCCTCTACGATGAGATCCTCGATGGCGCCCACGTGCGCACCTCCGGGCGTCCATCCGAGACCGTTGGCGAGCGGATGAACACTGCCGCCGAGGATGGTGGTCTCCCAGTATTGCGGCACTGCATCGGCAGCTGCAATTTCGTAGGTGGGTGGCTGCATGTCGTCTTCCAGATCGTCGTCGTCACCACGGTCGTCGGTGCCTCCGTTGTTCTGGCCACGTCGACGACGCTCTGGTTTTGCGCTGAGATTGGCGAACACGCCGTCTTGGCCGATACCGCCGCCGACGACACGGGGACGATGCACGGCTGAACGAGCACCGTCCTGTGTAGAGAGAGAGGTGTAGCGTGCACCAGGGATGCCCATGCCTACAAAGCGGCCGAATCGACCGAGGGCAAAGCGCAAGCGATCGCTTCTGGAGAGGTGTTCGGATGCGTCTGCGCTGATTCCACCAGCACCGTTGGAAGTCGGCAAAGAGCTGTAGCCGTTGCGGTTGACCTGACTGCCGCTTGCCGAGTGTAGCGAATCATCGGGATCGTTGCCGCCTTCGAAGCTCATCTGTATTGTGCGATGGTCGCTGTTGTTGGCATCTGTGTTGACGCTGGCAGCAGCGTCAGGCCGTGGGCTCGTGGCAGTCGAAGAAGGCGGTGGTCGCCTCGTTGCTGTGGGAAAGTATTCGGGTCGCTCGAAATCGTAGGCCGGAGTGTTGCCGTTGCGGTGCAGTTGGGATGGCGGACGAAACATTGTTGGGGTGGTAGCACCCGACGAGTTTGCGTTGGCACGGTTCGCTCCCAGGGGATCGCTGACAGATGCGTTGTAGGATGCTGCGTCAGGTTCTGGCAACGCGTCTCCCGCATCAAAGAAGACGTCGGTGGAGGCGGAAGGACGACCTGCTGCTGCCGCTGATGATGATGATGGTGACGAGTTGGCTTGTGCATAGTCTGGCAGGGATGGATCGGTCTGAGTGGGGCCATTGAACGCTGCAAATAGCTCGTCAGATCTGCGAGAGTGCGACCGTGAGGGTGCGCCTGGGCGAGCCATGTTGGCTGCGTTGGCGGACGTGATGCTGCGTGGTCCGCTGGATGGTGGGAAAGATTGCAATGTTGCTTTATAGGGTCAAACGTGCGCTTAAGTACGAAATTGAGATTGGTGGCGAGGACAGGAAAGATGTACAGAGTCGAGTGATGGAGATGGATGTGTACATGGCAATGTGGATTTGTGCGCCAAGAGAAGTGGGATTCACCTTCAGGGTTGTACCTGTCCGTCTGTGCCTGTGTGCTCACACGCTGATATCATAGATGCGAACCAAGACAGTCGAGCTCTGCTCTTGTACATCCGAACTGAGCCTCAATTTCCATCGGCTTGGGCGACGCAGCCTCCTGCAGCTCAACTGCATCACCCTGGATTCGGCTCTACTCGCCTCGAGCGCTTGGCATAGCAGCGACTCCTTCGATTTTTGGGGATGTGTTAGGTCTATATTATTCACATACAACAATAATCGCAGACGGTAAATGCTCGAGCCAACGTCGTTTGCATCACACAAACATCAGAGACCAACACAAGATTCTTTCTTCCGCTGCTCACCATCGACTCGGAGCACTTTCTTTGGTTAGCAGTGTCGGTCATGGCGACAAGAGAATCCACCAGTGCTGCATCTTCAGCGCTGGAACCTCATCAGCTCGCAGCCTTCCTTGCCCCTCCCACCAACGAAGAGCAGCTCAGCTACGTAGTCGAACACTGCAACTACATTCTACCTCAGCTGGCTTCCGATTCCCTCACAGCGTCGCTCGCCTCTCGATCCGACGATTCCACGACTGCGCCTCTTTTCACTACGCTTCCCTCTTCGGCCTCCCTCGAGACTTATCTCGCTCAGCTTACTGCAGCTCATCAAAAGGCAGCCGCACGTACTGCCACTCTCGAATCTCAGCTGCGAAACCAGCTCCTATCCAGCCTCTCTGGCGTCAGACTACTCAAAGAAAGGCTCTCCTCTCTTCCTGATGACATTGCTTCCACCGAGGACAGACTGCTTGATCTTTGTGAAGATCTCGTCATCGCCAAGACCAATGCTCCTAGCGCTCCTGAATCCAGCAAAGACGGCGCAGCGACATTGATCAATCGACTTGATCAGCTTCACACGGCCATCGACCAGCTACAGAAAGCCAAAGCATATTTTACCATTCTAGCACAGGCGGAAGACCTCCGTCTCGCTCTGATAAAATGCGATCAGGATCCATCACAGCGCGAACAAGCTCTGAGTCGTCTCTCCGGTCTCGACGCTCTGGTTCGAAAAGTCGAAAAGCTCTCCAATCTGGGCTCGGAACAGCTAGGGTCTGGACAAGACGAGCCTAAACTAGTCGCATTCCTACGAGCCCAGCGCTCGAATGCCTTCAAAGCGTTACGAAACGCGCGAAGCGCCAGGCTGTCCCAAGCTATCCAGCAGACCGGCTGGTCCCAAGCCAAGGCTGATCTTGCGCCCAAACAGGACGCCGACGATCAAGCTGACTCTACCGCCGCAGAGCTCATCGAAAGCACAAAAGTCAAGCAGGCTTGGTCCGACCTCTGTCAGCTTCAAGACACTGCCGAACACCTCGGCTTGCTTCCACGCGCCACTTCCAAACCTTCTTCCCAATACGATGTCCAGCCCACCGACCACGAGCGCATCACTGCTGGCAGTGATAAATATCAGCCTCTGCTCACCACTCAATGTCTTGTTGAACCTATGCTACTCCGCTTCCGCTATCACTTTGACGGCGACAGATCCACCAATCGTCTCGACAAGCCCGAGTGGTTTCTCTCGCACGTCGCATCGCTCATCAAATCCCAAGCGCCTCTCTTTCGACCCGCTGCACACGGCGTGCCCGGCTCTGGTGGCGCAGTCGCTCGCCTGAACCGCGCATACGCCAATGACGCCGCCGCTTCCGCATCACGCAAAGCCTATCGGCACATTGACACCTATGCCGAGCTCATACACGGCCTGCTCACCCCGCTGCGTCGCAAGCTTGCCTCCACCATGCCGGCGCTGCTCGAACATCCCTCTTTGCTCGCGCACACCGTCTTTCAAGCCTTGACCTTTGATGCTGATCTCGCCGATTCCTTCCCGCCCTCGCTCACCGTTCTCGACGGCGCTGGGACTAGAAAGGTTTCGGATGACCTTCTCGACAACGCCGATTGGTTCAACCGCTGGCTTGATGGTGAAAAGGAATTCGCTCTTCGACGATTCGAGGAGATTGTCAACGCTCCCGACGCTTGGGCTATCGGAAGCTCTGATAGTCTGGCAGATGATGACGAGCAAGTGTTCCACTCTCCTCTTTCTGATCCCGAAACACGAGATGTTGCTGGACAGAGGACGACCAAATCCGCCAGATCCACCATTGAAATCCTCGATTCCGTCTCAGAGCGTTACCGTCCACTCCCCTCCCTTTCGCAACGCTTGTCGTTCTTGGCGATCGTCCAGCTTCCCATTCTTCGGCTTTATGCGCAAAGACTGACACGAAGCCTGGACGCCTTTGAATCGCTCTCTTCGGCATTTGCACGAGCGATGCCCGGCGAGATCGTCTCCGGTACAGGCGCTTCTTCCGGCGGATCTGATTCCGATATGGTGAAAGGCTTGCGCGGACTGGGTCGGCTTGTCAAAGCCTTGCTTTCTGCTCAATACGTCTGTACCGAGCTCGAAAGGTGGTCAGAAACAGCCGCTTTTGTCGAAATGTCGGAGAGTCTGGGATCTACGGAAGAGGGCCGTGCGCTTGCTCTCGGATTGCGCAAAGACGAAAATGCGGAGGAGGATCGAGAACTTGATGCTGCTAGTCTGGGAATGTTGTTGCGACGGGGCTTGAAAAGAGGTGCTGCTGTAGCAAGACCTCTTGCCTCGAGTGCCAATGCTGCTGGAGGAGCAAGTGGCTCACCAGTCATTGCGAGTGGCGAGGCTGGCTTTGGAACGCCAACATTGAGCGATGTTGGCAACAAACAGGTGCTCAACGAATTTGGACGTTATGGAGTCTGGGAAGAGCCACGTCGCAAGTTTGCCGAGATCGCCTCTCGAGCTGTCACGGCGATCGAAAGACTGATTACGAGCGAAGTGCTTGAACAGTTACGACCTTATATTCTGCGACGATGGGATCAAGAAAGTTCCACAACGGAAGGAGGAGAAGAAGGAGAGGAGGAAAAAGAGGCTTATCCAACACCGACGTTGATCGCAGCTCTGTCGATCTTCTCTTCCCACTTGGGTCACCTTGCTGCCATTCTTGACAAGGAGAGGTTGCTTCCGATCTATCGTCACATTGCTGGCAGTATAGCGAGTGGCTTGGTGGAACGCGTCGTCATGGCTGGCGGTTCCAAGAGATTCAACTATGCTGGCGGTGTGCGTTTTCGTGAGGATCTCAAGCAGGGTTGGTTGGCGGTTGTCAAAGAACTCGTCGATTCCAATGCAAACAAGACAAAGGATTTGTTGGGTAGGCGGCCGGAAGCCAGCTGGAAACCTGCCTTGGACGCGTCGACTTTGTTGCAATTGCCGAGCTCGACAAGTGGTGGTGCAGGAGAAGGCGCTTTGACGCCAGCCAAAGTGGTTCAGATTGTCTTTGATGCTACAGACGAAGGAGCAGTCAAGGGTAGAGAATACAGAGACGTGTTGGCCAGGTTAGGTCATATTGACGATACCAGGATCAATGTCAGAGAGGTCCTCAGGAGACGTGTCGAGGTGTGGAAGTAAAATTCCTCGTCCGCCGCCACACGCTTTCATCTGAACTTGTCATCATCCATGAAAGCTTCGATAAGAAGATCTCACTTGATCCTAGTCGTGTCTCGAGAACATTTCCCGTCGATCATCCTTGTGGGCGAGCTATGGTGATCGATCGGGATGCAAGCCAGGGAGAGTGTGTGAAAATATAGGTGTTTTCGAAAAATTTCTTGAGATTGCTCGAGAGTTCTGGAGGTGACAAGAGCGTGTGATGGCAGTGAATTGAGATCTACGAAAGCTTTTCGGTGCTCCAGGCGGAATTGGTTGCAAACTCTTTTGGCGCTATAGGGTTTGTCTGTAAGCAGTGTCGAAGGAGATAAGGTCTTGGTCAGTCCTCGTTGCAACCTCGCTGTCGAGTTAATAGTGGTAGATGACGACTCACACTTTGACCTCTTAGACTTCCGGTCAACCTTTCGTCTCGTTTCATCATCATTCGTTCCCAGTCATCGAGAGAGTGTCGAATTGGCTGTACGATGGATCATCAAGGGTTTCCGAATCAACGAGTCAGTGAACAACGTGTCGAGGGGGTAACGTTCGATGGTTCATCCGGCGGAGATGGGAGATGCTTACCTTTCCATCTTCAGCCAGACGTCGAACGACGTTATATCCGGTACCTGCGACGCCAAACATGACGACCACCATGCCCATGTGAAGGACTGCTTCAAAGGGAACAGGCATTTCGGACTATTGTCTTGGTATCTGTGCAAGTCTGCGGGTTGAAGTATGCGATAGAGGCAACTCGACTGATGCCCTGTCAGGATCGGCTGGGTGTGAGGCTGTTGAGGCTGTGTGTTGGGGAATTGATCGTCGTCGTCAGTGTCGGTGATGGCAGTGTTGGATAATGGGAATGCCGTTCAAATGCGCCAATCCTCAAGCCTGGAAGGCAATCAATGTTTCGGATCCGATCAAAATCAATTTTTCCGTTTGTCCATTCCGTTGCGATTCAACATCTTTGATGATTTTCCATCGAGTCCGTGCACGTCTCCCCGAAGGGGGTTTTCGGTCTGATTTCAGTGACAAATTTTAATTTTCTTTTTTTGTGTTTGGTGAAAACGGACCCTGACTTTCGTCCGACGTCGACCTCCTTTGACACTTTCACCACCTTGGACACCTTCTACCACAACTCGATTTCTGTCACACTCACCATCCGTTGCTCCCTCACACCGGGTACAAGTGGGTCAGCCAAGTCATCATGGACATTCCACTCTCCAGCGATGCGTTGGATCTCAGCTTTCATCCGACCCGAAACCTGCTCGCCGTCGGACTCATCTCGGGCAAGATCCAACTGATCAACTATGACGATTATCTTTCCAGCCCTTCTTCATCACGTACACCTCCAGCTCCACCAAACAAGAAGCTCAAATCCTCTTCTTCCGCCTCCTCCACTCTCACTGGATCGGGTGGTGAAACTTGGAAACTGTATCGAAAGATCTACACCTGTCGACCCTCGAAAAAGTCTTGTCGAGGACTCCACTTTTCGACCGGGGGGCAACACATTTACTCGATCTCGAAAGACAAGTCTTTGTTTTCGACCGATAGCGAGTCGGGAAAGGTGGTGCAGAGCTGGATGGAAGTGCATGAGGCGGCACCGAGCAGGGTTTTACCGGTGGAGGAGAATTTGGTGGTGACGGGAGATGATGATGGTGTGGTTCGATTGTGGGATGTGAGGAAACCGAGTGGGAGAGGTGTCAAGCCGGTGAGGATGTGGGAGCATCATTTTGACTGGATTACCGATTTGGTGTATCTGCCGGATTTGCCGGTGCCGAAACCAAAGTCGAAAGTGGAAGCGAAGAAGTCCAAATCACAGTTGAAGAAGCAGAGGAGGAAGGAAAGGCAGGCTGCATTGCTCAAACAACAACAACAACAACAACGACAAGAAGAAGAGCGAGGTGATGATGAAAGTGACAGTGATTCATCTGATTCTGAGGAGGGAAAGGTAGAAAGTCGATCTCGACTGATCGTCACATCGGGCGATGGATCGTTGTCTAGTATCGATCTGATGACTTCCGGTCCGACGTCGTTTGAACAATCGGAAGATCAAGAAGATGAACTGCTTTCCATCACATCCATTCGCTCCTCTTCGAAACTCGTCGTTGGAACCCAGTTGGGGATCTTATCGATTTGGAATCCAAGTAGAGGTCTCTTGGATCACGTAGATCGAGTCCCAGGCCATCCTGCTAGCGTCGATACCATCGTCACGCTCGACACCGAAACCGTCCTCACCGGAAGCTCAGACGGCTTGGTCAGAGTCGTCCAGATCCTCCCCTCGAAATTGTTAGGCGTCATTGCAAGTCATGATGGTCTACCCGTAGAGAGGATGAAGAGGAAAGATAGTGTCCTCGCAAGTATAGGCCATAGTAACGCGGTCAAGTTGACCGATTTATCCCCGCTGTTGGACAACGAGGATGACGGTGATGACCGAGATGGGGAGGAGGGCGCGTTGGGAATCGTAGGCCTTGCAAATCAAGATGATAGTCAAGAAGAAGACGATGACGATGAAGACGAGGACGGAGACGACGAGGATGTCGTCTCGCTAGACAATGTCGAAGAGCAGGACGAACAAGATGACGAACAAGATGGTCAAGATAGCGATTCAGACGACGATGACGACCTCAACCCCGCTTCAACTCACCAAAAGACCGGCAAAGGAGGATTCTTCTCTGACCTGTAACTCTCATCCTCTCTCTCTCTCACACACACGCAATATATCACACACTATCCAAATCACTTGAACAATCTACATTGCATCCCTCCTCACAAATCATCCGCCTTTGTCGGCTGTCCACTAGTCAAGTTCATCAAGATCGCCGCATCCCTCGCCGTCAACTGTTCCGGATTCGGCCTCGCCTTTGCCCTCTGCGTCCTCGCCCTGCTCGTAGGACTAGGCGGCCTAGGTGGAGGATTCATCCTCTGCGCCTCCTTCAAACTGATCGTAGCATTGTTGTAACTTGAAATCACCGGGAAACTGTGATCTCTTCCAATTGTACTTTTCATCAAAGCCTTCATCCATTCCCTTACCAAAATAGGATCCTCACTGCTAAAGTAGTGAGGCTTCTCGGTCTCGTGCAGAATCTTGAACCCGTACTTGCCCGGGTTGGTGTTTTCATCCGCAATCACCTTGTAGCCCTTCATGTTGACGTAGCCTTTGATCTTTTCGGCTCGAGGATCGCGAAGAATGACCAGGTCGGGTCCCTTGAGTGCCAAGTAGCGTGGTTTCCAGGAATTGTAGCGTTCGCCCTTCTTCTTGATCCAGCCTTCCAAATCGACAGGCTGGATTCGTGACATGACCGGCCCATCAGCGGTCGACGTTCCTGCAGCTGCACCCGCGGCAGCGACACCAGCCGACGGAGCAGAATGAGCATCCACACCAGCAGAACCGATGCTAGTAGGTCGAGCATTGGCAGGCATACCCATCCCTCTAGATCCTCCGGGAGTCCCAGGCGTACCTGGTGTTCCCATGGTAGCTGTTGCTCCGCCTGTCGACTGCCTCTGCCGTCGAGCAGTGTCGCCATTCGTGTCAAACGAAGGGCTGGAGGTGGGCAACGAGATCTGTTCCTTGATGTTAGATTGCGATGATTGCGAACTGATGTTCCTGGAGCTGCGTGCAAATCCGAGACGCGAGAGTGTACCTTTGCTGCTGCTCCTCTCATCGTCGTGGCTGCTGCTGCCCGGCCCACCGACTCCGCCGGCTTGCTTGGGAGGCGGCTTGCGGTTGCGTTGGCCCAGAACAAAGAAGCTCGATCGGTTGTTCTTCTCAGAGGTACCAGCGGACCCGGTCGACTCGCGCTTTCGTGGCGAAGTAGGCAACGCTCCAAGCCTATCCTCGTTGGCAGCACCGTTGGTCGGAACATACCGTGGGCTGGACATGCCGAATTGCGAAGTGTTGGTGTGCGGCGAATGTGGGACTTCGCCGCTTCCTCGCGCAAAGCCCTCGCTAGGATGTCGAGATCCGTGGCCTTGGCCGGCTTGCTGCGCCTGCCAAGCTGCAATGCCGGCTGCTCCACCAAAACCTGCTGCGGCAAAACCGGGCGCAGCGCCGCCAAACGAGTCGCGATCACGATCGCCAAGATAGCTTCCAGGCCCGGTCGAGCTAGGTGCAAAGCTCTGGTCGAGACTGGTCTCTGCCATGCGAGCGCTGAGACTACGTCCATCCGCATTGCTGCCATTGTTGGATCCCGTGTTGTACGGCGAATACGACGGGGTCCCTGCCGCGCTACCCGGGCCAACACCGGGAGCGATGATCGCTGGGCTGCCGAGACCGTCCGCCTGAGCGGGCTGCGAAAGGCCTGGAGTGGTGACAGCACCAGGCACCTGAGCACGAAGTTCCTTGATACCGTTGGCGACTTGGAAACGCTTGCCAAAGGCGAGAATATCGATCTCCTTGAGGATGTTGATGTCCATCTCGAGCAAAACGTCACCCGAGATCTCGTGCTCGCGAAACTTGCTGACCACCGCAGTTTCGTCCCAGCCCTTGGAGCGAGCCCATTCGACGACGTGGTCGACGTTCCACTCGGTCGGGTCGCTAGGCAAATTAGCGGTAGCGGCGGCCAGAGTCTTCGATGCAGCGGGTGCAGTGCTCGCGGAACCCAGAGTCGAATCTTCATTCGTAGGTGCGGCGATCGAGGTGGCGGCAGTAGCAGTGCCAGTAGCGCCGCCAGTACCCGTAGCAGTGTGAATGCTGTCACCGGCAACGGATCGTACGCTCTCGTCCGCAGCAGGGGGAGCATGCTCGATGACCGAGGAAGCGTTGGCGGATCGATCGTGACTTGACGCAGCAGCAGCAGCAGTAGCACCACCGAGCGCGACAGCACCTACCCCAGCGGCGAGGGCAGGCGCAGGAGCCAAAGAAGGGTCGGACTCTGGAGCGCTGGTGGATGGAAGGTTCGCGTCTGGGGCGACCGAGGAGGTGAAATTGTCTGAAACGAGCGGTGCCGAGGCGGGCGCAGACGATTCCGCAGGAGTTTCTGTGCTCTGCGATGGCGGCTGTGACGGAAGGGTCTGATCCTCGACAATTTCTTGCAAGTTGGAAGTAGGCGGCTGGATCTCTCGTGCGGCAACGCCTTCGGTAGGAGTCGAAGCGAGGTTGCCAAAGAGAGGGCTGTGGGTCTTGTCTTGGAAATCGTCGAGTGGAGCGGCCACGGATCCTTCGCTGTCGCTTTCGTCGCTCATGTCGACACCGGCGATGGGAGCAGCCTTGGACTTTTCGTCGGTGGGATCGATCTCGCCTGCAGCCAGTTTGGCTTGACGCTCCTTTTCCTTTTGAAGGAGCAAGTCGCGTTGACGTGCCTCCTCCTCCTCGAATTCGCGCTGGGCCTGTGCACGCATGCGCTGCTCTTCCTGCTTTTGACGCTCTGCATCGCTGGCGAGGTTCTTTTGTGCGTTGGCTGCGAGTGCAGCACGAGCGGCGATGGATCGGGTGGCAAAGTCGTCAGACTCGCCGAAGTTGTCCGATTGGTCATCGGCGTCGGTGCGTTCACTGTTGAAAGAGGCGCGGGATGTGTCGGCAGCTGGGTTGGCACCCAAAGCAGCCGCAGACGCAGCATCGACACCGGCGGCAGTGGTCGCGCCGCCATTGACACTGGGCTGTTTTCGAACGCTTTGAAGTTCGGTCAGAGCGTTGTCGATGTCGGCCATGGTGGAGTGCATGACACCTGGTTTGGTGTTGGAAGTAAGCGGGGTGCCGAGCGCATCTGGAGTAGCATTGCCGGACTTTGCGCTGAGAGCAAGATTGCGATCGAGAGTGGTGTAGGTAAAAGGAAAGAGACCTGTGTGCCCATTCTCGTTGGTGCCTTGCCACCAACCGTCGCCATACTCGTCATCCTTTTCGACAACGAGGATGCATTCGCCGGCCTTGAACGAAACTTCGTCCGGGTTTTCTGCCTCAAAGTCGTGGAGCGCCCATACGCGATCTACCGAGGTTGTCGAGGCCATGTTGAGGAGAACGGATTTCGACGACGGTGCAGCCGACTCTTACAAAGAGGCGAAAAGTGCGCTCGAGGTTGAAGAACCAGAATGGCAAGTCCGTAGCAGTCTTGATGAGATTGCGGATCTCTACCGTGAAATCTGATCGGAAAGCAGCGACGGATCGACAGGGGGCGACGCCACCGATGCAAGGAAAAGGAGCCGAAGCCCGGGTGGTGATGGAGGTGGGTCGACGAACCCACAAAGCAGAGAAAGAAGGGCCGACGGTGGATTGGGGATGTTGGACGCGCCGTCTAGCTCGGAGCTTGGCTGGATCTCAGAGAGGATGACCAAGATGAAGGAAGCTCTGTTGCAAGCAAGCCGAGTCTTTTGCGGATGGATGCGACGAGCAGAGTGATGATAGAGTGGTATGAGATCAAGCTAGCCGGAACTTCGGCAATCGTTGCAGTTCTGACTATGCTGCTGCTGCTGCTTGAATTCAGTCGAGAGACGGGAAACACATGAGCGAGCGACGCACGCTTCCAAAATCTCAGTCGCAGCCAATTCAGTGGATTTTCGCGCACGGTCTACGCCAGTCATTCAAATCGAAACAATCACCCGATCAAGCGTGTTTCCAGAGTAGAAAGAAAAATTAGATTTCTTGATCAACCCGCGGTCTGCTGCTATTCAAGCTCATCAGCTGATGATGGTTTCCACTTCCAAATCAGGCAGGCAAATGGCAATTTTTTTTAGTCTTTTGCATTCCTGCCTCCTTCAATGCTCTGCATGTTGACACACGATGCATCTCTGTCAAGAATCATTGACGACGGAATGCAGCTGTTGACAGCTTGGATGATGGAGGGAAGGACGCAGCATCGAGATCAGCTCTTGAATGTAGTGTCCGATCGGAACGATGCTTGTCCCGTGTCCCATGGGGCAACACGCACCATCTGTCGGCTGTGAACGCAATCAAGCTGTTGCAGCAGGAGCAGACGTAACCGCTGCTGCTTTGTCGCGATTACTTCGCAAGCTCCTCAGCAGCGCTAGATTCGACTTGGCCCCGGCTGGCTTCTTTGCAGGCGCCATACCGTGTCGTGGTGTCCAAGGACCCAACGAACTATCGCTGTAAAAGTCCATCGGGTAGTCGCCATCCAGAGGCAAATGCTTGTCTTCCGCAGGCACCGCGTTGCCATCCTCTCCCTGCGCTCGCTTGGCGGGTGTCCTGCTCATTCCCAGCCCTCGCACATCCTCTTGCCATCCTTTCACCTTCTTGACGCTCACCGCTGCCTCGTAAGGGCTCAGCAGCGGCTTGGCGAAGGCAGATCCCCAGTCGATCGACAACCTTGGGCAGCTTGATTGGATGAAGGCTGACAAATGTTCGCCAAACAGTCCCAGCTTTTGTGGTGACAGTTCTGACAGCAAAATAGGCACGTGTGGAATGGGCGGCGAGTGCTCGGCCAGCGAAGCGCTGAGCGACTCGAGCACACGCAGACTACCTTGTCGTCCAAGCGTCCCCAGCACCACTCCCCAACCAGAAGGCGCTACTCGACTTTGCTCGCCGTCGCCCGTCACCGCCTCCTTCTGCTGGACAATCGACGACTCGGGATCCAGATCCAAGCCGCCTACACTGTCCTGCGCCAGCCTGACCGCCTCTCCTCGCATCTTGCGCATCTCGGCGTGATCGTACAGTTCACGCACGAAGCGTTTGGTGTAGGGATCGTATCGGAATGCCGGGATACGTGGATTGGCAATCATGATCGACTCGAGATGGAAGCGACCGTCGCCAATATACACGATGGCGTCGATGCCATCCTTGTCCAGCTTCGGCGAGGTACATCCAAGCACCTCGCCAGGACTCAGAGGCTTGACTTGAGGCACCGTCACTCTGTATTCGCCTGAGCTCCATGCCTTCCATTTTGCTGCTTGCGAGATGTGCTCCACGCTGCCACCATTTGTCGTACCAGCGGTGAGCATCAATCGATCAGATGGAGGCTCACCTGACACCACCGCGCCATCGGCTAGACGATACTGCTGCTGCTCGAGCGCTTCACGCAAGCCATGAATGGCATTGATGAATTGTACGGTTCCCACCAGCGCTAGATGTGTTGATGGTTCTGATGCAGCACTGGCATCGTCAGATGCAGCCTTGGCACTGTCGTCCTCTCCACCGATCTGGATCTTGGCACGACCAGCAGATTCGTCGACCTCGCTTCTCCTACCTGCTGCGTTTTGACTGCCACCCAAAATCTTGGCTCTGAATTCCTGCCTCTCGCTTGGAAAGTTGGCTCTGATCGTCGCTGCCAGGTGCGCTGGGTCGATGGAAATCTCGACAAAGACATACAGCGTCTTGATCGCCGTCTGATCCACAGGTACCAGACAGCTATGCCCGTAGTGTACGAGCATATCACATCCGAGCGCCATCGCAGTATAATCGTCCACACAGCAAGCGCCGTACGTCACATCGCCCATAATGACCGTCGTAGCATCCGTAAATCGCTCCACGATATCTGCGATGCCCGTCGCCCACAGCGTGAGGCCTTCGGGCATCTGAAGCGCAACACATGTGGCTGAAGCTTTGCGAATGTGATGGATCGTCTTGTGGATCTCAAAGTTGTAGTTGGTCGGCAAGATCGATGCGATGGCCTGATTGAGCTCGGGATCGTCGAGGATCTCGGTCGGCACTGCGTTGGCGATCCGGGGGCGAGATGGACCCGCTTCGTTGCTGCCGGGCCCAGCAGCTGTGAAGCGCTTGCGTGGATTCTCGACGTTGGTCTGCATCGCTGCGTGCGGTCCCGCTGTGCGAGAACTAGGATGTGTTGGTGATCGTGTACGAAGAGAAGACAGCTCGCAAGGCTGATCCAGGGTCCATTCACCAAAATCTTCTCGTCTTCGCTATGTACCAAAAAACCTCAGAATGCGCTGACAAATCGTGACCACAGCAGATCAAGGCTGGTTGAACAACCCAGCAGACGAGAAGACTGGCCACGCTGTGGAAAAATGATTTTCGCCCAGAACCGATCCGACGATGTAAATGGTCTAACATCGTCAAGTCAAAAGGTCGGGGCCCTCAGATCGAACCTAGCCAGAAAAAGGCATGAGCTTCAACAGCATGTCCAAGCTAGAACAGCCGGTAGCATTCTCTTGCAGTTGACGTTGCCCTCAGCGTGTCCGAGACGCATCGTCCTAGGTAGTACACTCTTGGACTTGGCCTCCTTCTTCGAGTCCGACGGGATCAGATGCTCGGGCCCAAGCCAAAAGAAAAGAGAAAAGGAAAAGGCGACATGACGTAAATGCCAAATTAGCGTCTGCTACAGTCTGAACGCGCGCTGCTCATCGTGGCAGTCGCTTGGCGAGGTCGCTTCTTTATTCGGTTAGACTGATACTAGATGTGTACGGACAGACTGTCAACGGCTACGGGAGAGCATGACTTGCAAGCCAGCTTTGCCGACCAATGGCTTTGGATCGGCATCACTCGCAAGAGCTTGCACTGATTGCAAAGTACGGCAGGATAGCAGTTGAGAGTATCAGTCCTCGTGATCATTGTGATGGTGATGATACTGTCGATGACACCTTTTCTTCGATCAAGCCAGCTGATGTTCTAGGATCATCATCATTGAAAGAGTCCCTGCCACCTGACTCTGTACATCGTCGATCGCAGCACTCCTGACAGTCTGCTTCTTGACCGGTATCACATGCCACGACAATGGTAAGGATGTAGCTCTAATCGGTCGGCGCATCTTCGCGAAAAGATCGATGACTCTGTGGCTGGTAAACGGACTTTGAAATCAGCATGATCAGGCCGTGTCAACTTTTAGCTGTGCTTCAATTGTACCTGAAGAACCTTTACGATCATGTGTGCGTGAGAGAGGGAGACAGCGAGAGCAGCTCGAATGTGAGTTTGATTTCTTGGTCGCAAGCAATTCTTTCTGCACGCGCCAGTGACGTTGATCATCGTCATGCCACAAGCTTGGCCCGATGTCTTCGAGAGGAAAGGGGATGGCAAAAGCGTGGTGTTGGCCAGTCTCGATCACATGTGCTTTCTACATCGAGAATGTGGCGGCCTTTGATTCCAACCGTCTTTTTGGTTCCCATGACGGCAACAAAGTGAAACATGCCGATTATTCTGCCGGACTTCAGCTCCGCGCCCCAGAACGCACCTGGAGGTACTCACAAGTAACAAGAGATGAATACTTCCTCTCCAGGTCCTTTCTCCGTAAGTCCTCCCAAGTCGACTCTTCATGGCGCAGCTGTGCTTTCAGGCTGAGCCATTGATATGTACAGAACGCGAGGTAACTCAAAGGCAGCAAAGCATCGTGTTTCGAAACAAGAAGAAAAGAGACAATGAAATCGACTGACTTTGTCTGTGCCGAACAATTGAGACGCAGGTACGCGGGCGGTCGGTCTCTGTTGAGCCCAATGGATCCCTCAGCTCGAACTGTAAAAAGGACAATGCCAAGAAGAACAATAGACCCTCGCCCCGAGGGAGCTGTATCGGCAGACGGAGAGATCTGATCTCTTGCACTGTGCTCGAAATAGAAACAATGGCCGTTCGTCGACAATCCTGACATCAGAAGTAGCTTGAATCACGGCGACTGCCCGACCAGCTACACGTAGGGAGGGGGATCTTCACGGCGTTTCAAAAGGCGTTGCCATCGATTATATTCAGGAACCACGAAAAGTTCGACCGGCGTCAATGCGAGAATCGCCGAGTCAAAGACGGCTATGCATCATCAAATCGACAGGTTGAAGCCGGACAAGCAGAAATAGGACAACGCGAAGGCGTGGCTCGAAACTTGTGTAAGTTTCGCGCCGTGTCAAGTGCGGCCCAGTCGAGGCGTATTTTCAGGGCTTTGTTGCGATCATACAAGAATAGCATGACGAGGCGTATGCCCGGCAGATCTGCAGACAGGGAGAGGCGAACGAGATCACGCCGAAAGTCGACGATGGAGTCATTGCGAATTAGCGAGTGAGCCCCGCGTCGGTGTCTCGCATAATTCCTCCCGTCTCCTGTTTTCTCGCCGGCGTGCATGGTGGCGATGGAATTGTAGAGCACACAGGAAGACGCCGTTGAATTGTGCCTCGAATCTCGCTTTTCACAGCACATCTCGCGGCATTGAAGCGTCTCGGTTGGACAAGGACGGAGGTGAGCTCATCGCCACGCGCCATCCACCAGCGTCCAATTGAAAGCAACGATGAGGTCAAGTCGACGCCGAAGCGCAGTTCGGATCGCATCCAGATGGCATCGGTTGAACTCGACTATGGTGCTCAAGGTTTCGACACGATCAAGCGAGCCAAACCAGGTAGGTCCCCGGCAACAAGGCACACGAGGAACAAAATGACATCTCTGCCGAGGAAGAGGGATGGTGGTGGCGACCCTCATTGGCGTTGCCTCTGCTGGTTCCAGGCCTCACGGCACGGCACGGCATGGCAAGTCAGGAGCTGCACCGCAGACACGTAGGGAAGGGATAGGCGTGGCAAGGACGTAACGTAAATAAGTGCTTTCGACCTGATTTGAAATCAGCGCGAGCAGACAGACACACCGAGAAAACCAAAGTCGCGTGGCGATTGCATCGAGAATTCTGATGGGAAACCGCGATTTTGGACTCAATTTGAAATTACGCCCGCCCTTCACCGCCTCCCCCTCTTTGAATCAACGCCGGCCTCTTATCCTGGCAGGAGTTGGCTTGTTGATCTTGCAGCAGAAAAGGCAAGCCATCCGATTCCGCAGTTGCACAAAGGCCAGGAATTGACTAGCCTCGCATGTCCAACAAGCGTCTCTTCCAGAGGTACACTCGGCTTTTCGGTCGGAGTCAACAAAGCAACAATCCAAACTCAGAAGAGGCCAAAGAAAGAAAAACAAAATGAAAATGCGGGGAGGATCGGATCGGCTGTGCAGTGGAGACTGCAGGAGAAATGCAAGAGCCGTTCCAGAGGAATGCAAGGCAAAACAGCGTCGGTGGCAGAGAGAGAGAGAGAGAGAGAGAGAGAGAGAGAGAGAGA
This sequence comes from Ustilago vetiveriae, assembly GCA_928722275.1. Taxonomy (NCBI): domain Eukaryota; kingdom Fungi; phylum Basidiomycota; class Ustilaginomycetes; order Ustilaginales; family Ustilaginaceae; genus Ustilago; species Ustilago vetiveriae. Next base: position 704,326 of record CAKMXE010000007.1, read on the forward strand.
GTTTAATTCCGATTGGACCGTCGTAACTCGTTCTTTGCACTGCTTTCGGCTCGCTTGATGCATTCATTGCTCCTTGCTGCTTTGCTGCAGAGTAGAGACTGGGCTTGCAACAACGGTTTCATTCGAGGTGACACACATCTGGCAGCCCCGCAAATGGAAGAGACCCCGGGGCAGGGAACCAGGTTGAGAACGAGAACGAAGCGCAGCTCTTCCATCTGGTAGTCCAAAGCAAGCCATGTCATAAACTAGTCCATTGCTTCTCAGAAAAAGACATCTCACTTCTTTCGCGACGAATGATCCTATCGCTAGCCGGCGAACCAAATTGCTGGAAGCAGGACTAGACCGTGCAAACATCTGCGATCGCATGACTTGTGACCAAAGCACTCAAAGGGTCGAAACAGCCAGCAAGGGTACGACGACAGATCGTAGACCTCCTCACAAGAGACCGGAAAGCCACCCATTTTGCAACTCAGACAGCAGGCTGAGTAGGCAATGCACAGGCAGGTAATCTGATCTAAGCGAGGGCATCGGATGAGCAAACTGTTATGAGAGACGCTCTCGATTCTGATTGGTTCAGTACGCAGGTTCGCTCGTTGCGGAGTGTCAACTTGGACAGGAGCCCGCAAGAGAAAACCAGGGACCTGAAACTCGAGCCTAGGGTTACGTACAGTCTACCGTGGTGAGCTTGCCTGCCCGGGCTAGGCTGCCGAACTACTGTAGCTGGATGGGCCTGCAAAGGTTCCCATGGACAATGCACCATGCATGGCCTGCGTCTCGGATGAATCAGGCCTCTTGACAGAAGGCTAAATCATGCAAATCCTACTATTGTTGCTCTGATGCGAGTTTTTGCGGGGTGGTCGGATCTTGCCTGCCGTATTAACAAACTAGTCGGCAGCTCGAGCCGCACAAGCTGGTCAAAGCGTCGTTGCGCGAAAGATGGCACCGATCTCAAATAACCTTTCTTCGGCAGAAAAAGCAGCAGTAACAAGGCAGCCGAATCCTTCTGAGATGATGACAGCAGAGGTCGCCACCGACATGATAGCAGAGCGTCGAGATCAAGCGAGGGCAAGACGAAGGAGAGGGAGCGGGACACGAGGCTCGCTTGCAACTGCATTGCTCGCCCATGACCGTCCGTTTGCCAATCAGGATGGAATTCGAAATCTGGATTTTGTGCAACCAAACCTGTCGATGAAAGGAGAACAACGCAGATCCCATCTCTTGAACGACAAACCTCGCTTCGCATGGGCTACGCTTTGGATGCGTACGTACCTAGACGCTGGGAAAGAGCTCCATTGCATCACCGTGGCCGTTCTAGACTTGTTCCCCTCATTCTCGGCACTCATGTGAATAGCGTCACACTCACTCGGAAAGGGCCTCGCTAGCATTCATAGCTGTTTGAGGACAGCAGAATGGCATGGTGATATACTCGCGTACAACGTCAGCAGCGCTTTTCAGCAACGGTAACTCGATGCTGTACGTTCGGCTCAGCGACATGGTGGCTTCTGTTGTCGTTGTCATTGTTTGGTATAGTTTCGTAGATCGTGATGCTATGCTGCTGCTGCTGCTGCTGCAGCAGGTTGCCTTACGCGGGCCGTCTCCAGGGCGTACTGTTTCTCGAAGCTACCAAGACGGAGTCTATACAGAACACAGAGGAATACAATCATCGAGATGATTTGAATTACAGCATTAATATTCATTCGCATAAATAATATTTCCGTAGCCCAGCCATTTCTCGCTTAAGCAGTGGGAGTTGCAAGCGAAACTTCTGTTTTGAGTGTCGTCAGTCTGAGTCTTGACCCCGCGCTTTAGGCTCCTTTTCCTTTAAATCGACCCCACCTTTCTTTCGGAGGCAAAGAAAGCTGTGCTGATTTGCGCGACTCTGTGTCACCAAACTCTTGTTCTCCCTCTTTTTTTTCTCGCGTCGCCTCGCCTCGCGTCGCCTCGCCTGGTCTCACTTCGCTTAGCTTTCTCCGAATGCCTTTTTTTTTGGTCAACGAATCGAGCCATTTTGCCACTCTCTCTGGTCTCTCCTCTCGCACCACATGACACAGCCAAGGTTCACTTGGGCGTAGACTGACTTTGCCTCTTGAACAATTTCCTTTCTCTTTTGCATTACCGCTCCTACGTCGCTGCGAGAGTTGTCGACCAAAGCGTCTTGGTCACAGAGCCAAATTGCCCATTTCCATACTCCTTCTCGTCCGCTGCCGCTGTTGCCATTAGGGTTTTGGCTATTGCCATTCTCGAATTCTGCCAATGGCCGTCTGTCCCTTTGTACGCACTGGCTACAAGCGTGGGGTGTCCGATGCATTACTCGTCGTCACTACGCTCAACTGATTATCGCCGCATAGATGTCCTAATTTTCGTTCCTTCCCTCTCGTATTGCTCGCCACACCAAGACACCTTGACGTCTCCTTTCCTCCCTCTCTCTTTAGCCAAAACTCCCATCCGTTGTGTCATGCGTACCGCCTGCCTCGTTGGCTTGGTTCTGCCTGTTGACGGCCACCATGCAAGCTGCATCTGAAACATTCCTGGCGAGCGAGGCAGAAAGCCTTGCTTGTCTCTCCTTTTGCACCCTACTTTCCTGCGCTATTGTGTCTCTCCATCCAACCTCGTCCCTCATTCTTTGCCTCTGCCCTCGTGCTTCGCTTCTCTTCTGAAGGAAGCCTTAGTGTGTGTGTAGCCCGACCCTGCCGGCTTTGCCTCTCTGCTGCCTCTCACCCGGCTTTTGGCTGCCGAACTTTCCCTCTCTCTCTGTCTCCCTCTTTGTCCGCCTCTGTTTCATTGTCGCTGTCGGATCGGCTTGCCTTCTTGTTTGCCTCTCTCCCTGTCTGCCTCCCTGATTCGTTTCGTCGTTGAGTGCAGGTCTCGCCTCTCTCCGGCCTCTCGTCCTCCCCACCGAAATTTCTGCCCATCCCCAGATCCGCTCACCTTTTTTCTTATAAACCTCTGTGCCTCTCTCACTTCTTCGAGGCCAAGGATTCCGTTCCGTCCCTCTAGATCCTCATCGCCACCACATTGCCTTTACTTTGTTGCTTCATCACCGAGGCTCGTTCCATCTACTACCTCTGCAGCTGAAGCTTCGAAGCCCCTTCTCGAACAAAGCATCCTCCGCCAGCTTCTCAGCAATAGATATCCGCAAAGCTCGCATTGGCCTGGAGAGCATCGGGTTCATGCACTGCTAGCGTTGCTACGTCGTCTCGTTCTGTGTCGGCTGATACTCATTCGCCCGATCATCCTTCTCCTTCATTGTCTGGCATCGCTCGACATCGGCCGTCAGATCCACCGAGCAGATTTTTGCCATTGCCAACACAACAACTTCTCCTCCGGATACCCTTTGGCAACCTTTTCGACCTTTGACCATCACAATGAGCTCCATCAGCAGCGGCGCCAGCACGTCGGGAGCCACGCCCTCTCTCGGTCCCTCCAGCTCCACCTCTCGCAGCCCATCCGCTGAACCGTCCACGTCTGCTTCAGCTTCATCCTCATCGAACAAGAGGCAGCGTCGTCTCACCCTCCAAGATATCCACATCCCCGCCGGCTTTGAGATCGCCAAGAACCTCGAGGATGCAGGCGCCGAATATCCCTCGGAGGAAAACATCCAAAAGGCTGCCCAGGTCCTCCAGTCGCTCCGCGGCCGCATGCCCGATGGCTCCGACGGCCAGGTAGCCGCCTGTGATTACTGTCGACGCCGCAAGATCCGTTGCGATCGTATCAAGCCTACCTGTGGCAGTTGCGTCGCGTCAGGAAGAAAGTGCACCACCGAGGATATGCTCCGCAAGCGAGGCCCTCCCTCCAAAAAGGAGCGCGCCATCCTCGAAGCAGCCGGAATCATCTTTCGCGGCACTCGTCCTCATCGAAGGCGCAGAACGGCCACCACCTCGCTCGGATCTGGCGCTGCTAGCAAGCAACAAGAACAGCTGCTGAGGAAGGTCAAGGAGGTTGCTGGTACAAGGACGCGAGCCAACTCGACAAACTCCGGCGAGACCTCAGCCGTCGCCAGCCTGGTCGACGGCCTGGATACCGCCACCAAGAGCTCCTGGATGGAGATGCTCAGCATCGCCACTCAATCCGCCAACCCTTTCGCCGACTCGCCCGCCTCGTCGCCCTCCGAACTCTCCACACAGGATGCTTTTCACGTCGACGCTGGCGCTTGCGACTATACCTTGCCCACAAACGCGGCAGCCATCCCATCACGAGGCATCAGCATGGATCCTTCGTACAACAACAGCGCACCTTGGGACAACATGTGGGCCACTTTTGGCGCTGATCTGCGCAACAAGTATGCTACCAACGCCCAAGTCGTGGCACCAGAGCTGCCCAACCTCACTGCCTATGCATGCAACGCCAACGTCGACAGCAAGGATGGACTCTTCAGGTCGCCACTCTCGTCGTTTGATGCAGGAGCACTCGACTGGTCAGGCTCCGATGTTTCCCCCTCGCAATACCAGACCATGTTTTCGCAGGACGCTGCTGTGCCCGCTGCCCTGCACGAGCCCCACGCTACCATCCCCATGGCTCACGTCGACCCTCAGATGATGGTTCCTCCCCCGCAGCCACTCCACCTGCATCTGCAACCACCACAGCAGCAGCACGTTCACGGATTGCAACCTTTCATCAGCTCTCCCACCACCATTGCCGCTGAAGCCGTTGCCTTCCAAACCGCTATGGGCCACTTTTTCCCCAAGCAGCACCAACTTACTTCTCAGTCGTCGTTGTCCAACATGTCGTCCTCCTCTTCTGCAACAGCCGAAGTGAGCACGCCTTCCGAGTTGGACCAATTCATTTCTATCGGTGATCACCACCATCATCAAAACCAACACCCGTACCAGCAGACGGCCTTTGCCCTTTTCTAGATTCACGCACGTTCTAGGAACCGTTTCTGGCACATCGTCTCTCCTTATTCCCAGGCCCCTTGTTTTCTTGGTTTTCTCTTTCGGGTCAAGTTGTCATTTTTACGAACAGGGACGTCAGGTCTCTCAATACCATGTACATTTAATTTGTTTGCTCTATTTGGTACTGCCATCACCGAAGGCAGACGCTCAATCTTAGGATATCCTTTCTGACTAAACAACACTCTTTGTGTGGCCTGCCATTGTCCGCAGTCTCGTGCAGAGGGATGCAGTCAAAGAACAAGAAGGAGAAGAGACAATGAGTGTGCATTCCTACGACGTGGGAAGGAAGATGATTCAGAGCTTGCAAGTCAAGAGATTGTTGTCCTTTCAGCACTGGTTGAGTAAGCTGCTCTTTGGCCATCTGTGCGGACAAATGAACGATGCTGTTAATTGACGAGCTTGCTCGACCTTTGTTTGTGGATGATTTTTGAGCCAAGGGAGGGAAGACTTACGGATACTTTTCGCTGAAAAGCGTGACGTTTGGATCCATATAGACCTTTGAATGATCCTGGATATACTTTGCTGTTGGATGATCGTCTGGATCACACGAGATTCTGTCCTCCTGACCATCCCTTTGGTAGACTCGGAGGTAATCGATCTTCATGACAGCCGGAAATTGGATTTGATCCCAATGAATCTTTTGGAATCCATCCGACAGGGCGAGATTGATCACCAAACTCATGGGTTCCCTCGGAATGATCCTTTGGCCGATCTCGGTGGCTGGATTGGGACCTAGGGAATGGCCGGACAAGGTCCAGGTGGGTCGACCATTCAAGTACCATGTGATGCTTCCGCTTCCATCGCCGTTCCAATCGGGATCGTATTGCACCCCCATGGTAACCGCTTGAGCACCGGATAATGCGTAGGCTGTATCGGGGATTCTCGTCACGGCGGAAACCGCTTCTTGATAAATGCCCCCCAAATACGTGTTGAACTCGGTCTCTCCTGATCCATGCAACGTGGCTACGCTGGGCGATTGATTCCATGTATAATTGGCATCGAAAGGAGCGATTTGGAAAGATTGACTCGTCGCCCCATGCCCTGCATTCACCTGCGTTTCGAAAATGTCAATCTCGGGACTGCTTCTACCAACGGCGACATTGGGACCTGGATGATCTTCGCCGAGACAGGTGCACGAGGAACATCGTTGACCTTCCAGAAAGCTGATCTTGTTGTCGTACTCTTTGCTGTATTGTCCGTGAGCGTCGATGGCTGCTTGTGGACCTGTTTTGTTCGCATAGGTCTGGTTGGCCAAGGTCCCGACATCGCAGGTCGAGTAGCTGTAAGGCCACATTCCTTGTGTTGTTCCTGCATAGCCTGCTCTTCCGAGATTCCCCAACAGCCATACGGCAGGCCAAAAGCCTTCGGAGCTATGACTTCCAGGTAGGATGACCGAAACTTCGACGTAGCCACCTTGGAAACAGAATTTGTTCCAACTCTGCAACATTCCAGACTGAAAGTTCAAATTGTGCGTAGCATGTTCCTGCATCCACACATTCAGGAATCCGGCCGAAGTGTTGATGGCAGAAGGATGGTACCACTCGTAATCTCCCGTGACCCAGTAATGCAGATCCACGGCTTCCCAAAATGGATCGTCTCCCGGCCAGAATGTTCGTCCATCCTTCTCGAATTCGTCGCTGAAAACCAAGTGGTATCCAGACTTGTCCAAGGGATTGATCCACTTCCTAGCTGCATTGGTAGTATCTGGATCGATGAGCGAGAACAAAGGTAGGGCAGGCACTTGTCCGCTACCATTCGTTCCTCCCAATCCGAAAAAACTCGGCGCCTTGACATCCCCATCCATCGTCAAGAAATGATGCAATATCGGATACCCTGCAAACAACATCAGCAAACAGCCACACAACAAAACCAACGATCCCATATTGAATATCCCTCGCCAACTAACATTGACTACCCTGCTGCAACGTTGGAACAGGCCGAGTTTCCGTTCGACTCGAGGGTCATGAAGCCAATCATCTTCTTCCGGTGCAACGGTATAGTCGTACAGAGCCGAGTGCATATGGGCAGATCGATGCTTGCTCGTCAACGAGTCGGGCGTGGAAGCTTTCCGAATCGCATTTTGGTGGGCAAAGGCAAGAGGATGCGATGGCAAATTGTGGTGCGGCGAAGGTTGCAGGAATGATTGCGCGCTGATTTGCGAGCTCGAGGCCGAGGCGGAAGAATAGGAATAGTCAGGGTGAAGTGGTGGTCGTTGTGACAGGGACGCTGGATCGGTTGCAAGACGTAGTGATGAACACAAAACTTTCTCGTCGTTTGCTGAAGAGCTTGAATCCGTCGCCATGATGGTCCGATCCTTACGAGCCGTTGTGAGACCAACGATGAATGTGCAAGCAGCAGCGAAGTATGAGCTGGGTGCCTACGCTTCACCCGGAGTAAGATGATTACAGTGGTTGTCAGGAGGATCCGAGACCAGTCACCTTCTTCCAAGATGTTTGCTCAAAACAGAGAACACAAGTCAAAGTGAAGACACCACCCACCGGGCAAAACCCCTCTGTACGAGTACCACCATCATCAACTTACCGGCTCTTCGCACTTTCATTGAGTGTGGCCTCGCACTTTTCACATTGTTCGCCGGGCGTGGGCTCAAATGAGACATTGAGGAGCTGATGACAGACTACCACATGACTTGATCCCACAAGCAGGCGTGCACTTGACTCGCCCACCCAACAAAGCCTTCCAGACCTATTTGACTTTCATAACCGTAAAGAACAGGTCTTGTTGCATCACCGCACGGATCCACAGAGCGCTGATGAGCTTGCATACGACAAACTAGTAGGAAAGGCACCAGCTCTCCGTGGAACGAGCGGGCAGAACAACACCAGAGCTGAACCGGACAATCAAGCGGCAATGCACGGTCGAGGAACGTGCGGCCGAAAAGAAAGCCAGGGTGAGCAAATCGAGAATGGATGCAGTACAAATACAGCGTGACAAGGTGAAGATGAATTGCAGGATACGATCAAGCTAATCGTTCCTAGCCCGTTTGGTGTGGTATCCATCTTCGGCATCCAGCAACTCTCGCTCGACACTGGATGGTCTCGGCCTTTTCAGGGCGGAGGAATTGGAGGAGGATGGCAAAGGTGGAGTCGACTCGCGATACCTTTGATGAGCTTCTGATCTTGAAGGCGAAGAGTGAATGTCGTGAGGATGGGCTCTTCGCGAAGACGACGCGGTTGGTGGCGGTCTTGGAGGTGGTGATTGAGATGTAGATGGATGATAAGATCCGGATGGCAGAGAATCTCGACGTGCTGAGCCTTGACGCGAGTCATCGGACGCCGGATATCTGTCTCCACCTCTTTGTGAAGATACACTGAATTGGCTCGGCCCAACGCCCTCTGCTGTTGCAGATGGTGGAGGAGGAGAATTGTAGCCGCGATTCATGCCACTGCCAAAGGAATGATAGCTTGGCTCTGCGTACCTCGCCGAATAGGGCAAATACTCGTCCGCACCTTGGTAGCCTCTATGCGCACCTCTGACTTCGTACGGATCGCGATCACGGTCGCGTTTGGCCAATGAGCTCGCCCGTCTTCTCGCCGCCTCGGCAGCAGCTACAGCAGCCGCAGCTTCTCGTTCCAACTCGAGTGCATGGTCACGATGCGATTGTTCAATCTGGGCACGCTGTGCGCGTTTCGAAGCAACGGCATCGAGCAGGTAGTCGAGCTCCTCCCGCAGCTTCTGCTGCTTCGCAGTCGCTTTTGCTACGTTGATCTTGAGATCAGTGTGGTCGTTCGAGACGCGATCGTACTTGTCCTTGGATTTGAGAAAGAGCGACTTGTAGTCGGTGGATGGGTTTGCGCCGCGGGATTTGCGCGCAGAGGGAGCGGGTGCGGATGTGCTCGCCACGTCCGACATGATGGTGGGTTGCAAGCTGACCGCTCAGCGTTTCCTGATCTGGGATTCTGTGTGAATGGCGAGAAGGTGAAGAGGATGATCAGGGTCTTGACGTTGATCAGGCACCGCCTTTGCACAAGACGGTCTTCGCACGGATCCGATTTTGGGTGTGAGGTCAAAATGTTACATCGCACCAACATGAAGCGAACCTTTTTTCGTGTTTGAGTGTCCGATTTCCGCGTTTGAAAAATTCAAGAAGAAAAGGCGAACAGAGAAAAAGTGTAGAGAAAACGGTTGAAAACGGCACATTTTGGGTTGGCTGTCAAGGACAATCCACGGCTGTCCTGTACCACCAACACCAACACCATTATCACCTATCACAGACCTTCCTTCTGGCACTTAGGGTGCTTGTTCGATGCTTTCAAGGTCAAACGTGGCATTCGTAAGATTCCTGACACTAGCTGTACACAGACAGCCCCTCTTTGGAACGCACCCTTTCAAGTTGACCTCTCCGCAGGCAAGTTTAGCGCACGCTGCAATGTCGACCGGAGCACCTTCCTCGCCCGAGCTGCCACCGGCAAAGCGCGCTCGCTCCCGCTCTCCAGAGTCAGCAACAGCCCCTGTAGCTAGTGGCAGCTCTTCAGCGTCGACTTCTGCCGCTGCATTGCTGACTACATCCACCGCACAGGACAAGCAGGCCCGAAAAGCTGATGCCCGTCGATTGCGTCAGAAACGCAAAGACTATGCAAAGCAACTTGCAAAGACGGGTCGCGAGCCCGTCGAATTCGACATTGAGGACCTGCTTGGCATCCGCAAAGTCACCGACATCCTCTCCGAAGGTCTTGAGCATCAATTCAAGTTTGAACGCGGTACCCGTCTCACATTGCAGATCGAGCGTCTCGACGCACACGGTGATGGCCTCGCTGTTGCTCCAGAAAAAGATTGGGTCATTGCGGTGCCACACACTTTACCAGGCGAAAAGGTCACAGCCGAGATCACTGGCAATGAGAGGCTCTACTCAAAAGCCAAAGTCATACAAGTCTTGGAAGCGAGCAAAGAAAGAAACAGTGACCTGGTTCAATGCAAGTACTTTGGTGATTGCGGTGGTTGCCAGTATCAAATGATCGACTATGGCAAGCAGCTCGAAATCAAACGTGGAGTCGTAGACAGAGCATTCGCACGGTTCTCCGGTCTCGATCCGAAGCTCGTGCCCATGGTGCTGCCAACAATCGCTTCTCCAAGCCAGTACAACTACCGAACAAAGCTCACGCCCCACTTCGAAGTTCCGTATGAATTGCGACGAGGCAGGAGAAGCGGGAGTCGAAAGGCTGGCACCGAAGCAGACAAAGACAGACCTCAATACTCGGTACCCATTGGCTTCGACTGCATTGGCACCAAGAGAGTGATGGACATCGAAGAGTGCCCCATCGCCACCAAGACCATCAACAAGGCGTTGCCGGCTGCCAAGCAAAAAGTGCGCGATACGATAGAGTCTTTCAAGAATGGTGCCACCATCTTGCTTCGCGATTCGCTGCGCACGTACGACAGCTTTGCTGAGGATTTGCTTGTCGCCCAGGGTCCCTGTACCGACAGGAAGGTGGAGAAGGATCTTGATACGGAAGTCGTCACGGACTACAAAGCTACCGTCAAGGAGCGTGTCCTCACCACCAAATTCGAGTCACCTGCAGGCACCTTCTTTCAGAACAATCGCAGCATACTGCCCAGCTTGCTCGACTACGTCCGCGATGCCATCACCTCTTCTGCACCCAGCAGTGATTCGGCACAAGAGCGTTATTTGGTCGATGCTTACTGCGGCTCTGGACTCTTCAGTCTCTGCCTTGCCTCTCTCTTCCGCGAAGTGTCTGGAGTCGAGATCTCGTCCGAATCGATCAAGTATGCCACCAAGAATGCTGAGCTCAACAGCATCGCCAATGCCAAGTTCCTTGCAGGTAATGCTGAGGACATCTTTGCCAAGATCGAGTATCCCGCTGACAAGACCACGGTGATCATCGACCCACCCCGAAGAGGCTGCGATGAAGAATTCATTCGCCAGCTCGTCAAATTGGGTCCGAAACACATCGTCTATGTCTCTTGCAACGTGCACACACAAGCCAGAGATGTTGGCCAGCTGATTACCAAGGATCCTCGATACAAGATCAAGAGCATTCGAGGCGCCGATTTGTTCCCTCAGACACATCATGTAGAAGGTGTGGCTGTTCTCGAACGTTTGGAAGCCTAAGAAAATCGCTCTTCTCACACTGTATCTTTGAATCCATTGATTTTCACATCATCAACATCTTGGTCCGTGTTTGTTTCGCCAGACCGTCCAATGCTTGCCTATGAGTATCCGATGTTTCGCCTCATGAGACCTCAGACTTCCTGTCCTCTCGACCGAATCGGAATTCGGAGATGAAAGTGTGTGGAGTGAAATGCGAAAATTTGGCGGGAGAAAACTAGAAGAAAGGCGGAAATACGGAAAAAAAAAAGTGGAAAAGCACCTCGACGTTCTTCCTTGCTCTCGTCTGACCATCCCCATCCTACCAGGCGCTCGATCAGCAATGTCATCCACACTGAATCGCTCTGTCAGCCGCTTCAGGCCTACAGCCCTTGCTCCGATGAGCTCGAGGATTGGGGCAACATCGTACTCGTACAGTCGCCGCCTTTCTGCCAGCGTACAACGATTTGACGACGAGAAAAGTCGACAACCATCAGCTTCGGACGATCCTTCCAGCTCAGGCTCAGCGAACCATCGAGGTGAAGCGTCAAATCAGCAGGATCAGGATAACAGCTATAAACCGCCATCGAAAGCTTTCTCAGGCTGGCCCTTTGAATCCTCCTCTTCCTCTTCTGCCAATGGCGGTGCGGCTCTCTCAACCTCAGGCGCGTCCTCTTCCGCCTCTTCTAGCTCCGACAAGAATCCATACAAAGGCCTTTTTGATGGCGATGACCCATTCCCGACCGTCACTGCACCCAAGCTCGGCTCGAGCCCCTCGTCTACAGACCCATCTGCCGCATCAGACAGACCTTCCTGGCTTTCCGATCAGCTAGACTCACTCACAACCACGCCACGCAATCCACGCGCCACTTCTCGCTCGACACCATCCAGTGGTGAGCGAAAGAAAGGAATTCTACCACGATCGATTCTCTTCGCAGATTCCGAGACTGCTCGTCAATCCGATGACTTCAAACCTCGCAAATCATCTCCCAGTAACGCGCGCAAACGGTTCGATCGAACGCCTCTTACACAGCAGGAAGCAAATGCCTTCATGTCTCTTCTGAACCAAGCGCTCGCTGGAACTTCATCAAGCACCAGCACCAGCTCTTCAGCCAGCACAGGCTTCCCATCACCGAGCAGCGAGGATCGAGAAGCACAGAACACACCGTTTGGTAGCTATACATCGCTCATCAGCAACCCGAAAACGCAATCGGGTAGTCGAGCGCTCTTGCAGGCGTTTGCGAAAAGGAACAGATTGAAGCGATTCGAAGAGGCGAAAGCTCAACGTGCAAAGAGGTTCGTCAGGGAAGGATTGGCGGCGCAGATCGATCCAGTCCAGCTGGAAGCAGGCATCGACGAGGCGAGAGAAGAGATAGCTATGTGTGAAAATTTGGTGGATCTCTTGGAGTGGACCAAGAGGGAAGTTTGGGGGATCAGAGGCTCGTCTGCCCCCTCTACATCAAAAGAGCCGGAGCAATTGGCAGAAACGTTCTCAGAAACCTCACTTGACGCCACCGAGGGCGAGAAAGCCGGACCGAAATACGGCAAGGATACACCCTTTTACGCATCCGTTCTGCAGCTCGTCTTCCTCGCCATTCGGGATCGATACCGGTCACCGCGAGTCGCCCTCTCGATCGCACGCACCACTCGTTCCCTCGGCATCGAAAGCTACGTAGTTGGCATGACCGGTTCGCTTTACAACGAAGTATTGAAGACGCAATGGGATTGGCTGGGAGATTTGCCAGGAGTCGTTTCGACGCTCCGACAAGCACGCGAGACCGGCATCCTCTCTGCACCCATCAAGCAATCTTCGCCTCCTCTTCAGTCTGATAACGATTCTTCGAGCAAGCCTCAGTACGCATCGACGGAAGACGAGACGATCCGAGAAACCGTGGATCGAATTGTCAATGATGTACGAAAATACGTGCTGGATCAGCAGTTGGCTCAAGATGCTCAGCTCAAAAACCACTTTTTGTACGGTCAGCAGCCGCGAGATGTCTTGTCCGGTGATCCAAGTGGTGGGAGGAGTGGAGGGATGGCAAAGGATTGGAGTCAGAAGTGGTTGTTAATGAATGCGGAGGAGGCGACGAATCTAGCCGGTCAGCCGTTCAGGACGATGTACAAGCATCTCTCGAGATTTGATAGGGAGGGCGAACGGGATCAGCGAGCAGGTACCGGGAGGTTCAGAGGTGCTACTGGAGAGCGAAAAGTTCAGCAGAGAACGTTTGGTAATAGGGGTGAGAGTGCGAGTGGTAGTGGTGCTGGTGATCGATATGGATCGGCCTCGATCTACGGTTCTAGGTCGCCGAGAAGATCGTTTGATCAAGTGTAGACATTGTCACATCGGAACAAGTTCACATCTACGGCTCATTGTTGACTTCGCTGCAAACACACTACGCCTTTTCCGACAACAAAGACAAGGAAGAAAAAGAGACGGTGAAATTGCGATATTCAAATCCGAACCATACCAACGTCAAGGGAGTGACGACAAAGAACAAAAGAAGAGCGAAAGAATTCGAAAAGAAGCCAAACTAGAACCCACCATGCCACGCAATCCAGGCTCTTTTAAGGGATTGACTTGACCGTCTTATCAGCCAACTTCAGAATGCCTTCGGTCTTGCTCTCCAGAGTAGGGGCCTGAACATCGACCAACTTGTGGAGCGCTGAACCGACCTGTGCTACCATAGGAATCACTTCGGTCTTGACCTCCTTGGTGACGCTCTCGACGTGGATTTCGTCGCTGATCTTGACCAGAGTGGGGAGCAAAGCTCCGAAAGTGACGGTAAGAGTGTCGATCGAATCGGAGAGAAGGATGAGTTCGCTGCTGCGAGCGTGGATCGGAGTCAAGTTGACCGCGTGAATGGGGCGAGAAGCAAGGGTGATTGCATCGGCGTCGAGAATGGCGCGCTTGAGAACGGGAACGACTTGAGCCAAGTTGAGAGTGTCGACGCCGCCATCGACGCTGGAAAGGATGCCTGAGCGGCGGACTGCAGTAAGGCGGTTGAGATCGAGCAAACTCAGATCAGCAAGACCATCACGCTCAACGCGGTCGAGGACAGGGTTGGCACGCTTTTTGAGCTCTTCAACTTCACCACCAGCAAAGCCGACGATACCGTTTGTGGTCTCGAAGACACCGCCAGTGACACCACCAGCGATACCAGCGCGCTTCACAGCGGCATCCAGCACGTTTCCAACAAGTTCAGTGTTGACAGCCGAAAGATCAGCAATAGCCCTCTTGAGCGATCCGAGCTGAGCAATGTCGAGCTTGTCCACGACAGATCCAGCATCGACCGTGTCGAGGAGACTACGTCGCTGCTTGATCAGTTTAGCCTCGATCTGGCCTACGTTGTCGAGGGCAGCATCCGCGTGGACGTCGTCGAGGATCTCGCGTTGCATGAGGTCGACAGAGGCAGCCTCAGAGTCGGGAAGTGCAGCAATGTGGGCGAGAGAGCGCTTGAGGCTGAGCACCCTCTGAAGAGGAAGGGTCGATGTGGCGCCAGAGACAGTGCCACCAACGTTGCCGAGCAGGTCGGCGCGCTTGAGGATCTCTCCAAGGCTTGTCGACGACGCCAAGCTGGAGACAGTACCGTCGACGTTGCCTAGAAGCTCGGCCCTCCTAACGGCGCTTAGCATCTGACCAAGAGGAAGGCCAGAGGTGACGCCGGAGAGACTCTCGTCGATACCACCAAGAAGCTCAGCGCGCTTATGAAGGGCAGCGCCGGCCGAAATCTTGACGACACTGACCAGACTTTCAACGTTTTCAACAGCTTGAACCGACTCGACGAAGCTCTCGACGCCGATCACGCTGATACCGCTGACCAGAGCGTTCACATCGACCACCGTCTTGATCGATTGCAAGAACTGCACCGAGGTGGGGATCTTGACCACCGCTTCGAGAACGCAAGGGATACCGGCAAAGTCCAGGATGCGACCGACTGTGGTGTAGCCGTATCTCTTGATGTAAGCGACGAGCTTGAAACTGCCTTCGACCTTGGCAATCGAGGTAATACCACCGGGAGCAGCACGGACCAAAGCGGTGAAGTCCTTGATGCCGACGAGCGAGGCGACAAATTCGCCAGGGCAGTCAAGCTGCTTGAGGTTCTCGAGCAGGGTTACAGCCTCTGGGACAGCAAAGACTGCCTTGATCACAGTTTCAACGCTAGCTACGTCGTGAACAGCCTGCAGGACGTTGAGGTCGGTGAGCACCGACAACACGTCGTCTTGAAGGACGGCGTCGACCTTGATACCCGTCAAAACGGTGACGAGCTTCGTAGCACCGGCCAATTCGGCAGTAGTGACGCTCTTGACGACGCTGTCGAGAGAACAAGTGACCGAACCGAGCAGAGACTTCTGCTGGAGAACTTTGACGCTGGCATCAGTGCTGTGCTTGTTCAGGACTTTGATGTCCTTAACAGCGCGGCTCAAGTCGACCTTGATGCTGTGCAGCAGCTTCTTGCTTTTTGCAACGGCCACCTTGTGGTCCTTGACGCTCAAAATCGAGTGAGCTTCCTTGTTCTGACCATCGAGAGAGGCAGAAAGGGTGTGAACAGTCGAGGCAGCGAGCTTGAGGTCAACGGCGTTGACTTGAGCATGGGCAGCCTTGGTAGCCGCAACTTGGGCGTGGCGGCGAAGGACAGAAGCCGACGCGACACCGTCGGCCTGGCGAAGCTCGGCGTGATTAGCGTTTGCCTGAGCAAGGCCAAGCGCATCGACCCGAGCACCCCTGTTGGCGTCGACGACGAGACCGGCGTTTGCCGCGGTGATCGCAGCGAGGATCAAGTAGAGGGAAGAAGAGAGACGCATCGTGAATTTGAAAAGGCTCTGAGGGGGAAAATGTGTGAAAGGGAAAAAGCCGTGTTAGAAGCAAGAAGGGTTGAATGATCGCAAAAGATCAAGAGCTAGCGTGGGAACGAGGATAGAAAGGGGGGTCGACACGAAGGGGAGGGGAAGAGCAAGGAACAGAGTGGAGTGGGGGGGATTGGATAGGGTGGTGAAGGAAAGGGAAGTGAAAGAAGTCGAGGAAGACACGGTATAAGTAGCAGTTCGTCCACCTTCGTTCTGCAAGGCCATAATCCCAAGAAGTTGGTACACACTTCCGGTGTGTCTTCCGCTATGTGCTCATGTTGACTCTTGTCAGGATTGCTTGCAACACGGCCTGAGATTGACGGGACCCTGTCGCACACGCCCGGTATCTAGACTTTCTGCTCAATGCCAGCGATAAGCAGATCCGAGCTAGCCCCTAGCCAAGGTCGAGATGTCAACAAGATCAATGCTGCATGTTCGAGAACGATGCTCTAGAGACTTGCTACTGCAAGCACGCATCCGAGCTAGTCGAGGTGCTACATCTCCACATCAGACCAAGAGGTAGTTAGCATTCAAGTTGGCGCTAATAATGACAGTGGCGGGATTCCTCTCACCCAGCAGTCGTCTGACAAGATAGCATCGACAGTTTTGCGTCAATGCCGACGCTCAGCAGCATGAGAATGGTTCTGTCAACAAGCGAAGCGCTAGCGCTACAGTTTTACGCGCTGTTGCGCATGCATGGCGACTATCATGCGACCGTCGCTTTGCGGCTTGTGTAGACCGCGTCGATGGTCGCTCGGCTTGCACTGAAGTGAATACAAGTCCGTGTGCATTAACGATATGTTCTAGCGCAAAGATTGGCCGCTTGAGCTCCATTGATGCGCTCTCAAAAATCCTCGAGGCGATCCGAGCGCGGACTAGAACGTTGCAGAAAGCTTTCTGCCCCTTGTACTTGATGAGTGTTCCTTCCGTTTTAAAGCGAATGTACACCGAGACGAGCGGAGGTCCGTCCACACGCTTCCGTACTAGAAGAATCTGTGAAGCCCCTGTGTCTTTGTATCACGCATTGTCGGTTGCGACGTTGCAAAAGAGCCGATGATGGAAGCCTCCGCCGGTTCTTTTTCTTGAATCACGACGATCAAATAAAGCACAAGTTGACAGCTCTGTCATGCTTCATCTACAACATCACCACATGTCATGCATTGCTTATTCGACTGACTCATCTGCACCGTACAAGGATGAGAAGAAAGACGTTTGCTTGCCAATGGCTCCTCAGTCGTTACCGAGCCTTGCCATAAACGCATTGTCCCTCGATCGTGCGTGCACTTGAGGCCTCGGCTGCCTAACTAAAGAGCTTAGGCCCTTTTCGGTTCAAAAATGTGCTTTGTCCTAGACTAGAACCCTCTCTGTGACAATCACGTAGTGCTCGACAGGTGTTGGATTGTTCTTGGAACAACGTGTATCCATCGAAGCTAGTCGGTCGATTTCGCGACACACGCTGTAACTGAGATTTTTGTTCTGATGCACGGGTCTTGACTCGACCTTTCCCCGGCCTTTATCACTTGTCCGAAGGATGCTCCTGAAAGTGCAAGCAGCAGCCTGCAAAGAGAGTGAATTCTATTGTATTGCATTGGTAATGAAAGTGGTCTATCTCCAGTGATTTGGTGTTTGAATGTGAAGCGCAAGGGAGAGTGAGAAGAGCAGAATGTAGAGGTACGGTACAAGGGAAGGAGAATCGGGAGCGCCCGTCAAAGAGGGAAAGACGGGCCATCGACCGTTTCTCTTTCTACCCGTGCTTCTCACACCGCTGATCAAGCTAAAGCCGCGGTCGTGGAAGCTGAAATTTGGCGACTTGCCTTCCGGTCACATCCGCGCGCAAGGAAAAAGGCGCAGCTTAGTGTTTGTTGCTGCTGTCATCCAGTCCAGCCTGCCAAGCCACGATGTCTGGCACTGTGTATCCCAGTCGGCTCGGTCTCAAGATTTTCTTTGATGCAGTAGAGCTTCTCCATCTCGCGGAATCTTGCATGTCTCGTCGTGTCGATGGCATCTCGTTGGCGCCGTCAAAGCCGATATCAAGGCTTTGATGCCTTGAACCTTCTAGCTGCAACACTTTGTCGCGAAGCATCAGGAGCTCTTCGATCTGTGCATCGTAGCGACTCATTTCCGCTTTCAGACGACTCGAGAATTTGCTCGACGTAATTCTGCTGTTCTGTGCATTTGATAGATGTACGTCGCTGCGGGAACGCGGTCGCTGACGCTGAGCGAGCATGCGTCGGGTCATGAGATCCTCTGTATTTCCCGATGGCAGGCCTCTTGATCGACTGTGTGCGTTGATGCGATCGTGTGCATAGCTTCGTTCGGAAGCGGCAGCGAGGTCCAAGGGCATTGACGTAGATCGCGCGCTGAACTTGGTGTGCTGAGCTGGCAGACCGAGCCGAGATTCGAAAGACATGGACGGAGCTAGGTTTCCGAATGCGAAGCCCTTGTCTTTTGGAGACAGGGCACCCCTGAATGCCTCATTCGACGCATTTGTATTTGCATTGGATATCGTGGATCCATCGATTCTTCGCTCGAAAGGCTCGTCCTCCCCGATTGCGGTGTTGGCATCTGGTTGCTTTGAGACTTGCTCCGCAGATTGAGCTGTGAGATCAGGGTGCGAAAGGGCGGTCACGTACCTTTGATGGCGAGGACGTTTCTGACGCTCACCCTCCTGCAAGTATCTAGTCCTCGATTCAACGTCAGTATCCGTGCTGAGATCTTTTCCTCGCAGGTGAGCTGAAAGGGCCAGTTGGTTGACAGTGAGCATGGTGCTCTCCGAAATCGATCCACACCTGCTCATCTCGGACACCTGAGATCCAGATGTCTCTGCCATACCCGTCAGATTCCTCTGGCGCCTTCTCCTTCTTGCTGCCTCTGCTCGAAGGCCGGACATACTTCGACCGCTCGACGAAAGCTCGTCAGATGAGCAGCGCGAGTCGCTAGTCCTCGGATACGGTTCGGCCCGTCGCCTTCTACGAGGCCCGCTTGCCGCACGCACGCCTGCATCATCGAGGCGAGATTCTGAGTCTAGGATTTGCGATGCGCGAAGGAATTCTGACATGGCTTCATCCGGCTCCCCAAAAATGCGTTGGCGGGCGAGGATGGTTCTAAGACTCTCGCCCGGAGACTCCCGCGCACGCAGAGCGGCAAGACTCGCTTGGACACCGGAATCGGCAAGAGGAGCCCGCTCAATGCTGTCTGGCAGCTCGGTCTCTTGAATCGTGCTCGCATGTGGAAGCATGCCGCTACGTGATCGTGACTCTTCGAGTCGAGCCAGCTTGGCATCTCCGTCATCATCCAGGGGCTCGCGGGGGAGAGAAAAGCGAGAGCGGTCCAGATCGGTTTCAGTATCAACAGGATCCACTTGCACTCGTGCCTTATCGGAAGAGATCTTGCTCGGAACGGCGCCGAGGATCGAATTCGGGGTTGCGACAGTCACGGACGATTGTCCGTCAGTCGAACTCCCGCTGATTCTGCGTCCGTTTGGCGAGACGATCGGTCGGCTGTACCTGTGAGCGCCACCTTCAAAGAAGGCGGATGGGGACAAGGGTGGGCCATCAAAGCCCTCGCGTGGAAGCACGAAAGACAGAGGGCGGGGCACGGTGCGCTTCGAAGGAGCCTGTGGCATTTCGATACAGTCATAACCGGCCCTACTTTGTATCGTTGGTAACGGACGCGGTCCCTTGACCAAAGACGTCTGAGATCCCGTGCTGGATCGTGGAAGCCGTCTCCCTAAATGGTCACCATCTACCGAGGCTCGATCATGACTGCTGTGTGAAGCCTTGGTCGGCGAGTCTGCAGCGGCGACCATACCCATGAGCATAAAGGGAGGTTGAGTGCCATGAGACGGCAAGCCATCAATCTCGCGAGCTGCCGTTTGATGATTGCTCATTGACTGAACGTTTGCGCTCGCCGGTGTCGCAGCGTCAGCCCTGTAGGAAGAAGCTCGGCGGTCCTCCCCTGGATCGAGCGAATAGCCACGACTGCGGACTGGGGCGACGGGTAAGGGACGGTAAGGCAGGATACTTCCGTCACTTGTCGATCTGTACGAGCGTGTGAACCGAGGATCGTGTCTGGGCTTTGCAGGATCTTGATGCTGGTCATGGATGTTCTCGGCCTGGACAAGGCGCTCAGCATGACCGGGGGAGGGAACAGACGTCATGACTTCTGGAGCAGCTCCAACATGGCGAACTGCGCGCGGCTCAGCTTCGTCCTCGGCCACTCTTCGGAGAGGTGAGCTCGCATTCGTCGAAAAGGTTGAGCTCTTAGAGCTCGAAAGGAATGCGGCAGCTGGGAAGAAGTTGTGAATGTTTGGGTGCTGCTCATCGATCGGACCACGGGCAAATGTATCAGAGCTGGCCTTGGGCGCAGTCAGCGATTCGCGATCCGAGAGCAGGATTTCTTTCGTGCCAGCGTCCGACGAATCTGACAGGCTTCTCGAAATGGCAGAGGGAGGAGAAAGGGTGAACTGGACAGCGAGAGGCACTGTCGATGAGTCATCGCCGCCTGGCTTCGTCATTGCGACTTTGTTACTTGACGTCTGGATCGGCGGTGCTACGCTGATGCTCGTCGCAGCCGTAGAGGACCCTTCCGCCGTCGAAGATGGCGCGATTGTGCTCGTTTTGAGCTCTCGGCCGGCCAATCCGGGTGTCGTATGACCTTTGCGATCGAATTGGCCGTTCACCGGACGTCGCTGGTGGAATGCTGCGCCTGTTCTTGCGCTTGAGTCGGCCAAGCTGAGCGTACAGGTTGAGTCTGCCGAGACAGACCCATCCTGCCTGCACTCCGTCTGTGACTGTTTAGAGCCGCGACGCGGCTGACGAAGGGGTGGCAGAGGTGATGGAGGAACAGGCCGTGCCAACGAGGAGAAAGAAGATTCAGTCGAGTTCCCCGTATTGGGCCCGCTAACATCGCGTCTTCGTGCAGCTGAGATTGTGTCGATGCTCATTCCCACCACGTTGACCGGTGAGCGTGAGGGCTCCGCCATTGAAGCATCGTGGGGAGATGCCTCTTCAATCTCGATCCGGGGACGTTCAGTCAAGCGGGAGCGGGAGATTCTTGAAGCGAGCAAGCGAGAAGCAGATTGTCTTCGCGGCCAGTTCCAGAACCCTCCTTGCTGTTTGGTCCCGACATGTTCGGGTCGTGGATGTTGAATGCCGCCCTCTCTGATCTCGGGCTGATCAGAGTCGATCTTTTCCTGTCTCGGTGCTGTCTGCGGATCGCTTTGCATTAGCTTTTGGTCATCTTTGAGGGCAAACTGCGACCTTCGCACTGGCTTCGCTTTCTGAGGTAGAGACGAGCGTCTCTCGCTGATCCAGATCAGAGAACTCTTGGAGTTGCTATTTGGCACGCCCCTTCCGATGTTTCCAGTCATCTTTGACGACCTTGGCGAGGATGCTTCCAGATTTGAGAGGTTTCTCGGAAATTGTTGTGACTTGAGCCTTAGTTGCGGGTTTTCCCCCGCAGATACAGACGCACTGTCTTGGGGTCCCGACACCTCGGCCCCGCGCATGAGTGAAACGTCTTCAACCTTGCTAGGCATGCTCCCTACCTGTATCGCGGCTGGATCTGCCTTGGCTGTGAGGAGTTCCCCTCGATCGTTCGTGGAAGCAAGAGGCTCGGATGCGCTTGCTTTGACGCCGCGCAACTTCTCGATCAGAGCTCTAGGCCGACTTGGTGAGCTCGGAAGCTCGGGACCGAAGGCAGCATCGACTGAGTCGCTGTGAATTTTAAGCTTTGGGCCGCGTCGTAGTCGTTCTACCTCGCTCGTCCCGAGTGAAGACTGTGAGGAGGGCGCGTAGCCAGAATGGCTGGAGTGCAGCAGTCTTGAACGGTTCAAGGCAGTCGGTCGGCTGTCTGCGCTATAAGGCGCAAGTCCGGCGGCTGAAGGGTCAGTGGAGGCATTTGTTGCCATTGTTGTCACATCGACAGCGGAGGGGTCCGTAATGAGGCCGATGCGATGCGCATATGCCAATGATGAATCGCATTCTGCCTGTTTTGGTGGATCGGTTTGTTCTTTTGAGGTTGGCAAGAAGGCTGAGGGCAAGGGAGGTGACTTGAGAGCATACTCGGAGGGTTCAGGTCGAGTGCGGATAGGGCCTGCAGAGCGTTGACGTTGACCCTGAGGGATGAAGGGATGGTGAGGAAAGGAGACGGTTCGTGAGCTGCTGGCATGCTTTCTATTGCGAGTCTCTTTCAGCCATCCTGACGACGCGACAGGATAAGGACAGGCAACTTCAGAGGCTTGAACATGAGGTGAAGATCTCGATTGATGCTGACCCATGGCTCCTCTACATTCCTGTCACAGAGATTGACGCGTTGTGAAAGGGCGCTGCTTAGCCAGACATTCTCGCTGGTGTCGGGGATGGACTGATGTGCAAAGGTGACGACTTAGCACGAGAATGATGCCGGCGCTGCTGGCGAAGATCCGGCTTGGAGAAAAGGCGATATGATGGAGAGCGATGGTGAAGGAAGTGAGAAGTGCCCTCGTCGGTGGATGGATCAGATGCTACCAAGGGAAGGCCTTGTTAGCAGACGACAACAGAGTGCAAGCAGGTTGCTTCAGAGAAGCCGAATGGGAATTGTTACCGCTTCGAGGGCAGAGAAGCTTTCCATTCGGCGACAATATGGCTCTGATCAGCCGAAAAAGGAAAGAAGCGCCAACGCAGATGCTGCGCACGATGTACCAGGCACATAGGACCAAACAAAGAAGTATGAGCAGCGGTGGCAGAGCCGAGTGCCTATGGTGTGGCTTTGGAACCGAAAAAAGAAACCGATAAAAAGAAAGAGTGGCATTCATGCTCAGGGTCTGATCCGCCTTACGCATGGTGCGATCGAACAGTCTCGCACTTTTGCGATCAAGGATGCGGGAAGCGAACAGCTTCGCGCAATGCAGTACAACGGCAGCCCTCACGCAAGTATCTACAATGAGGAGTGCGTGGTAGATCCGATCATGGGCAGGCTGACGATGTTGCAGTCAAATCGTTGCGAGCGATTGAGATTGGCGGCAATTTGTTTGTTCATCCCTGCCTCGCTTGGAGGAGCATGTGCATCGACTTTGCATTCATCGCTGAATGCGTCGATTGCCCAACTGTGCTTCGCTTGAGTTTTCTCTCCTGCCGACAGAAAGCAGCAGATGCAGTCACAGCCCAGCGACCAACATCTAGCTCTCGTCATCTTGGCATCCCGCACGTGAATCTCGCTCGACCACCACGAATCAAACACCAAACACGAACAGCAGCACAAGCTCTGTCTGTACTAACAAATGTGTGTGCGTATCTGATGGAGGCATGGTCAAAGACCGCCGAGCCGGGGACACGTTGATTTGCGCCTCTGTTGGGGCGGATCACGAGGGACGATAAATGACAAGCTGGGCTTGAATACGAGAAACGCCCAGCCGATACGCCATACAACAGCCCTTTTCTGGTTGTTGCACAAGCTGTCTTCCGCACAAGTAGACACTCCATCAACGAAATGCTGGGCTGAAGCATGCACACTCAAGACATGATCGTCCCGATCAGAGACTCGAGATCGCTTCGATGCATCTTTGTTTTCCAGTAATTAAGTTATTTTCTGTTCTTGACATGTCCCTTTCGACAGGCGTTCAGGGTCCAAGGAATGCTTGCTGCCAACACGGCTTTGCTGCCTGCTTCATGCCAGCTTTTCGAGTCGATGCTCTTTCCGCTCAAAGAGGTTGCTGATTGCTAGCAGTCCCGTCTATGACGCGCAAGCACTCATGTTGCCGTGCAACTCGAACATAAGTTGATCCAAGTAGAACGTCGTTCCAATCGTCGGAGTCAGGAGGGACTCGCTCGCTGATAGACGGGACGATCGAATCAAGCCGACATGTGAGTTCTCGGGTCCACGCTTGTCGAACGCGTGCCTTGCATGCCTCAACGACACCTGTAAACTTGCTACTTAGTGGACAGCCAGCCTGGCGCTTTTTCCTTCGAGCCTCGCTCATCATGGCATGACGATGCTGCCAAGTAGCCAAGCCTCTGCATGCCGATCACGGCTTCTTGCCTTGTTGACGTCTGTTTCGTAGGTTCTCGGCATCCCGTGGCGCTAAAATGCAGTCTCCGCACATCTTCATCAGTCTACCTTCCCCAAGGAGAATTCTCATTGTTTATCATCTCCTCTCTGCCTGCCGCGAGTGGGCTCTTGTGGTTCTCGCAGCAGTGAACGCTCGCTTGATCACCGAATTTGGCTCTTTTGTTGTCACACGGTGTGCATACAGTTGTCACTCGGCGTTGCAGGTTTGTCTTGAGCAGCCAAAGGGTCCGTGTCTCGCTCCTCTGACTCTAGACCAGCACCGACGATCAATTGTTGTCTTTCGTCACCCACTTGAGTAAGCTGAACGTGAACGTTCTCTTCATCTCCCACCACCTTCTCTTGATCCCATCCTTCCTTCTCGAGGTCAACATTCGCAGCTACTGTCTTTGAGTCAGTTGCCGTTTGCTCTTACAGCATGACATCCACGAGCATACGCAGGGCATCCATGCGTATGATGGAGCCTCACCAGCTCGCATCGCACCAAGATGAGAACGCCATGCCTCCGGCTTCTTGTTCGACCCAGGCGGCGGGCTCGGCTTCTCCATTCGGTTCCATCGGCAGAACGCGCTCACCTTCCAAACTGCCGACCCTCAGTGACATTGCGGCTCGCCTCAACCGCGACAAGGAGTCGGTGACACCCAAGGAGGGCTCACCAATGAAGCAGACAAGGCTCGAGCTGACTGGTAGAATCACCAGCTCGCCAAGCCTGGCCCAGTCCGGAGACTCCAAGAACGTTCTCTGGACCGCCTCTCCTTCCAAACTGCCTCTCGCCATGGAACACAAACCAAATGAAGACCACATTGCCTTGCAAGCATCCCCTTCCAGAGTTTCGACTTCGGGTACGACCTCCCCTACCAAACGAATGCTGGCAAAGGGCCTGCCTAGCCTCGAAGAAATCCAAGACCGAATGTCGAAAAAGGGCTTGAGCACCGGAAGCGAAAAGAAGAGTCCTGACACGACACCCACACCACCATCTCCCACAAAGCCTCCCGTATCAGAGAGCTTTCCCAGGTCATCCGACGGTCAGACTCGAGGCGTCCAAGCTTCTCAGGCTAGGGAAAAGAAGGCATCTGGTATCCCAGCAAAGCCTTCTCTCCACATCTCGACAAGCCCGAGCATCGTTCCTCCCACAGCCAAGCTCAACCACCCGCTGCCTCCCTCGCCTGCTGCAGCCAAGCCATCCTGTCATCCACTACAGCACGAATGGACTTTGTTCTTTGACACTCGTTCTGCTGGCGCACCGTCGACACCTGTTCTTGCAACAACTTCAAGCCCTCTGGCCTTGCCGCACACTCCGACCCAGTCCGCATCCACATGGGAAGCCAACCTTCGTGTCATTGGCGCCTATCCGTCTGTCGAAACCTTCCTGTCGTGCTTTTCCAAACTTCGTCGTCCATCGCAGCTAGAACGCAACTCGTCCTACCATTGCTTCAAGGATGGCATCAAGCCCATGTGGGAAGATGCTCGCAATGCTCGAGGTGGAAAATGGACCTTGACGTTCCGTCAGCGTCATCCTGCTCTGGTGGATCGCAGTTGGCTGTGGCTAGTTCTGGGTCTGATCGGAGAAGAAATGGATGGGGCGGACGAGACGTGCGGTGCGGTGTGCAGCGTCAAGCCGAGAGGAGACCGGATCTCTTTGTGGGTGAGAGATCGAAGCGATGTGGAAAAGGTCAATCGGATCGGAAGAAAGTTGATTTCCTTGCTGGAGATCGAAAGCGAGCCAGGCATCACGTTGGAGTTCAGCGCCCATTCGGACCGTTTGGAAGAAACCAAGTTGGAGGGCTTGTACGGCTTGCAGAATCCCATGCAGATGGTCAGGACTCCGACGGTGAACACGTTTGGAGAAAGTGCAAAGCCTTCACCAGGATCGCTGGCGAAACCTGGCAACACTCCGAGTTCTCCTCAGGCGAAATCTTTCGTCCGCTCGTCAACTAGCCCCAATCCTGCCTCTCCAGCAGAGCCGTTTGCCAGATTGAATGGCCAGCATCAGAGCAGCGCCAACAGCGCTGGTATGTTTGGCGCGCGTTCTCCAGCCATGTCGTCCACGTCGAGCGGAGGTTTGCCAGCACCCGCTGGAATCGGCGCACTAGGCCAGTCACTCGGCTTGGGAATAGGCATCACGGGAAACAACGCTTCACCTCGCACGTCGAACGATGGAAAACCTGGCAGATCCCCCTTACCACACCAGTCCAGCGACGGTATGGCGTTCAGTTGGAGAGCCAACGATGCTAGTCGCAACACGAGTCCTCGACGCAAGGATGGAAGTCGATCCAGAAGCACTTCGCCTTTCAAGGCGTGATTCCACAGTTGTTTCTCTTTTATTTGAAGTATCTCACAGCGCCTTCTCGAACATCACTCTGAATCGATTCCTTCGCATTTGCATATACACAAGATCGCATTTATCGTACCATTCCCTGCCTCTCCCCCTCTCCCTCTCGTCGCTCGCTACCTGCTCCACTGTCTTTTTCGCATTTCTCTATCTCTCAATCTCAGATCTTGATCACCAACTTGCCCGTCGTCTTTCTACTCTTGATATCCGCAAATGCCCTCCTCATCTCGTCGGTCGTGAATCCATACTCCTCATGAACATTAATCTTGACTTTGCCCTGCTCGATCAAATCAAACAACTCCTTCGAATAAGTCTCCCTCTCCTCTCTTGTCGTCACGTAGTTGAACAGGGTCGGTCGGACCACCTTGAGATTCTTTGACGCCAGTTTCAAGGGGGCGAAAGCGGGGACGGGACCACTTGCGTTTCCGAATGTCACTATCGTACCTTTTCGAGCGGCGATTTCAAAGTTGCTCTCCCACGTGTCTGCGCCTACGCCATCCAGGATACCGTCGACGCCGTGATTGTTGGTGATGGACTTGATTTCGTCAATGTACGCCTGTGGATTTTCTTTGTTGTACAACAAAGCGTGCGAGGCACCGTGTTGTTTCGCCAATTGGCACTTCTCCTTTGTCGAAGTAACAGCGATCACGTTGGCACCAAAGGCTTTGCCCATTTGACACAACAACAATCCAACGCCTCCTGCTGCTGCTGTCACCAACAACCAATCCCCCTTTTTCACCGGATGAGCTTCCTTCAAGATGGTCAATGCTGTTAATCCTTGCAAATAACTGGCTGCTGCCACCTTTGTCGAAATGCCCTCTGGCAGCTTGATCACTCTTTCAGCATCCAAGAGTTGTTTTTCGGTATAGGAGCCACCGCCGTACTGAACGACTTTATCGCCTACGGCCAAAGACTTTACGTCTGGATCCAGAGCTTCGACCACCCCGGCTGATTCCTGACCGATGATGATGGGGCATTTCAAAGGATACAATCCACCGAAATGGTACGTATCGATCATGTTAACACCTGCGTATTCATTTCGAACAATCACCTTGCCCGAGCCGGGCAGAGTAGGAGCAGGGATGGAACGGACATTGACGACTTCGGGTCCACCCTGGGATTGTATTTCGAGTGCTTGAATGGTCGACATGGTTCTCTTTGCAGTTTTGTCTAGCGTGGATATGTGTCGTGTGATAGATGAAAGTCGAGAGAGCATATTTTCCCGCCGATAAGAATGAGAAAGTAAAGGAAGAATGGAAACAGTACCGACGATTATATACCCGTTTCACAACGGCCAAAGGTAAACAATTAGCCGCTCTTTCGCCACTTTTAGAGCTCACTCACCTCGCACCAACTCGACTCCGCGGATATCTTCCACCAGCACACGCTCAACGCAATCCTCAAAGCAATGCATCAATCGATACAATAGAATCTCTCGTCGCTTTTTCTCTTTCTGCTCCCCCTCAATGCCTCCTTTGATTTCCACGGACAGACCCAGGACCTGGAAGTCGTTGTCGAGGCAGAAGGATTGCATATGCAACAGTACAACATGCTTATTTCCGGCTCTGATGCGAGGGACACGGCAATGGTCCGTGCACGGAAAAAAAGTGTGGGGTTAGACGGATTTCCCGCGTTTTCCCTGGCATTCCAACTTCATCATCATCATCAGCAACTACACCAACCCGCTCATCTTCCTTCGCCTCAGACACTTCACATGCGCAGAAATGTAACAGCAAAGAGGAGAAAATACATTACGACAGGCTTCCAACTAACTATTTCGAAGAACAATCAGACCTGTTTTCCACTTGATCACTTTTTATCAAAAGCAATGGTCTTCTCCTTGATGTGGTCAATGATCGAGGGATCAGCCAAACTGCTCAAGTCGCCCAAGCTGTCGGTCTCGTGCGAGGCGCACTTGCGCAGCAGACGACGCATGATCTTACCCGAACGCGTCTTGGGCAGATCCGAGACAATAATGATCTTCTTGGGAGCGGCAAAGGGACCGATGTTTCTTCGGACCTGGATCACGAGTTCCTTTGTCAGCGCGTCCTCCGAGTCGTAAGAGAATTCGGGCTTGAGCGTGACGTAGGCAGCAATGGTCTGGCCAGTGACCTCGTCTGGAATACCGACGACGGCAGTCTCGGCGACACCGGGGTGCTGGATCAGAGCAGACTCAATCTCGGCAGTCGAGAGACGGTGACCAGAGACGTTGATGACATCGTCCACGCGACCCTTGATCCAGATGTAGCCGTCCTTGTCACGGGCTGCACCATCGCCGGTGAAGAAGTAGCCCTTGTAGGCGCGCATGTACGTGTCCAGGAATCGCTGGTGGTCTTTGTAGACGGTTCGTGCGACCGAAGGCCAAGGCTGTCCGATGGCAAGTACACCTTCGACATTGTTGCCCTCAAGCACGTTGCCCGAAGTGGGATCGAGCAGGACAGGCTTGATTCCCCAGAAGGGGAACGTTGCCGATCCGGGCTTGGTCTTGGTCGCACCGGGCAGAGGAGTGATCATAATGGATCCCGACTCGGTCATCCAGTACGTGTCGACAATGGCGCACTGCTGTCGGCCCACATTGTCATTGTACCAGTGCCACGCCTCGGGGTTGATGGGTTCACCGACGGATCCAATGACGCGGAGCGAAGAAAGGTCGTGCTCCTTGACGTGCTCGTCGCCCAGTCGTCGCAACAGACGGATCGAGGTGGGTGCCGTGTAGAACTGCGTCAACTTGTGAGTGTCGACAATCTCCCAGTAGCGCGAGGGCGAAGGGTAGACAGGAGTCGACTCAAAGATGAGCGTGGTGACACCGTTCATCAAGGGCCCGTAGACAATGTACGAGTGACCCGTGATCCATCCGACGTCGGCCATGCAGGCGAAGCGGTCACCTTTGTCTGGGTGCACATCAAAGACGTGTCGGAGGGTCAGCGCGGTACCGAGCAAGTAGCCGGCAGTGGCGTGCACGACACCCTTGGGTTTGCCCGTGGAGCCGGACGTGTAGAGAATGAAGAGCGGATCCTCGGAGCTGACCGACTCGGGAGGGCAGAAGGCACGCTCGCGCGAGCAAGCCTCGTGCCACCAAATGTCGCGCTTGTCGTCCATGGTGATCTGGCCGCCGGTGCGCTTGACCACGACGGTATGCTCGACGCCGGGGCATTCCTTGAGCGCAGCATCGACGATGCTCTTGGTGGCAATGGTACGGCCACCACGCTTGCCTTCGTCGGTGGTGATGACGACGCGGGCGCCACAGTCGTTGGTACGGTCGCGGAGCGAGTCGGCGGAGAAACCGGCAAAGACGACCGAGTGGATGGCACCGATACGGGCACAGGCGAGGAGAGCCACGGCAGCTTCGGGAATCATGGGAAGGTAGACAATGACCGTGTCACCCTTCTTGACGCCGAGCGACTTGAGCATGTTGGCGGCCTGCGAGACTTGTACGAGGAGCTGCGAGTAGGTGATCTCCTGGTGCTGGCCGGGCTCGTCGGCCTCGTAGATGATGGCGACGCGGTCGGGATACTTGTGAGCCCATCGATCGACACAGTTGTAGGCGGCGTTGAGACGGCCCTCGTTGAACCAGGCAACATCGCCATTCTCGAAGCCACCGGAGCGGACCGTCTTGAAAGGGACATCCCAGTCGATCATCTCCCTGCCGAGCTGTAGAAAGAGCAGTCAAATAGGCACAGCAAGAGTATATGCGGGGTCAGCGAGTCGTTTCCGGCATGCAACACTGTACCAGCAGAGGCACATCCGACGCTGATGCGAGATGAGCGGCGCTAGCGAAAGCAGTCGGATCTTCCGCTGAATGAGCAGCATCGGCACAGCATCGGCAGGACCGCTTTGATGCGGCCCGCTCTGCAAGCCAATCTCTGGTCGTCATTACTCACCTTGCCAAAGAACTCGTCAGTGTTGTCGATCGACTGAGAATAGTCAGCCTTGTATTTGGCGGCATCGACGTGAGGAGCGGGACGGCCGTCCTTTCCCAAGAGACGGGAAGGGACGTCGTAGGTTGGAACCTCCGGGACCTCGGCTTCAGCCATCTTGTGAGGAAATGTGGTGCAGAAGAGCAAGCAGGGTTTCGAGAATAGGAGTCCTGTCTATCTATCTACCGTCGGGACGAAGAAGGACAGAGAGATGACACGCTTGAGCCGTAGTGGGTGGGACCGGATTCAAGCTGCAATGTGTACTGGAAGAAGGAAGGGAAACGGTCCTATGTCTTCCGCAACCTCCAAACGATGGGCGTCTTTATACTGATGGCTCAACGAAATCGGTTCGCGGGGCTAAAAAGCTAAGGTTGGTCACGAGTGAGCAGAGGAGGCGAATGAGTGAGCGAACTGCAGTCAGAGCGGAAGAGCAGCAGCGGTCAGTCACTTGGCAAGTCGATCTCAAATTTAAAGTCTCGGTCTCTGCCTCCTCTCTCTCTTGGCTCCACATTTGTGACAAGCAGGAGACGCAAGCGCGGCAGCAACTGCGGAGATGCTTTCGACAGTTGTCTGCTAACTCGTGAACTGCTGCTTCGAAAGCGGCACAGATGCGAAAAATGCCAAGCAGCCAGCCAGCCACAGCGTGAGTGTCACCTCGTTCTCGTCGGCGTTGAGTGGAAATGGAGTTACGGTCAAAATGCGCTTCTGACTCTACTGTCTCGGCCCATCGGCCAAACCCCCCGACCAAATCTGCCTTTTCCGCCTCCATCTCTCACACACTGTATCTCGACGCTCTCTTCTATTTGCTCACTCGGGTAACATGCTTGCACTGATCAGGCTGTCACTGTGGCGAAACAATCGACCGTCGATCGTGCCACCACCATTGAGGCACGGTCAAGCTCTGCAATGTGCAGGGCGTCCCGTTCCCCCAGCTTTCGGAATGGACTCTTGTCTTACTGTAGTTATTAATTTTACTTATTTTTAGTGACTTTGCGGTGAATGACTTGGGGGATGATGATGGCCTGAGCGGGGAAAATCTGATTTTTCGCCCTTCCCCAGGTGCCAAAGACGAGCAAGATCAAGACAGAGTGAGAAAGAGCCCTTGTTTCTCTCCAACATCTCCCCTTCTACTCACCAACGTACTCGTACTCTTGACGGATTACTGCTGCAGGATCCACCGCCGACGTCGGCGACCACTCTCCACGATCATGTCTCTCTCCCTGCGCTATACTCCATCGCTTTGAGTCACTCTTTGGCCCAGACTTGCGATGCTTTCGCAGTGTGACATGCGACTGAGACTCAAATTTTCGACACTTGATTCCCCGGGCAAGGCTCTCTCACCTTCCCAATGGTGCCGAGATGCGCCTAGCAGCGAACCCCGCTCTTTCTTTCTTTTCTTTTCTCCTTGTCTACGCTGTCCTACCGCCCCCCCCCCCGCCTCCCCCCTTTTCGCCTTCCCCAGATTTCCAGGCCAGTCTGTCTACTTAGATCCTGAAGCTCCGCCCTGTACGTGATTCTAGATCTCGATGCAGTAGCTGCTTGACTGAGTTAGCGGCCCCTTAGCAGCTTTGACGAAGCTGCCTGCCCATCCGTTGGCAAAATCGAATCGAAGAGAAGATCGTCGATTGCCCCATCGCGGTTGGTTGAATTTCGGCCCAAGGCGGCCTTCTCTTTCCTCTTGCACCAAAATTCTGAAGTCAGATCTTTCCGACCCTGTCTAGCCCGCCTCGACCCGATGACATTCTGCGCTGCGACTGTTGTCTGACACGCTGTAGCTCCCGTGTCGGTTCGACGCTATTGCTGCGGCATCTCTCGACGGACGTCTCCGCTCGGATCCCGCAAAATAGTATCTTTTGGTTGAGCTCGGCTGTCTCTGCGAGGCGAGTTGAAAGTCTGGGCACACGTCACATCTGTCCCGGTCTTCGGAGACATCACTGCTTGGTCCACATACATTTGCCTCTCTAGACCTGGACAGTCACGATATTGGATTCTGTACGAGCAGACGCTCGGATGTCACGGTGGCTCGTTGCTTGTTTTCTTTGAGCATATAATAATTAGACGGCATGCAACGCTTGCTCTTCATTCCTACTTTCCAGGTGAACCTTTCTCGGCAACGGCACGAAAATCCTCTAAATGTGGAGTGACGCACAGGCCTCCTTTGCTTTGCTCTCGTGTTTCTCTCCATAAATACCGTAATTGACCGATTGTGCAGCTTGGTCAACGTACACAAGGCTTCTGTCGCAAGTCATGCGCATATGTGTCATCACCTTCTTTGAGGCTGAAACGGGCCTTGAACTGCTACTGGTTCTACTCTCGGGTGATATTGTCCGCAAAGCCAAAGACTATTCCAAAGCCTCACCTCTTTTGTTGTGGCCTTGCAAACTGATCTGCAATGTTGCGTGCTTTCTTTGCATTGTCTCTTGCGTACAGCTGTACTGTATCACGTTGCTAGGTGCGAGAGATCCTCCGAATTCATGCGGGATGGAACAGCCGACAAGGCAAGCATGATCTGCATCAATGGCCTGGTTTGTATGCTCCCTACATTTTTGTTCTCCTTGCCTATCCACAACTCAGAAATCGCCTATGCCGCCATAATCGGATCGGGTCAGCTTCGGTGCCCGCGACAATCCGCTTTCATTCCCGTAGCGGGACATTGGCATCCATGTGGCCAGAGTGATGCCCTCGATCGAGTGAGTTCAAGCGGCTACAGTCCCCTGCCGAGAAAAGCAAGCTCTCTGCTCGCATCCGTCTCCTCGGACTCCATTAAAGACGACCGCCGGGACATTTCGGGTTCTAGATAAGATACATGTGATTGCCACACGAGCGACGATGCCGCAAAGATATCGATCCGGCAGCATATCTTGCGAGGTTGCGGTAGCTGCCGACTCGAATCGAACCTTAGGGGCTCCATCCTCTGTACATGTAAGATCTCCTATTTCAACGTCAAAGGAAGAAAAAAAGGAAATGCGGGATTCGGGCAGAATTCTTCTTCAGCACAAGCTAAATGACAGAGGGCGCGTTGGCAGGGTCCAAGAACTCTCGCCGTCTTTTCACCTTCTTGTTCCCGCCAACGTCGTCAACAGCGCATCGACAATCAGAAATGGACGGTCAAGCGGAGGGATCGACTCAACACAGGCGGGTGCACCTGCCGCCGCGATCCGAGTACCGCTTCGAGCTCGAGCCCGACGAGAAGCTCTCCATTCGGCTCGTTCCGGGCCGTACGCAGAACGGCGAGGAGCCCGATGCAGAGATCTTTGGCGCAGAACTCGTCGGCGGAACGCAAGAACGATGGTATCCGTTCGGCGATGAGGCCAAAGCTGCCGTATCATCTTGGAGGGGCGCAGAGATCGAAATCGCTGGATCCGCCTCCACAGAGTATCTTGCTGACGAGCCGTCCCCCGTCTACACGGCTTACTCGAATCTGCACCTCTACCTCGAGCGCAAGCGGATTCAGGCACGCCAAGCATTGAGGGCCGATGCGAAACTCTTATCGAGTCTTGCAGGCTCTGTGTTGGATCCAAGCTACATTGCGCCCCGTAGCACGGACCAAAGCACCGAAATCGAATCCGATCCAAAGGGCACAGCCGCCTCAACAGTGTATCGGCCTGAAGGACAGGGTCCGAGGGTCATGGTGCTAGGCCCTGAGTCGGCAGGCAAGACAAGTCTGGTCAAGTTCCTCGCCAACTATGCACTTCGGTCCCCCGCTGTCGCCAGCCTGGGCAAAGGTGAAGCAGGAAAGGTTGCCGAAAGTTTGCGCACTGGTGGAGACGGCATCATCTACCCCAACATGGAAGCAAACCTTTCGGAAGAAGCAAAGAAAGAGAAGCGCGAGGAGGAAAAGAGGAGTGATATTACCGGATGGTGGCCTGTTGTGGTCAATCTCGATCCGAGCGACGGTGCACCACCGATGCCGTGCTGCCTGTCGGCTCTGCCGCTTTCGCCTCTTCCACTAGCATTGTTGCCATCGCCATCTCCAGCATTCGCTCTCGGTACCAACACGAGCACGACAGGTGCCATCCCACCAGGAACGTCGACAGCACACACCGTAGCGCCGCTCTCGCTCTGGCTAGGCAAGGAGAACGTACGCGACAACGAGCGTCACTTTCGTCGCGTCGTAGACTGGCTCGCCGAGGGGGTCGAGCGAAGGTTGGCACGCGATTTCCGATCACGTATGTCGGGTCTCGTCATCGATACACCCGGCGTCATCACCTCAGATGCGCGCAACAAGCATGCATTTATCCAGCACTGCGTCAAGGCTTTCAAGGTGGACACCATCGTCGTTCTGGGTCATGAAAAGCTCAATCTGGAAATGACGAAACTGTTTGGTTCTGTCGGTGTCACCGCCGAAGCCGCAGAGATTCCAGGATCAGCAGGACAACGACTACCTCGGGTCAATGTCATCAAGCTTCCCAAGAGTGGAGGCGTTGTTGAGCTCGACGAAATGTACCGATCGCGTTTGAAAGCTTTGCAAGTCAAGACGTATTTCTACGGCGGATCCAGTGCTTCTTCTTCTACCAGCGAAGGTGGCGTACCCAAGGCTGTGCTTCCTGGACACTCTGATCCTTTAGGCGGCGTTCCCTCCCTCAGCCCTTACAGTACGACCATCCCTTTCGATCTTCTAGAAATCTACAAGATCGGCCAAGAGTCGCTTGCCCCTTCATCAGCGCTCCCGATCGGAGCTTCAAGGACCATCACCGAGACACAACTGGTCAAGTTGGATCCGACCAATTCAGCAGCCGATCAGACCCAACTCTTGCACAGCGTCCTGGCTCTCATTCAACCGCCCCGAGGTGGGGGTGGAGCGGGGCAGCCAGATTCGTCTACCAATCCGACCGACGACGAAATCATCGGTGCTCCCATCCTGGGATTCGTTCATGTAGCAGATATTGACACGGTCAGGAAAAAGATCACGGTGCTCTCGCCCAGCGCCGGAAGGCTGCCCAGCAAAACGGCAATCATTGGCTCGTTGGATTGGCAAGATGTATGAACAGTCTTTGCATCTGTAATCTGTAATCTGGGGCATGATCCGCAAAAGACAAGGCTGTCTTCTTACTGCGAGGACCGTACTTATCTGTGCTGCAAGTGTGCCTCGTTGGCGCACACAAGTACGAATGTGGTTGGACGGTCAATACCTTATGGGCTGCAAGTACACTTCAATACAGACTCGTCCATAAGAGACATTTCCAAATGGCAGATATTTGAGGCAGCAGCTGAACTGAATCCAGTAATTCTTTTGCTGCAGTGAGCAATTCGAGGGCTACGCATTTTAGA
This sequence comes from Ustilago vetiveriae, assembly GCA_928722275.1. NCBI lineage: Eukaryota > Fungi > Basidiomycota > Ustilaginomycetes > Ustilaginales > Ustilaginaceae > Ustilago > Ustilago vetiveriae. The sequence continues at coordinate 739,693 of CAKMXE010000007.1, forward strand.
TTATATACAATACATTACCATGTCTATTCATCTAAGCACTGATAGTTCAGTGGTAGAATTCTTGCCTTCCATTTCTCAAGGGGGCACACCGCGTCCAGTACGCCTTAGCAAGAGGCAGGGGTTCGATTCCCCTTCAGTGCATATTCTTTTTCGTTTTTTTGAGCTTTCTTTCCATGGGCAATTCCACGTCTTGACACATTCTTCATGTCTGGTCTGCTGTAGCTCGTCACCACTGACATAGTTCTCAGCTCTCTTTCTAGAACGTGATTTGCCATAGTGAAAGTGAGCGATACAACCAGGACAGCACTGCTTTTTATATGTGGGTGCCTCTACACCTTCCTGCGATCCATCCTCTGCAACCAGTCGGTCACCTTGAATTCCAAACCGGGCAAACTACCCTTGTGCCTGTTGAGGCAATCGACCAACTCGGATCCGTCTGGCTTCACTGCTGCCGCTGCTGGATGGTTGCCCTCCAAGAGGGCTGCGCATTCTGCTTCGCTTGGGAGTGCAAAGACGTTGTGACTCTGTTCCCACTTCAAGGGGCCTTTGCCTCTCAACAGGCTGTCTCTTGCTTGTCTCGCCTCTTTGCTCGACGGTGGGTCGGGGATGTCGTTCAACTGGGGCATGTGAAGTTTCAGTCCTGCTTTCTTGGCCGTTTCCAAATCGGCAAAGAACTGGGCTCGGATCGTAGTATCCGAGACCTTGTCCAGGGAAGCAGGATCCCAATCGGCGATTCCCGTTCTACGTTTACCCGTCGTAGGATCGCGTTCCAAGACGTGCGTGACACCCGTGTAAAAGTCTCTGCCGATCGACAGATCACAGAATGCCGTAGCCAAACGCATGTCGAATCGGAACGCTTCTTCCACATCGAACCGTCTCGCCTCCAAGATCGCCTGATGGGTAATCTTGAGCGATCGAGGAGATTTGGTCTTTAGATCCTTCAGAGTCTGTTGAGCCCATTCCCGAACTTCGTTGGTGATCGAGGGCAAGCCAAGCTGAGCCAATTCGCTAGCCGCTTGCGACGTTTCACCACCCTCTGAGATCTCGTGCAAGCACCCAAAGATCGACTCGCAGGAAAGCTGTCCAAAGACGTAATCCAAGGCGATACGACGATCTCCAAAGAAAGCAGACTTCTTCAACGTTTCGCTAGCCGTCAATGGATCAGCAGCGAATTCTTGCAGAGCGGCCGAAACCAACGATGGGTTGAGCGCCGATTCGGAAGGCAAGGTGCTCAACCTATGAGCGATGGCGTCGATGCTGGATGAGGAAACGTAGTGAGTTGCTAGACCGATGAGGTAGGCTTCCTCGCCAGAGATCCGTGCACCTGTCATGCCGAGGTACTGACCGATCTTGCCGTCCAATCTGGCAAGTACTCGAGTGACGCCTACATCGGGGAAGTATCCAATACCCGTTTCCGGCATGGCGAACAATGTCCTTTCGGTAGCCAATCTGAAAGGTGCGTGAACACTCAAACCAACACCGCCGCCCATCGTGATTCCGTCCATGACACTGACGAATGTTTTCGGTTTCTTCACATCACCTCCCTTTGACTTTGCCAGTGTCCTTGCATCGTCGGCACCTGCACCGGCGCTGTGGGCATTGGCCGCTTCACCCAAACGGGCGATCTTGTAGTCGAGTTGAAACTCCGATTGGAAGAAATCCAGAGCTGTGTTGCGTACTGCTGGATCGGATGAATCGGCTGCTTTGACGACTGCCAAAACATCTCCTCCTGAGCAAAGTGCTCGACCTGTTCCCCGAAGCAAGATGACATTGCAGTGCGCGGAAGCGGTACATTCGTCCAGAGCCTTGTTGATGAGATCCACCATTTCCTGATTGAGTGCGTTGAGAGCTTTTTCTCGGTTGAGCAGGATGGTTCGTAGACCTCCTTCCGAGAGCAGCTTGACGAGCTTGTCATCCGATGCAGCAGCAGGAGGAGCGCTGCTGCCGGCAGAAGCACGATTGGCAGGGGAGGCACTCATCGTAGTGGAGTGCGTGGAAGAGATTTGACGAGAGACCTGGTTAAGTCTAGCACGGGCACTGTTGAGTTTGTTCGACATGTTGCCAGCGGCGACGAGAACGGACGAGCGAGGGAGGCAGAGGGGACGAGTAGCGGGTTGAGATCGCGCCAAGAGGGAAGAAGATGTGCGAAGGAGTGCAGACGTCCTCATGTCGGTCCAATTGGCAGAATGGTGGAGGACGGGAGAAAGGACCGATCAGAAGGGACCGGATACAGCCAGCAAAGACGACCGGGCTGGGGAAAAAAGGAGGATAAGCGATGATCAGTGCGTTGATGAAAGGCGTGAAACGAGTCTGGATTGTGGTACGACGGGGCAAAGAACGAAGAAAAGCCGGTTAGAACTGCTCTTTGCACTTCCGGTCCCCGAATTCTAAGACCATGTTAGACTGTACGAGAAGCATGTCGAGCTCCGAAGGCCTTTTCAATACTATGCAGCCGACAGCATGTTGACTTACCACACTCCTTGGCCTGAAGATGTTTGTCTTGCTTTACAGATAAGCCGGACTCGTATGGCGATGGAGTCACTGTGATCGTTGAACACTGTCAGGAGCATGGACTTTGTAGAGTTGATAGAGCCGACTAGGACGAACAACTCAGACCGTCAGATCCGGAAAATGCTACTCTGAAATTACTCAAGAATGTCGGGCAAAAAAAGAAGGTCACGATAATATTCTACTTGCCGATCAGCTATGGCATTCACTCTCGTTCCGGCTTGCGATCGGGCACACGATTCGATCACATCTCGTTTTCAACCAGGCTGCGCTGCACGATGTCACGCACCCGGACCGCGGGAATGGACATGCAGAGCGTGGAAGGCGCACAGACTCGTGCCGGTCACAAGATCCTTCCATCTACCCCACCAATTCTCTACGTTACTACTCGTTACGACGTACCAATTCTTTCGCAAATATGGCGAGCATCAAAGGTCCCGCCCCGGCACCCACATCCTTTCCTGGAGCCGACAAGCTCCGTATCGGAATCGTACACGCACGATGGAACGAAGAGTGCATCACCCCCCTGGTCAAAGGATGCGTCGAGAACATCACAAAAGCAGGAGTGAAGCCGGAGAACATCGTGATTGAATCCGTCCCTGGATCATGGGAACTGCCATTCGGCGTATCGAGGCTGATTTCGGCATCGCAGGTTCAAGCCAGTTCCAACGTATCCGATTTGATGGGTGCGACGAGTTTGTTGGATGACGATGCGAAACCTGCTACACCGACAGCAGGAGGTGCGGGCGGCAAGGCGAGCAAAGCAGCTCTAGATGCGGTGATTGGTATCGGCGTGCTGATCAAGGGTAGCACCATGCATTTCGAGTACATCTCGGAATCGTGCTGCAGTGGATTGATGAGAATCGGTCTTGACACGGGTGTCCCGGTGATCTTGGGTGTATTGACCGCTTTGACGGAGGACCAGGCGTTGGAGAGAAGCGGTGTCGGAAGGGGTGCTAACAAAGGCCACAACCACGGTCTCGATTGGGGTTCGGCTGCTGTCGAGTAAGTGTCGTGTCTTTCTTCCAAAAGTAGTCTGATCATTCGCGTTGTGAGCTATTACTGACTGACTGCCTTCTGACTTTCTGACACCTCGCTTGCTGTCTCACAGGATGGCACTCAAGACCAACCGATGGGCCGAGGGCAAACTCGCCTAAACGTGGGAAACCTTGCAGATCGGGACACAGCGGACCTGCATTCTAGCAGACATAAATGTACATAACCGAAATGGCATATGGCAGCTAATCTACCTTTGATAAACGAGGATGAATCCGTTCCGAAATCTGCTTGCGGTTGCTCATGATCGAAACTGTTAGAGGTGGATCGGAGCATATGATACGAAGGCTTGCCGGATGCTAGAAAATCGTGTGGCAGAGACCTCGATCGACAGACTCTGGCATCAGGCCTTGGCATCCTGCTCGCTGGACAATCAATTAAGAAGAGGAGCAATCTTTATTAGAAGAAGCAGGCCCCCTTAGATCCGCGAACGACACAGAGCATCACATTCGTCAACGCTCTGCAAGAATTCTGGATGTGGGAATCACCTCATTGGAAGCTTCTCGGGTTGAGCTTCGTAAATAAGACGCGGCGGATGTTTGCTTCCCCGCATTATGATCCGCGATTTCAGTCGGCGACTCGGTCGATGTTGGCCCTAGCACTATCGTTTTTGACCTTGTTCCGACCTTGAGAGTCCACCTCGACACTCGACTACCATCAGCACCACGACCACCACCACGACCACCACCACGACCACCACCACGACCACCACCACGACCACCACCGTTGACATCAACAGACCATCATCACTGCCATCCAACATGTGTGCCGATTCGAATCGAACGCTCTTCTACCTCGAAAATTCACGAGCCTTTCGCGTCGCTTGGGTTCTCGAAGAGCTCTCCCTACCCTACACTCTCAAGCAATATGCACGGATCGAAGGCAAACGAGCGGAACCGTCGATGAAGACTGATTCCTGCAACCCACTTGGAAAATCTCCCTATCTCATCGACTCGGATATCCATCTCGGAGAATCTTCGGCCATCATCAAATATCTCATCGAACGGTACGGACCTCAACGTGGACGACTTGACCTTCTCGGCTCTACCGATGATTGGCAAGAACGGGGTGATGTCGAATCCTTCATTTCCTTCAGTGAAGGCATGATGGTTCACACTCTAGCTGCGATCTATCCAAGATGGTTTACCGACGATTCCACTGCCCTCAACATCGAGGCGAAAATGTCGACCAACATTCAGAACAATCTCAATTACCTAGAAGCAACTCTCTCGAAAGAAAATGCAAATGGGTACCTGGTTGCAGGCAGATTAACGGCAGCGGATATCATGTGCGCTTTCAGTGCCGAATACACTTTCTACATGGACACAGGCATCAGTAGTCAAGGCAAGAAAATGCATGATTGGCCCAAGACCGTTGAATGGTTGAAAAAGTTGAGCAAATCGCCATCTTATCAAAAGGTCCTACAAAGAGGTGCCACACACAAATTCACTCTAAGCGACTAAAAGCATTGCCATCACACAGGAGCCTGTTCCACTCTCGCTTGGACCCCCGGCAAAGATTCATCGGTTGGATGCAACATCATCGGATGATGTCTGTGTGTCAATTTTAGTGTGTGTGTGTGTGCGTGCGCGAGAGGAAGAAACAAAAAAGAAGCAAAGCTTGTCACCTTGTCTTTTCCGTCCCTCCTGTGAAATAAAGCTAAAGCTAGAATAGTACAGGGAAAATACGGCTGGTTGCTGCCTGGCCTAAATACTACGATTTCATCACTTGCGATGGATATTCTTTAATCGAGCTTGTCGACCTCGGTCTCCTTCTTGTCAGCCTCGTCAAAGTTTTCGACGACATCGGGAACGTCATCATCGTCTTTCGAGCCAGCGGCGGCGGCTTGCGAAGCGGCGTGTTGAGCGTTCATGGCCTGGTAGGATTCAGCGAGCTTGCGCAAAGAGGCGAGGGAGTCGGGACCGAGCTGGTTGAGGATACCGGGAACGAGCTCGGTGAGCTCCTTGTCGACTCCGTTGCCGTACACGGCAAAGGTGTTGGAGGTGGGCAGACCGTGAACTGTGCGCGAGAAGGGAAGACGTCAATGTGAGTGAGCTTGTCGCGTGATCCGGAGGCTACGTTGTCTCGAGTGTCGGTAGAGCCGATCTAGAATGTCACGTCCCTGGCGCCGAAGATCCTATCTGCGTAACCTCCTGGTCGGACGTGCTCCGAGCTGAGTCCTGAATACCTGCCATTGAGTGTCGCAGGCTCCGAACTCATCTGTTGCTGCTTCGATGAGTCATACATTAGGCGACATCTCCTTATTTGCGACCACTTGCTTTTCGGCTTGCCCATGTGCATCGTGTATTTCGCATGAACCATTCACATGCCTTTGGACTGAAAGATGGCGATTGCTCGATCGAGAACATCCCTCGTTTCCTCGCTCGAGCGTAATCATCCTCCTGCAGATACCTGACGACTCGAAACAACTGTCCATCAAAGCGCTGCAATGAACTCACCCTTGGGAGCAGCAAAGTGGAGGACGTTGCCGTCCTCCTTGAACATGTTGACCTCCTCGATACCAGAGACTGGCTCTACCTGGAGCTTCTTGAGGGCAGCCTGGAGCTTGGGGTCCTCACCACCGGGACCCTTGGGCTTGGGTGCCATCTTACGACGGGGGGTACCCTTACCACCTGTTGTTTCGAGAGATGCGATGCAAAGTTGCCATGTCGATAACCGAGAGGTACGGAGGTGCGTTCGCAGGTCGTTGAACGGTTTGTGATGCGGAGTAGACGAGTCAATTCGCAGTGTCGATGATTGAATTTGAAGAGCAGAGGCAATCAGAGTGTGCGGACGAGGGTTTGCGAGGAATCGGATGCAAGCGGTGGTTGCAGAAAGAAGAGCCATCAAGTCAAGAAAAGAAGAGTCAGTCATCTGTACACAAGGTCGACGTTTGACGAGCGCTGCTTGTTGCTGCTATCGTCGATATGAGATGTCGGAGCTGAGGAGGAGAGAGCGATCGACGGGAGCACTTCATTTGCGTCCTTGCTCGGTTGTTAATGGATTGCAGCGGCCGATCGAGTGCGAAAACGTACCGGTTCGGCTGGCAGCCTGGAGCTTGGCGAGCTTTTCCTGGTTGAGAACCATGATGTATAAGAAAGGAGAAAGAGAAGCGAAAGCCGAGCGAAGTGGCGAATGACGTAGATGGAATGTAGTAATGTAGCAAAGTGTGACCTTCAACAACAACGACGACGACGACGACTACGACGATGAGCACCACGATTGACCATGCGCAATTTCAAGACGGCTTGTGGCTTCTGCTCTCCTTGGAAGACTCGAGTTGGCCTATTCTGCGCCTGTCTCTGCGCTTCTTCGCGGCAGACACCCTTTCTCTCTCTCTCTCACGTACGCACACACAGCTCGACTGGACATTCTGAAAAGGCTCAATAAAAAAGATAGAGCTCTCGGCCGTCTGTCTGAATTTCTTCTCCTCAGAGCCAATTTTCGAATCGGATAGCCTCGTCTGACCTGTGCGACACGCAGAGAGCCTCTCTCTATCACTTGACTCACAACTCTTTCTTCTCGATTCCAGCCAATATCTGAGGAACTGTGGTCATGGCCGTCAAGTCGTCGTCTTTGACGGCAGGCCTATCTTGCAAAAGAGCCATTGACGTTGCAACAATACTCTTGACACAGCAAGACGTAGCTGCCCCAAGCTCTCCATGTACTTTAGCTCTACCGAGTTGAGGCAATTCGACTATGATTGACTGCAAAACGGCTTCAAGAATCGGCTAGCCGACGTTAGCGCAGACTCTGATTGGAGGACGCCGCAGCGCCTCAGCCTGGACCTTTTTGGGATTCGCCAGACGTAAAGTCTTGAGACCGCTCTAACATTTTCTGTGATTATGTTTGCAGCTTGTTCTTCCTTACGACCTCACATGCAAAGACCCTTTCGAATTTGAATTCCAAGAAGAACTTTGGCGATACAAAGCCAGAAACTGGTCACAACACTCTCCAAAGGTTTTGTATTCAAAATTTCATCTCCCGTGTAGGTTACCGGAAAGAATCGTAACTGGCCAACAGCCAAGCCAAGCCAGGCTCGAGCCAAGTTGGCGCTTTTTAAAACATCCCTTTTCTGTGTTTGTGGATCTGGAAGAAAAGCGCTCCGTCGAGGCCGGAAGAGCTGCCAGTGGGCGAGTAGCTGATGAGAAATTCACCTGGTCCCCGCCTCTCTGAAGGTGAGAGACAGAGAGAGAGAGAAGGAGAGTCCCAAAAGTCACAGTTCCATGTGCCGACATTTCTGCGGAAACCCTCTCTGGTGGCCGTCGTGTTTGTCAGTTGGTTTCGTCAAATCAAAGGTGATACTGGATTCATCGATCTTGATCACCACGAGCTCTCCTTCATCATCATCTGCACGACCGGGATCACCATACGCTCTCTCCCTGCGGCTCACAGTCGATCGTCTCTCGTGTTCGCCCAAGGTCGTCCCCAAGGTTCCTCTTTTCTTCCTTTGGTTCCGCATCGTTCGTTTAGGACCTACGCACACCCATACACACACACACGCACATCATGTCGAGCTCTCCAGTCTTGAACGTGGTCCGTTACTCGGCACTCGTTGGTGGTATCGGATACGGTATTCTTCACCGCAGGACATTGCAAGCAAAGGCGGACGTCAAGGCTGCCCACGCCGAATACAAGCACAAGGAACAACTCATTCAGAAGGCAAAGGAGGCATACAAGAACAAGCTCGTTGCTAAGCAGAGCGATTCTGGAAGTAAGTATCACACTCTCAACAGCAACGAGATGGGCAGCAGCAACGGCAATTTCGGAGGCGGAAAGGTTGGCGACCAAGTGGAGCGCAGCTCAGGACATTGCATGAAAGTTCAACGTGGTGCAAGTCACGACTTTGCCGGAACCAGTGCCAAGTGGCAGGAATGAAAGCAGTAGCATCAGACGCTCGGAGGGGTTGAAGGATCAGCTTGATTGATTACAATACGCCAAGCGATTCGGTATACTCGTGGATCTTTGAGAGGGGTCGGTCGTTCTTTATCCACCTTCACGAGAAGCATTACGATTCGCCCTGCTCTTCCAACATAGCATCTCGCGCAGGCTTGGAGCGATCAAATCGAAGGAGCCGTAGCGTTGTTAGTGGAACGGCTGGCAAGGTCACGCGTCGCGCCCCCTTGATACATTCTGGCACTTTCACTGCTCGCATCCTCCGACAATCTTGCACGTGTCGCTTCCTTCTTTGTGACGAGCTTGCCACAGCTGCTCGTTTCCACTTGTTGCTCAAACAAGCCGCGTTGCCGAAAGTCATTGATCGCTTACGCCGGTTCAACGTCACTGCTCTGCTCTGCCAATCTCGCTTCGGACGTCCCGACCTTCACACTTTGGCTGGAGCTATTCACTGACTTTGCTGCCGTCCTTCCTGCTTTCCTTCCTTCTCTTTGCTACAGTTGTTACGGATCCCGAGAACCCAGCTTTCGACCTGGAAAAGTTCTTGACCAAGCTCGAGCAAGAGAGCAAGTGAGATCAGCTCAGCGCATATTGACGCACACACGTATCACCTTCTAGAGTCCTGGGCTAGCAATCTCAAAATATTGATCCCGCTCCTATCACAATGTGTTGCTCTTTCCTCGATGACAGACCCATCATGAGAATCCAGGCTAGCTAGGTACTCCGAGAACCTTATTGCGTCTTTTCGCCCATATGAAATGGACTTGAGGGGAGATGAAAGGGACCGCTTGATAGACGGCTACAACAGCTCGGGAACGCACCGTTGATGGGAAGGAAGAGAAAGGAGAAAAAAAGAGAGAACTGCAGCACCTAGGATTCCCGCGTGGTCCCCCACCGCAGTACTGACTAGGCGATACTTTGCTTAACTTCGCAGATCGGACGGGATGCGGTGCTTTCAACGTTCTGTGGCCGCAGATGAAATGGTTCTCTCTGACAACAATGATGAAGCAGAAGTATGAGAGGGATCTGAAAGATGTCTTGACAGCGTCAGTTCGAGGCAAGAGGAGTCTGTGATGGGCTTAGTCCATCGGTGAGAATCGTCGTAGCTGATCGGGCCACAAGTGGGCGTTCTCAATCAGAACGTCTTCTGTCATCTATCTCTCTGCTTCCAAGTGCGGCAGACAGCGTTTCGAACGTTACTATGACGGTGATGTGTTCGCGTGAGATGACAAGCAGCATATATGATACGCAAAAACGACTGCTCTCCGTTTTTCAACAGACCCCACGTCCATTCTTCTTCTTCTGCCTCCGCTCTACAGCCCAAAAGATTACAAGGTGCGTTCGACCGAGCTTGATCCGGACCACTTCATGCAGTCAGATGACTTCAGTGCTCAAGCAAAGTACAACGCGACAACAGAGTATCTTCGGTGCGAGTTTACCTTGCCGCATTCCTATCAGCATCTCTCCATTGCCGAGAACTAGATCAGGGCATCCATCAAAACCATGCCACGGTTCGGACATCTCCGAGCGCTCGATCAACTCAACTTCTCCTTTCCTGTCAGCGTCGTGTCTATTGCCCCGCAACGTCTTCTTCCTCTGACTCGCAACGGATCGAGACACGAGGAAGGGCACGTTCTGCGAGGTCCACGTTTGCCGTGCCGCCGTTTGTATTCTGGTGCAGCCGGTCTCTGAACACGTTTTTCATCCGCCGGCTTCCGCGCATCCGCCAACGCCGAGTAACCTTTCATTTAGCGCATTTTTTCACTCAGCTTGCTCGATTTGCATGATGCTGTTGCTTCTCCGTGGGGACGTCTCTCGCCAGAGTCTGAGATCGAAGAACGATCGACGAAGATGACAAGCAGGAACGACGCTAACTACGGACCGCAGGCAGTCTCCGAACATCCGTCTGTTATCGAAGGAAACGAAGCGAGAAGACAGCTATGGTGTACAAGAGCTTCAAATAGGTGATGCCCATTACAAAGATAACACGTTGACCTGCATTTTGGGTCCTCGCTTATGGCCGGTTAGCGTAAAATGCAAACTTTGACTCGGATCACCATCTTCCTTGTTTGCCTTCGCTTGTGGCAATGCGTTTGTCCCCCACCGCTGGAAGTATGCTGCCGCCACCGACGACAAGAGAGACAGTCCCTTCAATTGAACAAGAGTAAAGGATCCTCTACCGACAGCCCACTTTGAAGACCATCGTGAGCCTGGTTGCAGCTGAGAGGCAGGGAATGATATAAAGACGCCATCGACCTCGCACACGACATCATCATCTTGTTCACCTTTCCTCGAAGCACCACTCCACTCCTATTGCGGAAAGAAGCCTGCATCAAGATGCTGTTCAGCCGCTTCATTTCCGCGGCCATCGCGCTTGCCGGCGCCGTTTCGGCCTGCCCAGGAATCGACCATGCTCAGGGTCTTGCCCCTCGTAAGGAGGATCACTCTATCCAACCAAGCGGAGGTGACAGCTTGCTTCGCGAGCTCACCTGGGGCGACATCGCTGTAATTGCGACCACGGATATTCACGGTTGGTACCAGGGCCACATGAAGAAGAGCTACCCTGAACCCAACTACTCGGGTGACTGGGGTGATTTTGCTTCGTTCGTCTCGCACATGCGCAAGCTCGCCAAGAAGAAGGGCGTAGATCTGCTCCTCGTAGACTCTGGTGACCTGCATGATGGTGCTGGTCTCAGCGACGGTTATCCTGCTGGTCAAGTCGATGGTCAGACCTCGAATCAGTTCCACGCCAAAGTCAAATACGATCTTTTGAGCGTTGGCAACCACGAGCTGTATAAATACGACGTTGCATGGAACACGCTGCAAGAGTTTGTACCTACAGCAAACGGTCGCTACCTCGGCTCCAACGTCAACATCAGCCACGCTGCTCCTCGCGGTGGCAGTAACGTCACATACACGTACGGAGATCGTTTCGTCAAGTTCCGGACTGATCACGGTCGGAAGGTGACTTCGCTCGGTGTCTTGTTCAACTTCACCGGAGCCGATAGTGGTATCACCGTTCAGGATCCCGCCAAGATGGTTCTTGAGCCTTGGTTCATCGATGCCATCAAGGAGCAGCCGGACGTCTTCCTGATCGCTGGCCACATGCCCGTTCGCAAGGACCAGTTCCCTGTCGTCGTCGATGCCATTCGCAAGGTGCACCCTACCACTCCCATCATGATCCTGGGTGGCCACTCGCACATCCGTGACTGCACTCAGTACGACAAGTACTCGATGGGTGTCGAATCGGGTCGATATCTCGAGACCATTGGCTGGATGTCGATGAATTTTACCAACGATGGACCCACCTTCAGCCGCACCTACATCGACGCCAACCGCCGCAACTACGCCTTCCATGCGGGTCTTGCTTCCAAGCCCAACAAGTTTGATACCGCACTCGGTAAGAAGATCACCAAGCAAATGGACCAGGTCGCCACTGCTTGGAACCTCTCCTACGTTTACGGCACCGCTCCCCAGGATTACTACCTCCAACGTGTGCCCGTCAACGATACCTCTTCGCTCATCAATTTCATGACCAACAAGGTGCTTCCCACCGTCATCTCGACTTCGAATCCTGATCGCAAAGGTGTGCCCAACATTGTCATTGCCAACACTGGATCTCAGCGATTCGATCTGTACGCTGGTGACTTTACCAAGAACGACCAGTACATCGTCTCGCCTTTCACCGATGCGTTCCAGTACATCAGAGATGTGCCCTACAAGTACGCCAGCCAGGTCATCCACAAGCTCAATGGAGACAAGCAGGCGCAAGCCACTAGCCGTCGTCGCGATTTGCATGATGAGAGTGAGAAGGAGCTCTATGCCAAAGGCCACGTCTCGCACATCTACAACCGATGGATGAAGGATCAGCATGTCTACGCCACTGCCAACACCGAGGCAGCTCGCGATCTCGCCAAGCTCGACGCTCGAGCAGCTCAGGCTCAGGCGGAGCGAACTCTTGGCTACGTCACCAAGGATCAGTGCCACGGTGATGGAGACGACACTGTTCACACTGCTATTCCTTTCGCTTCCGTTCCTGATTACGTGCAGTCTCCCGTGACAGGTAATGTGACTGACAACGACAAGATCGATATCATCTTCCTTGATTTCATCGCCAAGAATGTTGTCAGGATTCTCAACGGTGTCCAGACTGAAAAGACCTACTCGCTCGGCGATGTCGCTGCGTACAACCAGTATACCACCCAGGACATTTACCCGCTATACGCCGAGCAGGTCTGGGCCAAGAACACGACATCGGCTTGAAGCAGCATCCCTCTCATCATGTATAGGCTAGACGCCAGCAAAAGATCGTGATGTCGCGGTGGAAGACAAGCCAAAGCCCATTTAAGGTCTGTCTGTGCTATGGTGAAGAAGAGTGCGCTATGAGATGGAATGAAGAACAGAGACAGTGAAACTTGAGCATGATCATGCTGTCTTGAAGTGCGATCAGGTCCGCTGTCAAGTAAGGCGTTAATGAGAAGTACGCACCTACGACGTGCGGAACGCGGGAATTGGAATCAACTCGGCTTTCTCCACACAAATGCCACATTCGCGGTCCCCGTTGCCTTCATTGACAACTTCCCACCGTTCCCTGATCACCAACATTCCCCTTCTGACCACTTCATCTTCACAACAGCCATTTGGCCGTCTATGAACAATGGAGCCGCTTCCCGGCGCCACCAATGCAGGCGCGAGCAGCTCCACCGCCACAAGTGCTGTCAAGAACGCCACGTCTTCATCACCGTCTTCTTCCCAGCCCAACAGCGCCGAACTCATGTTTGCCCTTTCGCAGATCCAGCAACTCATTCCTTTGCTCGACTATCGACCGGGAGGTCTTGCCCATCTTCTGCCAACGCTCCTGACTCCGCTGTTGGTCAGCAATGATGCTTCTTCGGCTGTAGAGCAGATGCAGAGGTATCGTGCGAGTGTAGATCATGCATTTCGCGTAGCTGCCGAGTTGGTGGGAAGAGTCCACGATGGTGGGTCGGTGGGAAATGCGTTGGATCTGGCGGAACGACTTATGCGAGAAGGAGATGGTAAGGCGAGGTTGTTGAGGGTAAGGAGGAAGAGAAGATTGTTCGTGGATCAGGAAAAGGTGTTGGAGGTCAACAATTGGGGTCCGCCAGTTCCTACCAGGGCAACGACGGCGGGCAAGAAGGAGGTGTTGGAAACAAAAAAGCAACAAGCTGATGCCAGTGGGCAAGCGGTAGAGAACTCCGCCTTTCTGCCATCTCAGAACCCACCGAATACGCTCCTCACCTCATCACAACAAAACCTTCCAATACCAACAAGTCCTCAAGCGGTGCAGAAATACCTCTTGGCTCTCCACGATTACCTCAAGACTACCGTCGAGAAAGGTCTAGCCCCACCGAGCATCCCGCTGAAACAGGTTCGAGCGCGGATCATCACTGCTTCTCCGCAAGGGTTTGCGTTGGAGGTGCAAATCGCACACGTGATGAAAGCGTGCATCGAATCGACCTTGACTTTTCCTCCCAGATCGGAGGAACAAGAAGACGCAAGCGAACTGCAGCTGCAAAGCGTTGATCTGGCAACGCTCACGTTGGGCGCAGTAAAGGAATCTATCACCTCAACTACACCTAGCGCGTATCCGATCTTTCGATCCCTGTCAGCAGACATCTTGACGCAGACACAGCGAGCTCTCCCGTCTCCTCCCCCACCAGACCAGACCACTTCACCGTCAAGCGAGGTACAGCCAGCACTCGTATGGACAGCGTATAAACCGATCACCGAACTCATCACACGTCTCATCCTCGCCGCTGCGCAATTGCAAGCTTGATGATCACCACATTTGAACATCGACAAAGTTCTTCAACACAACATTCGGTGAATCTGGTCTGCAATAATGAAATGAAGATCTACTCTTGCTTGTTGGCGTTTGTCAGGGTCTCCTTACTCGACGCTGAACTTGCCGAACTGGCTGAACTCGTGCTCGCGCTTGAACGTCGTCTCTTGGCACTTGCCTCTTTCTCACCGTCAGCCTTTGCACCGCTTCTTTTCTCCCTCTTGTTCTTGCTCTCGCTTCCCGTCTTTTGAATCAACCGCCGACTCGCCTCGACGTACTGGTCCCATCTCTTCTCGAAGCTCTGTGTCAGTTTCGCTGCTACACCTTCACTTCCCTCTACTCGATCCGCCGAGATGGAGATACTGAAATCTCCGCCGTACGAACAGATGCCAATCCCCAAGGTTCCCTTGCCCGCTTGAGGAGGCAATGCTGTCCACCGAACCACCTCCTTCCCTGCCAACTGAATCCTCTGCTTGGAAGGACACGGTACATTGGTCACCACGGCGGTGAAACAAGTCAAGATCCTCTCCGTAACCCACACCGTAGGCCAGCGCAAAACGTTGAACGGATGCTTGGGAAGCAATCCGAACGGGATGGGGAAGATCGCCGGGATTTGACCTGTCAATTGGATGATATGGAAGAAGATTTTCGGCAGCAACGAGTTTTTCAGGATGTTGAGTCGGTTGTGCGTAGTATGCAATCCTCTATGCAACACTTTGACGTCGGTCGAAAGACCTTTTGTCGTAGGCAGGTACGCAATGCCTCCCGTTGAAAGGTTTCGCATCGACCAATCACCAGGTTCCCGAATGGAAATCGGAATCATAATGCCAATCGGTGAAGGCAGGATCTTGTGCGAATAGTGTCGAATCTTGTTGACGAATCCAGGTTGCAAAGGTTGCTTGTCCAACTCGTCATTGATCACATCTGCGATCACAGTGCAGATGATATCATTCACCGTCAAATGCGTACCGATCAAAGGTCGAGAATATCTCTTTCCGCCTTGGACCTTGTCCCAGAGCGTCCCCGGCTGAACGCCTGAGAAAGCTTTCGAGATCAGCTTGACATCCGCCAATGTGAAAGATTTCGATACACTAAACTCCTTTTCCTCTTTTCGCGGCCCATCGTAACTAGCCGTAACGTATCGCTGACGCCAAAAGGTGGTGAGGAAGAAGAAACTCGTGGAAAAAGCCATGGTAAAACACCCTGCCAAATCCGTCAATAATCCCACGAACCAGCTCGTCCAATACAAGACTATCATGACCAACTGCAACGCAATGGTGCCGTGGAATCGATCCAATCCAGCAAGCTTCTTGTTCATCCTCGACGGCAAGGCTTTGCCCTGCTTTGCATCGCTCAACAATTGCGCGCCGTCGGACATCATGCTCTCGAGTTTTGGACCGAGCGAAGTGATGAACAGCTGACTCATGATGAATCCTTGGCCGTCAGCAAGCGTGTGATGACCTCTGATGACACAGGCGCCCTTGGAACCGGTGGTTTCGTCGACAAAGTTTTCCAGTACCGCCGCCTCCCATAAGGGTCGAGAGTAGTCCCATCCTCTCGCGATGAATTCCGATGCAAAAGATTCCAATTCTCTCGTACCTGCGTTGCCGGGTAGGGTGTACGCCTGCATGTGATGATCGAGGTCGAATCCCTCGTCGTCGATGAATACAGTGCCGTGGAAGAAGCGTCCTACATCGGCAAGTTTCTGCGTATATTTGGGGAAGGAGCCGAGCTGTTTTTGCATCGCTTCCTTGAGGTCGGCCAGCTTGGGCGGCTCTTTGAACGTATAAGTAGCGGTGCAGACGGGGTTGAAGGAGCTGATGCCATCCATGAGCAACCACATGTTGTCGATACCACCGATCGCATTGACGCGGCTAAAGATCTCCCATTGCAAGAGACGCTCGATGTAGTCTGCAAAGCTGATCGTCTGATTAGCGATTCGTTCCAAGATGCCACCTTTCGGCTGCGCGGCAGCGAGCTTGTGGAGAGCATCTTCGGTGCGCTCTGCTACATTATGGATAGCTCCACCGAGAGTAGGCGTGTTGTATCCGGAAGCCCATGGGCTCTCGTCGAGGGCCGAGACGATGCCCGGGAAGAGGGGGAAGAAGGCTTTGCTTGCAGCTGGTGGCGTGGCAGTACCGTCAACGAGATTCTCCTGACCAATAGCGTTGCCGTTGGAGATACCGTTCATTCGAGCAAAGCGGGAAGAAGATTGAATCTTCGGACTAGCCTTAGGGCTGCTGAATTTGACTGACTTGGTGGCATCTGTGTTGGAAGAAGAGATGGTGCCGGAGCCTTTCACTTTCGCTGCTGGAGAGGCAGCGTCAAAGCTACCTGATGCTGTTGTCGACATGATTGCGAGCGACTGGACGGACAATACTCAACAATCGTGGTGGAAGGGACGATGGCTGCTTTGATCTTCAATCTTGCGATGAAAGCGAAAGGGGAAACTCTTTGTGACAGCCTTGGTGTGCATGAAAATCAATCAGAGAATGTGAATGATAAAACGTCATCGACTCAATTTGTGGAGAAATTCTGCGAAAGTGTTAGACTTCCTCATGAATGGATTGTACGAAAAATCAAAGGCCGAGTTCCGTGTCGAGGCTACATTGCACTCAGGCGCGTTGTTGGTGTTCTCATGTGTCCCGGTCTATCGTTCTTCCCATCCGTCTCTACTCAGGCCACAATCGCTATCTCGAGCGGTTGTACCTCCGCTCTATCGACTAGCAATCGGCACCTCTGGGAATCGTCGGAGGACGGCTTTGTGCTTGCAGAGAAGATTGCACCGTTCTCACTCCAAGCGACACAGACAAAGACACAGACACAAACTCGAGAATGCCGGCGCCAACAGCTGCTGCATCCCTAGCAGCGGACGACAAGGCAGCACTCAACGACAAAGATAGGAAGCCCGCCGATTCGGCAACTCAGACGCCCAAAGATGTCAGCACGCCGTTGCCATCCACATCCGGCGCAACAGGGTCCACTGCACCTGCCAACGAGGCTTCGGCCGGTAGCGTCTTCAGCAGTCCCGACATGACAGCTGCTGTGCTCGCTTACCTTCAACGACGTGGCTTCGATCGTGTAGAAGCTGCCTTCAAAGCCGAACTCGATGCATTGGCTTCTGGTGCAACCGCTGAGCAAGCAGCCGCCGCTGCTGATGTACTAGGTCGTGCTCCCACTGTGGGACTCGAAGACCTTGCGTCCAAGAACGCGCCGCGTACAACGGCTGAGAAAGACGGAGACAAGGACAAGGACGGAGTCGATGGCTCGAACAAGGACAAGGCCACCACAGCCGCCGTGGCGGACGTAGATATCACCTTTGCTGAGGATGGCGATGTCTCCGCGGCCGCGACGCAAGCACTCCTTCTTGACCCGACCGATCGTGCGAGAGGTTTCGCCATGCTCAAGTCTTGGTGCCACGGCAGTCTCGACATCTACCAACCTGAATTGCTACCCATTTTGCTTCCACTCTTTATCCACTCCTTCCTAGATCTGGTTCTGATCGGTCACGGTCCTGCTGCTTCGGCTTTGTACACTGCCCATGCCGGCTCGTTCCTGCCTACCCACACCGCATTGCTCTCTCAGATCCGCTCACTGGCCCTTCCATCGCACATACAGTCCGATCCGCTGGCACAGCGCTTCCGAACAGAGCGTTACGTTGTCAAGATGTCCAACACCGTCTTCAGTCTTCTCCTGGGCTGGCTAACAGATGGCGGCGGGCCCGTCTCTGGCTCTGCCAATGCCATCGAAGAAGCTGAAGGACCAGCGAGGCGTGGGAGAGAGGCGATGCTCAAAATCATCAACGAACGATGTCGGATTCAGGTGCTCAAGGCTCAGCCTTACCAGATCGACGCCGCCGTGCTAGAAGAAGGAACCGGCCTGACCGGTGCTGGTCCCACTTACTCCAGCATGACCACGAGCGCATCCGGTCGTAGTCGGATCCACGCTTCCCTGGCGAAGAATGCAGTCTCGGATGGCGACGCTCTGGCGGAATTCAATGCAAAGGCGGCTGGACCTCAGCTTAAGCTTCATCCGACCGTCCCGCTGACCGAAAGGCTAGAGACCGAGGTTCAGAAGGAATTGCAGGAGGTCGAACGACGTGAAAAGGAGACCGTGGCTGCCGTACAGGCAGATGAAGCAAAGAGCAAAGATGACGAAGCCTCGACGACAAACACCGCCAGTGCAGGAGGGACACAGGAGGATGGAGACGCTGCTAATGCAGGAGCTCAATCGCAAGACGGCGACGCAACCATGCAGGATGCCGCCTCGACCACTGGGCCAGGCGAAGAGGGAGGAGAGGCTGGGTCGAGGGCGAGAACAGCGTCCATTCGTCCATCTGAGCCACCATCGTCTGCCAGAGGGACTGCTCAGCCGACAAGCGCAGCGGAAGCATCTGCCAACGGGGCGGGAACCTCGGGCCCCGACTTTTCGGTCGGACTGCTGGCAGCCAGCATCACCGATCTTCCACCGCAAGCGCCCACCTTCCGCACCGTCGATGTCAAGCGCGAGGTGCAGCGCATTCGTGACGCGCGTAAACGCATCCGTCTGGATCCATCGGTGCTCAACGGATCGAGCACCACCTCATTCGCTTTCACCTCGGGTGTGCGCGACCCCGCCGTCAATGCTTTGGGAGAACAAGGCGCCAATGCAGCACGCGTGGCTGCTTTGCCTTCCGTTTGTGCCTACACTTTCCACGATGCAGACGACGGCATAACTTGTTCCACCTTCTCAGACGATATCACGCTCATGGCCGCCGGATTTGAAGAATCGTTTGTACAAGTATGGTCGCTCAAAGGGGAAAAGCTACGAGGTTTGCGTGGCAATCCAAACCTGTCATCCGTTCGAGACAGTCGAACGCTGGCAAAACAACGCGAAACTGAGGGTTACTCCACCCGCAGACTGATCGGTCATTCCGGTCCCGTTTACGGTGTAGATTTCGATCCCGTCGGAGGATCCGCCAGCGCGCCTCGCCATCTTCTCAGCTGTTCGGCCGACTCGACCGCACGTCTATGGAGCTTGGATACGTACAGCGCACTGGTCTCGTACCGAGGACATCAACATCCTGTGTGGGATATCAAGTGGTCACCCATCGGAACCTACTTTGCCACCGCCAGTGCCGACAAGACCGCTCGTCTATGGAGTACGGAACGGATCAACCCGCTGCGAATGTATGCTGGACACTTGTCCGACGTTGATTGTCTCACGTTCCATCCCAACTCGCTTTATCTGGCAACTGGATCGAGCGATCGAAGCTGTCGGTTGTGGGACGTACAACGCGGAGCCTGCGTTCGACTCTTTGTAGGACATCAATCGCCGGTCTCGTGCCTTCGCATTAGCCCCGATGGAAGATACTTGGCATCTGCAGCCTCTGGAAATGGAACTGCATCTCAATTCGCCGGAGTGGACGGAATCGATCCGATCTCGACCGGAAACAATTCGAACGATGTCTCGATCTCTTTGTGGGATCTGGCATCTGGTAGGAGGATCAAGAAAATGTGGGGACACAGCGAGAGGATCTATTCGATGGATTTCTCTGCTGATGGATCGTTGTTGGTCACCGGAAGTGCCGACTGTAGTGTCAGATGTTGGGATGTTCGAAGTGTAGGTGGAACACGAAAGGCGGGCAGTAAAGGATCGTTGGAAGCGCAACAGTTGGAATCTGCCCTGTCGACTGCAACAACAACAGCAGCAACAGCAGCGGCTCCAACAGTGTCACGGTTGACACAATCAGGTTTGGCTACCGCAAAAGCCGCTTCGGCAGGCGCAATGGGTACAGCAGATTTGATCAACAGTAGCGCCGATTGCGTAGCTACTTTTCATACGAAACGAACCCCGCTCTTGGACGTCCATTTCACCCCACGAAATCTCTGCCTCGTAGCAGGCGTCTATGAGGATTGAATTGTTCGACCAAAGCTTATCCTGTAATGCGTTCTTGCAATGCTCCAACTTGTGCTCTGCCTCCCGTTGTTTTGTGTTGCGTGTGTCCACTGTGCTCTGAAAAAAAAAAAAAAAAAAAGCGCGGAGACTCAAGGACAATCAGCGGCCCTCGGCCCAGAGGCTGACAGTCTTGCTCGGCATGGAAAGCCAAAATATCTGACTCCCAACCGGGGACCGGAAAAAAATTGCACTGAAGGGGAATCGAACCCCTGCCTCTTGCTAAGGCGTACTGGACGCTGTGTGCCCCCTTGAGAAATGGAAGGCAAGAATTCTACCACTGAACTATCAGTGCCACGTGATATTCGCGAGAGTTGTTCAGGTGTATATGAACATTAGGACCTGTGTCGATCTGTTCTTTTAGGGCTGATCCTCTACCGGCCCTTCACAGTTTTTCCTGCGAATGAAGACCACAGACTCATAATTTGATGCTGGATTGGATCAGCAGTAGCGTCGATCGATCATGTCAAGGCGATTGAGACATTTGAGAAAGGCGATGTTGGTATGAGAGCATGATGGGTCCAAGCTGCGATAGTGAGGCTCATTCTCTTGTTTGTTCATCTGGAAAGGGAAAAGAGGGGGAGCTCGGGCCTCCTGGTTTTTCGGATGTGATGCTGCTGCTGACGATGATGGTATGCCTGCGCGATCGTCTTGCTTTCCTGCCTTTAGCGTGCAGCGACCACGCACACACACACGCACAAGAGACGGAGAAAGATGGTCAACGCGTCTCGAACAGATTGTGATCCTTATTTCTCAAAAGCGGTGTATTCGAGCTGGTCGCGAGTTGCAGCGATTTCAAATACGTAAATAGAACAAATTCGAAACCAACACACGTCTGGATTTGAAAAGCGGTGAAATGTGATCACAAGGTTGAAATCAGTGATAAGAAAATGCGAATGCATCGTCGAATGCAAACCAGCTTCTCTCTTTTCTCTTCTTTTGAATTTCACCTCGACCTCGGCTCGACTGCCCTAATATGGTCTCGACTCGGCGTGTGCACAGCTTGGGTCTGCGTGTGATTGGATTGTTTCTCGCGCCGGCACACACGCAGGCAGACACACATGACACTGGCACTATTTTGCTAGGAAAGCTGCCCCTCTCGCTACTTTGCTTGCTGGCTGAATCGCGTCCTGTTTCGCTTGCCCCCTCCTCCCTGGCCTTTGGAAGCGATACAGCGATGCTTGCCAAACCATCACACCTCCAAAGGATAGAAAAAAGAAAAGAACAAGAAAAAAGAGAAATAGGAATTGCCGACACACGAAACCAACAGCAGAGGGCAGAGTACAACTACTCGAGTCAAATGACTGACTGACTGAATTGCCAACTGCGAATGGCGATTTGCGATTTGCGATTTGTTTGGCTGCTGTTGCTAGTTCAAAGGCTCAGCCATTTCTCGGTATTTGGCTCTGCTCGCCATCGCAATCCGAGTCTATCATCAGCTCAGCGCTGCTCATCATCATCATCCACCTCTTCGCACCATCATCCCTTTTTTTCTCCTTTGACCTTGGCTGGTGTCTGCTGTTGTCACCTACTTTTCCTGCCACGCAACTCTCTTGCGACGCACACACACCGATCTGGCTTTGGTACTTGCCATCTTCTTTCTTTCGATCCGTCTCGAGTCGAGTTTCTGTTCAGTCACGCGTCCACGTTGAGGCCTCTCGCGTTGCCTCTTTCAAAACCATCTCTCGATTCGTATACGACCTCCTCGACGCTCTCGTACAGCGCATCACCCAGTCTTCGCATCACTGCCTGGTCGAAGAGGCATCAACTCGAGCTTCTTCCCACGAACTCAGACGGCACGCCTACCTTCTTCCGGTGTTGACGACTTTTCAGCGCGCCCGTCTTTGCATCAGCGCACCCGTCGTTTGCTTCGGCCAGCTCAGCATCGCCAGATCGTACTCTAGCGTCATTCGCTGTGCTTCGACTCCTCTACCCGAGGAAGCTTCTCTTGGACATCTTTTATTCGCGTAGCATCCGCGAGCAGAACAGCCCGTTTGGCTTCTTTCCTTGTCCGTAAGTATTCGCAAGCCGGCATTGCAATCGAAATCACCTATCGGGTACTGCAGAAGATCGGAATCGACACAGGCAATCACGAGAGCAGGATGGCTTTTTCTTCTCCTCAGCAAAAGCATGCATCGCCAGAAACGTATCCAAGGCTGCATTGTCCGTCGCATTGCAATTACGCAATTTTCCAGCCGTCTTGAACTTGTGACGGCCTCGTCCGCCTTACATCAAGCGCAGGATCAGCATATTATGCCTTCCGCTTACAATCACACCATGCCTAGACATCGGAAAGCTCGTTCGATTGGATCATACCTTTGCGATCAATATCTGCTTCACTGCAATGGCTCTGTCCTTTGCTTGCCTCTCAGCGCTCACCGAACTGACAACCAACCATTCTTTTTTATTCTGTTCCTCGTCCTCCTCATTCGACTTTGACATCCCTGATCTCTGTTGGCAACCGTGCTCGTTGCGAATCCGCATCCTTATATGCACCTCACTCGCATCCGACCACAATCGCGTCCATGCACCTCTCAGGCCGCTCTCACATTCAGCACAATGGCCGACAACACGACCCCCGAGGTCGATCTCGACAATGTCATCGACCGTCTCCTTGAGGTGCGAGGCTCGCGTCCCGGCAAGCCCGTCCATCTCGAAGAGTACGAGATCAAGTATCTCTGCTTGAAGGCGAGAGATATCTTTATCAATCAACCCATCCTTCTCGAGCTCGAGGCGCCCATCAAAATCTGCGGTGACATTCACGGACAGTACTACGATTTGCTACGCTTGTTTGAATACGGTGGCTTCCCACCCGAGGCAAATTACCTCTTCTTGGGAGACTATGTCGACCGTGGCAAGCAATCGCTCGAGACCATCTGCCTCTTGCTCGCATACAAGATCAAGTACCCTGAAAACTTTTTCATCCTCCGTGGCAACCACGAGTGCGCCAGCATTAATCGAATTTATGGCTTCTACGATGAGTGCAAACGTCGCTTCAACATCAAGCTGTGGAAGACATTCACCGACTGCTTCAACTGCCTTCCCATTGCCGCCATCATTGACGAAAAGATCTTCACCATGCACGGCGGCCTTTCGCCCGACTTGCAGAGCATGGAGCAGATTCGTCGCGTCATGCGTCCCACCGACGTTCCAGACACCGGCTTGCTCTGCGATTTGCTCTGGTCCGATCCCGACAAGGATATCTCGGGTTGGTCCGAGAACGATCGCGGCGTCTCGTTCACCTTCGGCCCCGATGTGGTCTCCCGCTTCCTCCAAAAACACGACATGGATCTCATCTGCCGAGCGCATCAAGTCGTCGAGGATGGCTACGAGTTTTTCGCGAAACGTCAATTGGTCACACTCTTCTCGGCGCCCAACTACTGTGGAGAATTCGACAATGCAGGCGCAATGATGAGCGTCGACGAGACGCTCCTCTGTTCCTTCCAGATCCTCAAACCAGCGGAGAAGAAGCAAAAGTACGCATATGGCGGCATCAACATGGGCCGCCCCGTGACGCCACCGAGGAAGCAAAAGAAAAAGTCGGACGGCAAGTGAGCGGGCGTCAGAGCTTTGAGCGAGGGCGCGGCGCTGGAGTCAAGGAGATGAGGAGAGATAGAACCACGCTTGGTGATTTGAGGACAAGCAAAATGAGGAGGAGGAGTATGGGTCTTAGTCAAGCCTCGACGTTGCTCTCATCATTCGAGTACGGGTGCGATCTTGGCAGAGCACATCAAAGAGTAGCGCAGGCATCTACGACGAGCATTTCGAGTCAGCTTGCTCCCCGATCCCCTTCGTGGCTCGGCTCGATCACGATGTCAAATCATTCCTCGATCGGTTCCAGCAAGACTCTCAGTGACGGCGGCATTGGCTTCATGTTTGGCGCAAGGCCCCTCGTCGCCATTACACGGGGAGCCTGACATCTGACGGCGCGTGAACTGCCTCAACCGACCGCACGGTCACGAGTTGGTGCTCAACACGTGCGCTAAACCTTTCGCGCACATACCTTGGCAGATTCTGTCTGCCCGTCAATTCGTCGTTTTACGTCCAGTCTGCTCTAGGCCTAACCTTCCGTTGCCGACGAGCAATGTCTTCTTCTAGGCTCCGCTTGCCCCACATGTGCACCTTGCTCTTGCCCTCTTTCTCTTCACTCTAGTTTCACGGTCGTCACTCTCCCGTTCTCAAGCTTCTTCACGTCTCTCTTTGACCCCAATATCCCACCTCACTTTTTTCCGCCCATCTCATCTGCCAACTTTGTCCTTCTTCTCGTTCTCCTTTGATACGACCACGCCCACGTTGCAATTTTGTGAATCCTGATTTCGGCTTTCTCCGCTAGAACTTGGCCTCTCTTCATTATGGATCTTGGAGCAGCTCATGCGCGAGAGTGAGAGTGTTCAGGGAATTGTCGAGTCAAGCATGGTGTGAATGATCAGAGACGAGAGAGAAAGAACATTTTTTGGCATTGCGATGTGCAGGATGATGTTCGAGTGAAAGCTGTTAACTTTGCATGTGACTTCTAGGATCAAACGAGGAGGGAGAAGGGATTATTTGGCTGCATTGCCACTTCGATCTTTGACCCAACCAGCTGCCTGGTTGGCCACTTTAGGACCCAGACCGGCTTTCGATGGGTCGGTTGTGGAAGTACCAATAGGACCCCAACCTGGAGCGTTGGATTCGACGTTTTGCTGCCATCGAGAAATCAACGATGACACTCCTTTAAAACGTTCTTCTTCGCCACCACCTGCGGTAGTACCGTTGGTGAAACCTGTACGACGAAGACTCGGATCATGGTTTCGACCATCGTGTTCATCGTCATTGGTGTGAAGACGCGTGGTCGAAGCAGCAGGTAAAGCCGAGTTCTTGACAATCCCTCCTTTGGCTGCTGCTGCCGATTGCGCTGCTTCTCTTTCCCACGGTTTCAAGCCAGAGGCATGGGTGGTTGAAGACGAGGCTCCGCGCAGGTGCGCCCCTTTGTGCGGTCGGATCGGTGTAGGTCGCTTAGGCTGGACCACCACAGGCTCCAATGCACCATCGCCGCTAGAAGAATTAGACCCGTACTGCTGCTGTCGCTGTGCGACAATGTTCGAAGGCTTGGCCGCGACAGCCGGTGCCGCCGAGTCGTCAGTTGCAGCATGGACACTGGGCTGCCGTTGGAAAGAGATACTGTTGAAGCGATCTTTGACCGAATCGATGCTTGCAGATTGAACAGCGGATCCGGACGAGGATTCAGCAGGAGAGGTCGCCACGTCTACCAAGTGTTTCTCCTTGACTTTAGCGGGTTGCACTTGCGTCGAATTAGCAGGGTTCCATCTCTCGGCAATGCTGGAGAACGAAGATGACTTGGTCGGTGTTTCAGTAGTCGTTTGCATCACGTCCGGCTTCTCGTTCTGGTTCGCGATCCCACCACTCGGATTTGGAACGACTCCCGCTTGCAAGTTAGGCTTGGGCAAGGACCTCATCTCCATCTCGTCTTCTTCATCATCGTCGTCCCATGCCGGCGCTTTGATCTTGGCGATTGAAGGCACGGGCGAGGTTGATACCTTTGCTTCCTCCGGCTCCTGCTTCCCGTCTTGCCTCTGATCTTGCTTCTCCCCGACAAGCGCGTCGTCGGCCGGACCGCGCAGCAGCGCCTCGAGTTGATCTTGCGCCTGTCGCGCTGCTTCATCCAGCTGCTCTGCTGCTGAAGCGTCTGTAACCGGCGAGACGAGCGAATCAGCTGCAGGAGACTTGAGTGCAGCCGGCCCAGCTTCGCCTGGACTGAGCGCCGAGGAGTATGAAATAAGACGTTCGGCAGCAGTGGGCGAGTCGACGGCGTCCACCAACCAAGACGGCGCTTTGACGCGACCAGGCACGATGCGCGGACGTTCCGGTTTGCTCGGCTTTCCATTGACGCTAGACGCCTCTGGCTGCGTCTGAGCTGCCGAGGGACGAGCAAGGAAAGTCGACAGTCGGTCAGCGGAGAGACGTGGAGGCAGCGAGGGTCGTTGAGCAACAGCCTCTTCCGGCTTCGCAGGCTCGTCTTCGTCTGACGAAGGTTCATCGATCTCATTTTCTCGTCCAGCAGCAGCAGCAGCGTCAGAAGGCTTGCTGGCCGATGCACTGCTGCTCGAAGCCTTTGGCTGCGTAGCGTAAATTTTTGTCTCGATTTCCTCGGCTTCAGCCTCAGCAGCAGGCTGGTCGTCTTCCTGATCAGATACATCTCCGGTGAGCCAGTCTTTGGAGGCTGGCGCCTTTCTGACCGACGCTGCCCCTGACGTCTGAGGCTGTTGCTCCTTCCCGACACGTTCGTGCGCGATGACCGAAGGCTGCCAACGATTGTACAGACTGCCAGAACGACCTTTGGAATTGCCATCACCGCTCGAAAAGGCAGAGATGGTTGCAGATTTGTCGAGCGGTGTCCTGCCCGAACCAGGCTTTTGCGGCTCGAAAGGTCGCTCAAACCTGCCAGCCATAGCACCCACGCTTGCACGGTTGGTCAGGCCAGGCACGTTGACGTGAGCACCGCTCGATGCATTTGCTGGTGCGCTTGTGGATGTTGACGCTGGAATGGCTGAGCTCGGCGAGCTGGACGTCGGCACGGCGTATCTCGCATCCAGGTCTTCCAAGCTTGGGAAACGGTCGGCGAGCTCGTCACGGGGTGTGCCGCTCTTTTGAGCAGACGGAGGGCGTGGTCCATCTTTGATAGCCGAAGGGAGTGGAGATGCAATGGGACTCGGAGCCATACTGAAGCCAGGAAGAGCAGGGCTGTGCCGAAGCGGTGACAGCGCGGGTGAAGGTGCATCTGACGAAGAAGCACGGAGCAGATTCTTGTCGATCGCTCGTTCAGAAAGATTGCCGACATTGCCACTTGCTTCCGGCGACATCGCAGAAGGACTAGGGCGCTTTGGGAGCACTGGCACGTTCGCCGAGCTAGCACTCGTGGGCGCTGAAGGTGCGAAGGAGTCTCCGAAGCCCTCGATCAGAGGACCTGTCTTAGCCGACGGGGGTTTCGTATCGGGCACGCTCCACGATAAACCGCTCTTGGTCGTGGCCTCAGCTGCTGCTGGTGCCGGAGAGCTGCTCTTGATCAGATCCACATCAAGCCTCCTCGATGGCGAGTCGGCGTGTTCTGCAGGTGCCTTCGTGGGACGACCGCGACGCATGGGAGTGATGCTTTGTGCCTGCAGCTCGAGCTCCCGCGCTTCGGCCCTCTCTAATTCCTTCTTGGATGGGCCCATGGATACAAGGCTGGCGTCGATGCCTCCTGTGGGCCTGGATTTGGTCGGGAGAGGCGGGAGGTCGGATGTGGTGGATTTGTTCGCGCTGCTGACGAGGCTGGGAAGAGGGGCAGCAATCTTGCCGCTGGCAGCGGCCGAAGCGTAGTGCAATGCAGTCTGTGGAGGACGCGTGCCGAGGATCTGGTGGACATTGATGATGACCTGGTCGATAGATGGGCGATCCGTACTCTGTTCCTTCAGCATCGAGTGGATGAGCTGCTTGATCCTGTCGGAATAGACAGGCTGAGTTGGGATTCGATACTGGACGTTCAAAATGGCCAAAGGTCCGCCGCCATTCTCTTCGAAGGGGGTCGTGTAATAGCAGAGCTTATAAAGGAGCACTCCGAGAGCCCAAATGTCGGCCTTCTCGTCAATGACACGGCGCTGGTAGACGTCGACCATCTCGGGAGCTCTGTACTGCAAGGTTGTGTGCTTGTTGAGATCACCCTCGACGCGTTTGACTTCGTCCATGCTCTTAGCTGGCTTACGTGAGAGCACAGGTGCAGCGGAGCCAAAGTCGCAGAGCTTGAAGGTCGCCTTCAGATTGGACGATGTGGAACGGGAGCCCGGAATGGTGTTTGGGTCGGTCGAAGGAGCCATCAGAATGTTTTCGACCTTGAGATCGCGATGCATGAGAGGTGGATCGAGGTGGTGCATGACAGCGACACCCGCACACACATCGCCAAAGATCTTGAGTACCTCCTCTTCTCTGAGTCGATCGCGTAAGCGAGCATTCATGAGGCTGATGATTCCACCTCCGGAGCAATACTCCATCAGAATGAAGATCTCGTATCCACCGCCTTGTAGGGATGTAGCAGAAGCTTCTATGAAATGGACAATGTTGGCTTGATTGCGTAACAGCTTGTGTACCTCTACCTCTCTCCTGACATCAGCAAGGGCAGCTTTGTCCGGCACGGCCATCCTCTTGAGCACGTGGACCGTTTCGCCACGCTCAGCAGTAGCGCTGTTGGCCATGGATGCGCTCACGGCGCCTGTCACGGAGGATGGCATCGGAATAGGCTGAGAGGTGGTGACGAGGTAGACATGGGCGAAACCGCCTTCCGACAGATAGCGCTTGACGGTGACGGTGATGTTGCCGACCTTGACCCTGGTGCCTGGAGCCAGAGTACCTTTGTACGGCTGCTGATAGGCACCTGCCATGGGCGGCATGGCTTGGTGTTGCTGCTGCTGCTGTTGTTGTTGCATCTGAGCATATCCAGAAGGAGGCATCGAGGTGCGCTGACCGGCGTGTCCGTGGGATTGAGCCTGGTAAGCTGGGCCATATTGCGACATAATGACGCCGCTGCGGTGCGATCGGCCCCCGCGAATGGCACTTTCAGCCGGGTTGTGTATGCGCCCTTGAGTGGTGATGCGGTCGAGCCTTTCCGACGGTCAGGGGGTCCTGTGTGGAGTTGAAGAGAAGGGGCTTTGAAGTCAATGGGCTGATCCGACTCGGCTCGTGAATCTGCAGGTCTCTCGGTCCCCTCTCTTGATATCGTTAAGCAGAGCCTAGGCGAGAGCCTGTGTGAGCAAGTTTGTGTGTGTGTGTGAGTTAGGATGTGTGTGTATGTCTCGTTTAGTGTGCGTCTGTGCGAGCGTCACTTTCATTATGCAGCTCGGCATTTGTTCCAGTCTAACATTCACTTCCACTCATTTTCAGGCTTCCAGAGCAAGTGGGTATATAAATGCTAACAATCTTTGATCTGTCACGTGAGCATTGATAGTGTAGGGGTATCATGAGTCGTTGCCACTCATCGCCTGTACAAGGCGTGACTACCGATTCGACTCGACCGGGGTTCGAGTCCCCGTCAATGCAATCTTTTTTGGCTTGATCAATGGGTTCTCTGTTAGGTCCAGATGGTGCGCTCACAACGGAGCCGAAGTGCGCGGGTTAACCTCCAGGGTCGTCCAGATCTTCCCATCCAATGACTCCTTCATCCTCATCCTTTTTTCCCTCGCGACAACGAGGATCTCGACATCTCAGCAACATCTCATCCCGTCACCACATCTCCTTTTAGACTCACTGATCATGTCGGAAGGTACGCTCTCGCAGTGGACGCGGTCTGGTCACGATGCGCTCGCGTCTGAAGGATACTGACATGAAGAGATGTTTTTTATGCACGGCAACTTCTGGCGCTCTACAGTGGACCGCAACGAAGACAATTCGCACTACGTCGAGAACTTTGATCGCGACGCCATGTCGCAGGACCGAGCTCGCTCGCGCTCGCCAGTCGCTGGCGGCGCACCTTCGTCCGATCGCAGAGACAGAGACCGATCCGATCGGGCCGACCGTCCCCGCAGCTTCAACGATCGCGCCGTGGCATCGCACCAGGCTGCCACGCATGCTTCAAGAAAGAGTCAGAAGAACTGCAGGGTCTACGTGGGAAACTTAAGCTACGGCGTCAAGTGGAACACGCTCAAGGACTTCATGAGGGAGGGTGGGTAGTTATTGCGTGGTCTCCGACATTGCTTTATTATTGAATCGCCTTGAGGTCTAGGCAGCGAATGATGACTTGCTGGACGACACGAAAGAGATGCCAGCATCGCGACGTGTCGTTGGCATTTTAGTGGATCAGGCTGGTCGGAGAAAGCGAAGAAAACTCAGAGTAGCGGATGGATTGCTGATTGGGAAGGTTTTTTTGCGCTTTTATCCTTGGTCGGGCTACTGTGGGCTCTTTGTATGGCATACGAACCATGTTTACATTCGCCGTTCGTCACTTGGCTCGAACATTCCATCTCGCACACGCGACGCACGCACGATCATATCTACAGCTGGCAACGTCGTTTTCTCCGAGGTTCTCACTCTTCCCAACGGAAGCTCCAAGGGATGCGGGTATGTACTGGGATGCTTGCGCTGATTTGACGTCAGCATTTACGGTCTTGATCTGACTCGACGCTTTCTTGGCTCGTGCTCGTTGCGACGACAACAGTATCGTCGAATACAGCTCGCCTGAGGAGGCACAGAAGGCCATCAGCGAAATGACCAACAAGCAGCTTGAGGGTAGACAGGTCTTTGTTCGCGAGGTGCGTCTGTTCCGAAACGCTGCATGTAGCTCGAGGTGGATCTCAAACACTGACACTCTTACTTTCTGTTCGTCACCCAAACAGGACCGTGAAGACGAGCCTCGCTACGGTGGTGCTGCGGGTGCTCCTCCTCGCGGTGGTGGACGCGGTGGCTTTGGCGGGCCCGGCGGCCGAGGAGGCTTTGGACCTCCCGGACGAGGCGGCTTCTTTGGCGGACCTCCTCCTCCTTACGGCGGATTCGGCGCAGGTGCACCGACCCAGCTGTTTATCACCAACCTGCCATACGACGTGAGCTGGCAGGATCTCAAGGATCTGTTCCGATCGGCAGGTAACGTGACGCGAGCCGATGTCAACATGGGTCCCGACGGACGCTCCAAGGGAACCGGAGTGGTGGCTTATTCCAACTCGAACGACGCTTCCAATGCCATTGCCATGTACCACGGCTACGATTTCCGCGGACGCATGCTCGAGGTGAGGCTGGACAAGTTTGCAGGTGCTCCTCCCATGGACCCATACGGTCGAGGAGGATACGGACCCCCGCCTCGTGGTGGTCGCGGCGGCTTCGGTGGTGGGTACGGCGGCCGAGGCGGTTACGGAGGTCGAGGTGGCTACGGCGGTGGCTACGGTGACCCATACGGTGGCGGATATGGTCACGACCCCTATGCCGGTGGTTACGGAGGCGGTTACGGTGGAGGATACGGCGATCGTCACGGGGCAGCGGGTGGATACGGAGGGCGCCCTGTTGGACCTGCGGCTGCGCGTGCGCCAGCTCCGCCTGCTGCGCCTTCGCAGCAGATCTTTGTCAAGAACCTGCCTTGGTCGACATCGAACGAGGACTTGGTGGAGCTTTTCCAAACGACGGGCAAGGTGGATGAGGCGGAGATCGTCATTGAAGGAGGACGAAGCAAAGGCTGCGGTGTCGTCCAGTTTGGCACGGTGGAGGATGCCGAGACGGCGATTGCCAAATTCAACCAATACGTGTACGGTGGAAGGCCGCTGGACATTGAGTTCAACCGTCGCTGGACCAACTTCCGCACTGGCGGCGGTGGCGGCGGCAACAGCGGCGTCAATGGTGGCAACGATGGTGATGCTGCTCTCGGAGAGGCTTCTGGGCGGGAGGCCGAGAGCGGCGATGCACCCGTGCCCATGCAGGGCTAAGCGTGCCTTGCGAGCTTGGACAGACTGCCAATATGTCGAAATATTCAAGTCACCACACCTGCTGAGCTAGCCACCATGATGTGGACTCACCTGCTTTGCAGTAGTCAATGTAATCATACGATCCATCATACGATCCATCGCCGCCATCTCGCCCAAATTACGAAGTGCTGGCTGTGAGCTATGAATCGTGACAAGAGAGTCGTGAGTGTGTTAAGGTGATCGGAATGATATCCGGTTGTAGTTGCATCGATCGGGTGTTTTCCGAACCAAGCTCGAATTAACAAAAATTGTTCTTCTGTTAGTTTTTTGGTGTTTAATCGATCAACTTGAAAGCCCTTGAAATTCGAAGCAAAGCGCTGGCTGCATCATGACGTGCGTCTGAGATTCGCCCACATCGGTGCGCCTGTTGAATGCGACTGCAATCACGGAGTGAATTCGTTCTTGCTTTTGATTCGCATTCGGAATACCGAATCATGGAAGAAATTACAGCACGCAGAACGCAGCTCACAGCAGCACAGAGCTTGGCTTGCCTGAAGGGAAGCTAGCCACGTTTTCGGTTGCAAACGAGTCTTGGGTGTCACCCTTGAGCTGTCTTTGCTGGAAGCATCACTCGATGCAGCCGATCCAGCTCATCAAAACTTATCGATCGGCCTCATTGTACAACGCAGCGTGCATGCCAGGTGGTACAATCAGAAGCAGGTGGGACGGAGGAGCACGCTGTCCCTTGTTAGAGTGCGCTGCTCGACGCATCTGCTCATAACCACAGAGTGCGGACAAGGAGATCTGGATACGAAGCTGTGGAATCAAAGCATGCTGGCTGTCGACGAGTAACTTAGCAGATGAATGGCAAATCTGTCAGTGTCGGAGAATGTTTTCGCGACAAAAGAGGCATCATTGCGCACCTCGTGCATCCCAAAGACAAACCCTTGAGTGCGACTACAGTAGTTGTTGTAGGACAGAGCTCAAGTGCAGACAAATTTGACCGACTTGCACCAACTCAAATTTCCAGGGTGCACGCTCCATGTTTTGCCGATCCAAAGTGCTCAACTTCCAAAGCAGTCTGAGTACGCTGCACTGCACACGCACAAGTCACAGATCGACGCTCATTCTTCTTGAGGCCGCTCCTTTTTTTCGCTGCTGGCATCGCCAATCGTATATTAACTATCTGGCATTGACAACCGTTTCGTTACCATCGTTCCGACCAACACCATCCATCCATCCTGAATCTCACTCCCTTTCTAGATCAGCAATCATGTCGCACCTCAAATACGCAGACGCCAAGTATGTCTTCCTGACCGACTTTGACGGTACCATCACCCTCCTCGTAAGTAATCCTTGCCAAAGGGCTCGTCACAATGGCACAAGCAGGATTGAATGTTTCTGACATCTTTTCGACCTCTTTTTCTTGCCTTGTCTCCAACTCAAAGGACTCGAACGACCACATGGTCGACACCGTCGGTATGGGTTACACCGAACGTCGTAAGATCAATGTCGAAATTGTCGAGGAGCGTGTCAGCTACCGTGAAGGATTCAAGCAGATGATCGAATCCGTCAAGCGTCCCTTCTCCGAGATGGAGGAGCTCGTTCGACGAGACGTCACCCTTGACCCTGGTTTCAAGGAGTTCTACGCTTTCGCCAAGGCCAACAACATCCCCGTCATTATCGTTTCTTCCGGTATGACCCCCATCATCCGTAGCATTCTCTCCAACCTGATTGGCGAAAAGGATGCCAACGAAATCGACGTCATCTCCAACGAAGTCAAATTCACCGATCCCGAACAGAAGGGTGAAACTTGGGAGTTGGTCTACCGTCACCCTGACAACCACTTTGGTCACGACAAGTCGCTCTCCATCGCCCCTTACCGTGAACTCAAGAACCGACCTACCCTCTTCTTTGCCGGTGACGGTATCTCGGACATGTCGGCCGCTCGTCACGCCGACGTCCTCTTTGTCAAGGACAAGCAGGACAACGACTTGGCCACCTACTGCCGAACCAACAACATCCCCCACCACATGTTCAAGGATTGGACCATCCCCAAAAAGATGTTGGAAGGCATCATCTCGGGCGACCTCAAGATCGAAGACGTCGCCGGAAAGAGCTCCGACAACGGCGACTTCAAGCCTGCTTCTCAGGCATAGACCCGAGAATCTTCTCTCCTGTAATCATACTTTTTTTCTTCTAATGATCAACAACACTTGTAGATTCCCTGACCGTAGAATGCATGCTCGCAGCAGCAGACCATGCCGAACGCATCGCTTGCATCACAACCCCACTCCCTCGACTCTCACAATCGGCACCACGACAGCACGGGCAGAAGGCTCCACTGTGAAAAAGATGGTGTGAGTTTTGCAAACTGTGGATTGCATCTTGCATCTTGTTCAACTCGCCAAATCAACCTTTATTCTGATCATTCTCGGTAATCACCAAAGCGGTCAAGACCAACAAGATGGTCGTTGGAGCCGCCAAAAAGGTATATGCCGTGAAAATCGTCTTGGAAATCAACCTCTCGAAGCTCGGATTGCCCTGGGCCGATTGACTCGTGATCTGCGCCAACGTCAACGCCGGCGGCGATCCGACGATCAAGCAGGCACACGCGACAAATACTGGATCGTCCATCACGTTGCTCGCCGTAGCCATGGCATACCAAGCTACGAAAGGAAGCAGGATCAAGGGCGTCAAGATCATCCGCGACGAAATCGCCACCGCGATCGTACGACGCTCCATGGTCGAGACCGAGGCTTGTTTGGTGAGTGCGTTTTGGTATCGGCCGGCCGAATTGCGGCTGTTGAGATCGGCATTGCGTGCTGCCTCGTCGTCTTCGTTCTGCGCGCTGGCTGCCGTTGAAGAGGTGGAAGAGTAGCTGTATGATGACGGTTCTTCCGTGTATCTGCCTGTCGCTGTTCCTTCTTCAATGTCCGATCCGCCACTAGAAGAACCGCTGTTCCAAGGATTCCACGAGCCGAGACCTTTGCGCTTGTTTTCCTTGGCTTGCACCAGCGTCGACTCGCCTGAAGCACTCGACGTTTCGAGGGATGTTCTACGCCAAGGGTCGTCGAGATCGCTGCTTGCGCCGCCACCATTCGCCGTCTTGTTGTTCGAAGTGGGTGCAGTAGGCTGAGGGCCAGTCGCAGACGTGGAACCGTCGCCTGCAGGTGCGCTAGGCGGAACCGCTTTAGGAATCGATCCTTGAATCTGCTGCACAGCAGAAGCATCGGCGACAAAGTAGGCTCCGAGTACTACCATGGTGAGCGGAATGCTGCATGCACCTGCCGTCTCGAGTGCACCTACCACAGGTTCCAGCCAATCGATAAACTTTTGCAGAGGTGGGATGACGGCGACAACCAAAGAAATGACAGCTGCGTACAAAGGAGCAGTCATGAAGCCACCGATTGCGTAAATTGGACGGAGCACCAAATTGTGGAAGAATTTGTAGGTGGTTGTCTTGAACACTTTCCAGCAGGAACGATTCTCACGACTGTTGCTGGCGCCGGGCAAGGTGATCTGACCTTCTTCTTCGTAGGGCTCCAAAGGTTCGTCCTCGACATCCGAGTCGCGGCCATCATCGCCTCGAGCAGCGCCAAAGTTGTTCGTGCTGGCGTCGGGTGAGTTTGGGAAGCTGCGCGCCCAAGCTGGTGGACCAGAGCGCTTTCGATCTGGTCGACGTCGTTCGCCTGTTGGTCTGCGAAGGGTGATCTGCGGACGAGACTGGTGGTTGTCGGACTCGCTTGCTGAAGATGAAAGGCTTGAATTCTGCTCAGGTGGTGCGTGTTCTTGCGCAGTGTCCTCTTCGACGCTGCTGAGAAGCTTTGCCCCGACACTCCAGCGGAGGAACATGCCAAGCGTGCTGAAGAGGACCAAGTAGGTGAGAGCGCGACCGAGCATCCCATCGACGGTATCTTCGGGCTCGCCTTGCTCGTCCCAATGGAGTTGGGGTACAGTGACGACGAGCGACTGCATGAGCGCTACAGGAAGCGAGTTGGAATTGGGCGAGATGGCGCAGGCGATGGCAAAGTTGCGTTGAGCTGGGGAGAGTCGGGCGGTCCATGATAGCACCAGAGCACTCAAGGTGGAGATGAGCGTGACGATGACGAAACCTAGTGGGACAATGATGAGCTCGGCCAGTCGAGCAGGATTGAGTGTGAATGCCACCTTGGAGAAGAGCAGCGCCGGCGTGAAAAAGGAAACGTTGAGCTTATTTATTTTTGTCTGGGTACGTTTATCGATGATGCCGCTCCTTGCGAGGACATAGCCGACGGAGGAGAGGATGACGACCTCCAAGATGGAGGAAGCAGTGACTTTGATGAGACCAACGATGGGAGCTCCTGTCTGTCCATGTTCGATGTATTGCGCCGTTGGAAGGAGGAGCGAGTGCCTCATGGTGAGGACGAGACGCGCCCTGCAACGTTAAGCAGGCTTTCTGAACAGGTGGATGAGAGCAAGACGAGACGTCAATGCTGCCGATCGCCGTAGACGACAGAAGCCTGATCAAGCAAGCGGCTTTTGTTGGTGGGTGACAGCCAAGGTGGTACTAGCAGGCGTTAATGATGACGATAAGCGGTAATATGGTATTCTCCGCGAAATTCGCTCCTACGACTGAGCCTGAGCCCAACAATAATGAGCAGCCAAATTCGCGCTCAGCTCGAATTGACCTGCTACTGTACACACAGATCCAGACTCGGTAAGCCTGCATAAGGCATGTAGCGAGCAACGAGGAGCAGCCTCTGACGCACACGACTAGGATTGCACGGTTGAATGAGTGGGAAAGAGCTTGGCTTTTGCTTGTCAACCAATACTGTAATCCACATCGCATGACACAAAAAGAAATGCATTGACGGGGACTCGAACCCCGGTCGAGTCGAATCGGTAGTCACGCCTTGTACAGGCGATGAGTGGCAACGACTCGTGATACCCCTACACTATCAATGCTTGTGCATAAGGAACAGCTTCACGTTGCATATACATAGCATACAAGCACCAACCCATCAATGAGATAGAACAAAGCTCGCACGGACCAGACCATTCGTGCAAGGATGGCGCAAAATTGTCTTTCTTTTGCGCGTGATGATCGAGCAGCACCGAAGCCTTCAGAATTTCCTCACGCTCCTAGATCCGAAGTAACCGATGCCTCAGAGAGTCACACGCCCAATCGCACGTCAAGCGCAGCCCGAACAACAAACGGAGATAGAGAGAGCGAGCGCGGCTGAACTGACTGTGTCGCTACTCCACAAAATTAGACTGACCATCCTGCCGCAAAAGAATGAAAGGAAAAACAAAGCTTCCTGTGCCGCATTCTATTGCCTCAGTTGGCTCGTTCGCCGCTCCTTTCCCGATATAATCAGTCGCACCACCACTACCTTCGCCACCACCAGGTACAACACCATTCCAACTCGCACAGCGGCTTCGCAACACGTACTCACACATCATGTCTGAACACACTCTTCCTCAGCTGCCTTACGGCTACAATGAGCTCGAGCCCGCTATCTCCGAGGAGATCATGACCATTCACCACACCAAGCACCACCAGCTCTACGTCACCAACCTCAACAACGCTATTAAGGCCTACAACTCGGCCATCTCGAGCAACGACGTTCGCAAACAGATCGAGCTTCAGAGCGCCATCAAGTTCAACGGCGGTGGTCACATCAACCACTCGCTCTTCTGGAAGAACCTGGCTCCTTCCAGCCAGGGTGGTGGACAGCTTCAAGACGGTCCTCTCAAGCAGGCCGTCGAGCGTGACTTTGGCTCGCTCGACAACCTCAAGTCCACCTTCAACGCCACCATCGCCACCATTCAGGGCTCTGGCTGGGGCTGGCTCGGTTTCAACCCCAAGAACTCCAAGCTTGAGGTCGTTACCACCAAGGACCAGGATCCTTTGATCTCGCACCACCCCATCATCGGTGTCGATGCCTGGGAGCACGCTTTCTACCTCCAATACAAGAATGTCAAGGCTGGTAAGTTTGATCGACCTCATTCGGATTCGCCGTCCGTCCCCTCGTCTGCTTGCACGAGCACTGATACTGACTCCGTCTGGACTTCCTCGCTTGTTGCCTACAGACTACTTCAAGAACATCTGGTCGGTCATCAACTTCAAGGAGGCCGAGGACCGCTTCAAGGCTGCTCAGACCGACGCCAAGGCTCGTGTCTAAGAATCGAAAATCGTTTCTCTCGGTTGTATCATCGATATCATTCCGATGTCTTGAATAAGAAAAAGAATCAAAATATTTCAGACCGCCGGTGCCGCATCGACATCTCGAGTTTTGCGACAAATGAAGAGTTCCGGCGAGTAGTGATACTGAAGCATGCCGTTAAGCATGCCCGTGTATGGGGTTGGTGGAAGCTCTCGACGTTCCTGTCAACGAAGAGGGAGACAACAGATTCGGAAAAGGAATGATCAGTGTCGACGTTGGAGTAGATGAGTGTGAAGGCGAGAGAGCGTGCGCCGCACTTACTTCGAGCTCGAATCCCATTTTGGGTAAAAGTTGGATCAATTCGTCCAGCGTCAGCTCAATGCTCATGGTGTCGCCCGATCCACCTCGACCTGTATTCTCAAAATGCCACAGCAACGGTCCAGCGTTGATCCAGTGCCCACCAACCGGCAGAATGTGATTCAACGTTTCCAGATACCGCAGTACATTCTTGGCGGTATCGATGAAGAAGCAAGTGGCCACCACGTGCCACGCTCGCTTCTCTTCCGCCCTCGAATAGACTTCGCAAAACTCGCCGGCCACCATGCTGAATTCGCTCGTCTGCGGAAGAGATGACGGAAGGACATCGGGTATACGGATGGGACGCAGCATGTCGTCGGCTGTTCTCCAGTTGCTGGATGAATGAACGAATGGGTAGATGATGTGTTCATCTATCCGGCTCGACTTGTTGAGAATGTAGTGCGAAGCGAGAAGCATGTAGAAGCTGAACTCGTTGCCTTGACACGAATAGCCTTCAGCCGCGTATTCCCACGCCAGGCGTCCAAGTCCAGCACCTGGCACCAAGATGCGAACGTGACCGCGATCCTTGAATGCGATCTGGCCGTATCGTTGGGCGACCGCCTGCATCAGCGGCCTGTAGACAGCGGAACGTTCCGACTCCCCCTCGCTGCTCCAATCACGGACGAATTGCTTGAGTGTGCTCTGGATCTTGTCGATTTCGTGACCCAATATCTTTCTTCGTTTGCGAATACCTTTGGAGCTCGATTCTGCGGGTTCCTTTCCACTGTGACTGCTGCTACTGCTATTCGCGCCTCTATTCGAATCCTGACCCACGTGATATTCCTCCGTGGAGGCCGGTTCATCGTCTGAAAGAGGATCTGATCCAAGAAACCCTCGCGACTCGTCTGCGATCAGAGACAAAAGGTCGGCGTTGCGGCGTATGCGATCATCGATTTCTTCCAATCTCGATTTGAAGCCACGTGATTGCAATGCTTTCGACGAGCAGTTCGACAGCTCTGGTAGTGATAGTGGTTGGCCTACATCTGCAAGAAGCTTCTGGTGCGCTCTGGGAAGCGAGAAGAAGGATCGTCGGCGTGCATCATTGGCGGACAAGCAGTACGGTAGATAATCGTCGAAAGCCTTGAGCACGTTGGCGAAATGCAGCCTTTCCAAACGTTGCTCTTCGTCCTCGTGAGGCATCGTCCCCGCCTCCATCTTAGCTTCCTACCGCAGCACTTGATGGCCTGGAAAGGTATCAGATCGAGCGTCCAGTGTGAGGAAGCGTGCGACAGTCTTATCTTGTCCGAGGGTCAAACCGCTTCCCACGTTTTAGAAGTTCTTGACAAGATAAGCGTTACCAAGTCGGACATCCGTCCGAATCCCGCAAATCTACGCGGAATTGCCGCCTCCACAAAGTCACATGCTCTCACTCAAATTGTGACTGGTCAAGGGTCCTTCCGCTCGTGTCACACATGATCTTTGAATCGACTTTCATATCGAATCATTTTCCCACCCTCATGACTCGTCCCGGATGAAGGCCGACGACGCAAATGGCGTTCAGTCGCCAGGGGATCATGACCCGGTGCACAGAGCACCAGACATATCGCATCGAGCAGTTTTCGCAGCGAATGGGGACTCTTCCCCTTTGGATCAAAGCCGATACAGTCGACACAGTCATGAGACACTAAGACGACGGAACTCTAGTGGCGACAGCGGTCACCCAACCGAGCAGTATCATTCCCTGGCCACGGAGCTTTCCAATCATTCTGACGGCGTCAAAGCCTCAATACACGATACCGACAGCTCAGCTTCGCCGGAGGACGACGCAAACCGATTTGTGTCCTCCCATTCTCGAGAGTCGACGGCAGAGCCACCAAATACCACAAAAGTGAATGCTCAGAATGGTCACACGCTCGCGACAAACCAGGACGAGGATGATGTGTGGGAGGATGAAGAGGAAACTATGTTGATGGATGAGAACGGCAACGTCGTCTATGAGGGCTCAGCGTACGAAGATGACGCTTCCGACTTTTCTGACGAAGCAGACGCTGAAGAGCTCAAGCAACATCGACGTTCATATCGAGAAGCGACACAACAGTACCGCAATAGTCGACGTGCTCTTCTTCTCTCTGGCCTCTCCTCCTTTGCATCTTCGCCATCCGCCGAAGATCTGGCAACTGTCTCGCCTACAGAGAGGGACCCTGCCTCGCCAAGTCCGCCAGCTTCTCTTTTCGAGCCCGATCAGCGCACTCGTGCTCAGGAATCCTATTACCGGCCACACGCTGCAGAAGCTATCGACAGTGCCGACGTCGGAGGTCGAGCAAATGGTTTGCGCTTCGATTACGACTCGGGAAGCGACAACAGCCGTCATGTCAGAGCTTCCGAGAGTTCACCATCCGTTCCGGAACGCATCAAGCAGGAATCTCCGGACTTTCCCGCACACGCTCCGACGTCCGACATTGTGACATTCAGTACACCGAAGAATTTTATCTCGGACCCTAAGACACCTAATGGCAGAATTCTGGGCAGGACTCTGGGCTCAGATGTGTTGAACGGACTTGGATCGAACCAACCCCTTTTCCGTCCGCCTTCTTCGCCACGCGCACATTCTTCGCCGCTTTCCTACGTATATCCTTCGACTTCCTCTCCTGTGCACAAATTGGATCAAGAGAGCCCGCAAGGGCTCAGGCATCGGCGTTCCTCCCAAGGTCTGGCGCCGTCGCCGCTGGACCTCGATCGTGACGCACAGTCAAATGAGCCCACGGAAGCTTACATGACCCCGAGACAGAGCTTTGCGGCTCTTCACGATCATCCCGAGCCGAGGCAGCCACTCAAGGGGGAGCAGAGATCCGGTACAGACGAAGCTCAGCAGACCAAGAATCGGCCATCGAATTCAGATACTGCCACAACCCCAAGTCGGCAGGACAACACCCCTTTCAGCTTATGGGATTAC
The DNA here is from genome assembly GCA_928722275.1 of Ustilago vetiveriae. NCBI lineage: Eukaryota > Fungi > Basidiomycota > Ustilaginomycetes > Ustilaginales > Ustilaginaceae > Ustilago > Ustilago vetiveriae. The sequence goes on from CAKMXE010000007.1 coordinate 780,703, forward strand.
CTCAAGGAAGAAGTTCTCGCCACCGACTTCGATGCCACACAAGAGATGAAATGGGAAAGGGTCACCAACTTCATTTCGATTCCTTTTTGGATGGAGAAGATCATCATGTTTGGCTTTATCGTTTGTCTCGACTCGTTCCTTTACACTTTCACCATCTTGCCTCTGCGCTTCGGTGTCGCCATGTGGACCTGGATCGGCAACAGTCTCCGCTGGATTCTGGGCGGACAGAAACGTTATTTGCACTCATCGCACAAGTGCGACATCCTCAAGATGGTTCTCATCGTCCTCAGCTGTTTCATCCTATCTCGCATCACCGACGCAAGTAAAATGTATCATTCCGTAAGGGGTCAAGATGTGGTCAAGCTCTCTGTCATTTTCAACGTGCTCGAGATCGCAGACCGTCTATGCTGCAGTTTTGGGCAGGACCTTCTCGATTCACTGTTCTCTCGCAGCACGCTGTCTCGCCGCAAAAACGGCAAGCAGCCATACCTTCGACCCGCTGGCTTCTTCTGCCTCAGTCTCTGCTACGTGCTCGCACACACGCTGGTCCTCTTCTACCAGCTCGTGACCCTCAACGTCGCCATCAACAGCTACGACAATGCGCTTCTGACCCTGCTTCTCTCCAATCAGTTCGTCGAGATCAAATCAAGCGTCTTCAAAAAGTTCGAGAAGGAGAACGTATTCCAAATGACGTGCGCCGACATTGTCGAGCGCTTCCAGCTCACCCTCATGCTCTCGGCCATCGGTCTTCGAAACCTTATCGAATTGTCCGGTGGATCCCTCGAGCCATCTGCAAGTCCGCTCCCAGCAAGTTTCACTGTCTTTCCAAGTCTCAGCCTACTCGAGACGGTCCTCACCCCTGTCTGCATCGTGCTAGCGAGCGAATGCATAGTCGATTGGCTCAAGCACGCCTTCATCACCAAGTTCAACCACATTCGTCCCGCCGTCTACGGTCGTTTCATGGACGTCCTCTGTCGTGACCTTGTTGTGGGAGGACCGTCTACCAAGGAGAATAGCCGTAAACACACCTTTGTCGATCAGAGCCCCATCATCAGCCGTCGCCTCGGTTTTGCTGCATTACCTTTGGCGTGCTTGCTCGTGCGACTCATCCTGCAGATCATTGGTATGATTGGCGATACCAGCCACATCGACGAATGCATTGCGCCTGTCAGCCCGCGGACGTCCGAGACAGGCTGGATTGGCGTCGTTGCGCGGAAATTGGGTGCAAACGACATTGACAACGATCTGGTGCGCGCTCTCGACCTCTTTGTCCGTGGCTCCGCTTGGGCTTTGACCCTTGTCATTGCCTGGGCCTTCCTCGTCGCGATCAAATTACTCCTTGGCACCAACCTTGTCAGCTTTGCCTCACATCGTTACGCCACCATGCACGAGCGTGAAAACGAGGAAAATCTCAACGCTAAGGATAGAGCCCCAATAGGGACCAACAAGGACGAGAGAAGTTACGATAAGTCTCTCGGTCGTTTCATCGATAAAGCGGACGATGACGCAATTCAGATCAAGCTCGATGGAACGCATGTTCTGCCGGCCTCTAAGGACCGGGACAGGCCGAAGGATGCAGCTCAACCGAAGGTCAAGAAGGAAAACTCGCTGATGGAGGTTAGTCGATATAACATGGTCCGTTCACGCATTTGGTGAACAGCAATGATCATGCATCTCAATTGAGCAAATTGAAAGGTCAATCTGTCAATGCTCTTCTGCGTGTCGATAGAGTGATGCAATTTGGTAGGAGCAGCGATTCTACTGCTGTTTTCGTGAAGCCTGCTTGCGATTCTTGACGCTGCCATCGGTTGCGCCATTGGCGTTGTTGCCCTTGTGTGAGGCGGCCCCCGTCAATGGACGAACGCGCGATGCAGAAGGCTTCAGAGATGGGCCAGCCGTCAGCGACAACAGCGTCGCCTTCTCAGCGAGCAAAAGAGCGCCTAGCAATAACGAGCAAAGAGTACGCACTTCTTTGTTGCTCAGCCTGTCCAAATCCATCAGTCCGATCAGATGAGCAACGATGGGGAATCGACCATGAATCGATGTGCTGGTGAGTGCAAGATAAACAAATCCAAGCAGAGTTGCGCTGAAAATGTCGTTTGTACCCTTGAGAGGATGTTTCGCCCAGATAGGAGTGCGGATTCCCCATTCACCGGTCGGAGAGTCGAGCTTGAACAGTTCGACGAGAAGAGGTACTCCTCCACCGATAATGGCCGAGTTGACAAGCGCGGCAAAGACCGAGCTTGAGATTTCGGGTGAAGGGTGTCGAAGCACCTGCAGCAAATTGAATAGGTAGAGGGAGAGAATTATTCTGGTAAGAACCGGCCTGGTATCGCTCTGGTAGTCACGATCGGTAAACTTACAGGCTCGACACCGAGGTCAATGATACCTTCTGCTCGAAGAACGCCGTCCAAGAGTGCGAACGAGAGGTCCATCCTATCCGCGTCACAGAAAGGGACAGAAGTCTTCAAGTCAGAAAGATGCCCAAGATACTGTCAGGATTTTGAATCGACTCACCAGGTGCCTACGAGGCCATGGTCCTGCGCCTGCAACAGCACCTGACCAAGAGGCAACAAGTCAAGCAAAACGTGTACGCATCCATATAACACCACCACAGGCCAAGCTGTTAGCATGGGGGACGGGATACCTAAAAGCATACCACTTATGATCACACCTCCGAACATCAGTATTTGATTCAAGAGAAACCCCTGCCATAGTGTCAATCGATACTTGTGATTCCCACCGACTTGGCGTGTGGCATGGCTGACCCTGGCTGCATGGACCAGAGCCAGAGCTCCCACAGGGAGTATGGTGGGATGCAAGGGCGATCGAGCCCAGTAGTCGAGCCTGTCACCGACAGAGATGAGGTCGAAGCTGTCTTGAATCATTGCGTCGAAGGCGTCAAGATGGAGGGTGTGCTGAAAGATGGAGTTGAGGCGTCGACGTAAACGTGTTCTGACAGATGCGTGGTACAGGAAGAAACACGGCAATCAAATCGGATGCCGGCTCGGCCAATTTCTTCTGGCAGTCCGGTTTAAGGGCGTGTTGCGCGTCTCGCCAGCCTCCGCAATGATCTCAGGGTGACAGAAATTCAGTCTCCTCGTCGTTGTCCAGCAAATAATGTGAGATTGAGGGTATATTGGTATGCTACATGTATTGTGTCATCGACGGCGAGCATCTCAGCTCCGCCTGTCGTCACGTTCACGGTCGCTTCGGCGATCGCGATCCGATCTCGACGAGGTATGGGAGCGTCTGCCGGAGTCTTTTTCGTCCCTTCGACGGTCACGATAGCGATGTGAATCGTGGTCACGGTCTCTGGAAGGGCTCTCGGAGCGAGATTGGTGCGAGGACCTTGGACGGTCCGAGTATCGGTTCTCCCCTTCTCTTTCTCTTCGGTCAGAATCGCGCAAGGGGGCTGCTTCTCTGAAACGATGTTCGGAATGTCTGTCATCACGTGGCCGACGGTCGGCATCACTGGAGCGTCCATTAGCAGCCTTCCGATCATCGCTTTTGGCAATGGGTACGTATTTGTAGTCGCGTTTGTCTCTGGGACGGTGCGAGCGTGATGGGGAGGAAGACGCAGGCAAACCAGACGGCCCAGTGGGCCTTTCCTTTGCGCCAAGACCAAGCAAAGCTGCACGTCTTTTGGGTTCAGCGGCTTGTTGAGGACCCTTGCCACCTTTTCCAGCACCCATGCCCTCTTTCCATCCCATTCCGCGAAGAAGAGCCATGCCGAATTGATCGATGGGTGTGGCTGCATAGTCATCGAGAGAGGGAGCTTCGGGTCGTGAATCAATGTCGTGCTGAAGCATTTCGGATTCGGATTCTTGCTGAATGACCAGAGGCATTTCCCCATCTGCGCCTCCGATTGCTTCACCTGAAAGAAGGGCTTTGAGCGCTTCCTCGTCTGCTCCCGCCGCTCCTGTCCTTGAAGTTGGAATAGCTGGTTTAGTGGAGATCTCGTCTTTGATCGTATGGTGTGGCTTTTCTTCCAATGCATCCACTGGCCGAGAAGCTTTCATGTTCCGAACTTCGAGTCCTCGTTTTTGCTCTTCCATGTTGATCGCGTCAATGTTTGTCTCTATGTTGGTATTGGCAGAGTAAGTTGATGCAGAGCCGGGAACGACAGAGGAATCAGCGCGACGCATCGAGACCAAGGGACCTAGAGCTTGAAGATTCGACGCACGCCCTAGCCGTTCTTTGCGGTCCTGTCGCCAATCGAGGTTCGAGCTCACAGGGATGACGAGATTGGCTGCCGGCCGAGGTGAGGCTGTCCGACCCTTGGCGCCATCGCGACTGAAAGAAACAATCTCTTCTTCGGGTCGATTGAATGAGGAAGCATTCCGAAGGGCGTCATCATCATCCGAGTCGTCAAAGGCCCGTGGCCGCGTCGAAGGTTTGTATGGCCTTTCCTTGGAACTTCCGGCCATCTTGGGGCGATGAGAGTGCCAGCTCTGATCGGCTTGGTGGAAGGTTAGACGATGGATGATGATCAGTTCGTCGAAGTCAAGATGACCGCTGCAGGGTCCAATCACCGACCTCGAGTCGAGTGATTGTCCGGATTACATAATGCTGACGCGTCCTGCCCTAGAGTGAAAGCAACATCTGCGGAACAAGGCATCTCCTCGCTATGCTAGCGCAAGCCTGAAATGAGAACAACAAATTCGAGACTCACGTTGAGCTGCAGCGTGCTGCGAAACGTCGATCATGAAAACCATTGAGAGTCGGCCCGACTGAGTCACAACTACACCGGAGAATTTTTTTCTCTCGACTAGCAGAAGTTCAGTGTTTCGGGTGAACCGGTTGAGGCGGCTTCGGTGAAATTTCTGGGCCAAATGGTTTTGTGCTTTTCGTTTTTGGACAGCCCTCGACCTGCGGTACGTCAAGGGGCGTACCCCCTTCTGTTGTGACAACGGGCCAAAACGTTGACTGTTGGACTTGTTCTGACACTAAAGCAGAGTGCACAGAAAAGCTCCATGATGGCTAGAGATGACGCCCATCACTCAGAATCAGGAGAAGATTGCCGGAAGCCTGCGAGTTGCAAGTGATCCGGCGGAGGCTTCCGAAAAAAGTTTTGCGCTGTTGCCGAGATTTTGGTGGACATGTGGAATCGAGTCAGTCCCAAGCGAGCATCCAATCACGCGGCTGTCGCTTTGCTTCGGCTGTTCCTATTCGGTCATCTGAGGCAGCCCATGCTCACCCACTCTTTTTCGCTTTGATCGTTTCGACCGATTACATTAGTGGTATGGTCGAACATGCGTATAGCACCAGCATCGTGCTGGACCCACTTCATCTTCGCTCTTATCAATGTCCAATCACAAATTTGTGTGACCTTTGAGATAAAATTGGGGGGTACAAATGACTCCTCTTGGCAGCGCAAACGGCGGCATCTCCGAATGTGAAACGACAAGGCGTCTTCTGTCCGTCGCAGATAACCGCATCTTTGCCACTTGTTCTCGCCTTTGCAGCAATCCCTTTTGCCCTTGACCCGCACTTTCCACAATCAGCTCAAACTCTGGCACCGTCTGCGTGCGCTAATGAAGTTTGATTTGGCATCGTTGTGCTGTGATGGAACCAACTGTCTCCGTTCTGACAATGCGACTGGCAGACTTTGACATCCGAATTTGAGTTTCTCTCTGTGAAGGAAAAAAAAACTTACTTTAATGGTTCGTACCTGTCAAAACTTGCGCAGCGCCCTATCCTGCGAAAATCTTTCCGTTCTGCTCCTCGCTCGACCATTGGTTCCGGGCTACTTTCCTCCTCAGCCAATCGTTGACATATATCCATCCTTACTCCTCTCAGATTTTGGCTTCTTTCATCCTTTCCCCCATCCTCGGCATTTTTCCGAACTCCCTTTCCATCATCGTCCTTCCAGCCGTTCTGCTGTTTGGACTTCAGAGACGTCAAGATGGCTTCCCTAGACGCACCAGTCATCAATGCTCTTTCCCCAGACATGGAAAAGGCCTCCTATCCTTCGTCGGACAATATCGAGAAGGGCTCGACCGACCAGGCCGCTCTCGAGCGCCTCGGTATGAGCGAGGATTCTCCTGATGGTCATGTCAAGCGTAATCTCAAGCAGCGCCATCTTTCCATGATCGCCCTTGGCGGTACCATTGGCACGGGTCTCTTTGTCGGTGTCGGTGGCTCTTTAGCCAATGCTGGTCCCGTCAGCACCCTGATCGCCTACATCATCATGGGTGTCGTCGTCTACTCCATGATGGTCGCCCTCGGTGAGGTCAGCACCCTCCTCGCCGTCCCCGGTGGTTTCACCCATCACGCAACTCGTTTCGTCGACCCAAGTATCGGCTTTGCCCTTGGTTGGACCTATTGGTACTCGTACGGCATCACCATTCCCACCGAGATCTCGGCTTCTGCCATCGTCATCCAGTATTGGAACACCTCCATCAACCCTGCCGCATGGATTTCGATCCTCCTCGTGCTCGTGATTGGCGTCAATTTCCTCGGAGTCAAGTACTATGGAGAGACAGAATTCTGGTTCTGCTTGATCAAGGTCATCGCTATCATCGTTCTCATTATCACCTCGCTCATCATCGATCTTGGTGGTGGCCCCCGAGGCGATCGCATCGGATTTCGCTATTGGAAGGATCCCGGTCCCATGGCTCAACTCTTCTGGACGCCCGACCCTGTCACCGGTAAGCCTGTTGGCGGCATCAGCGGCGCTACTGGCCGCTTTCTCGCCTTCTTCAACGTCTTTGTGCAAGCGGCGTTTAGCTTTGCCGGAACGGAGATAATTGGTGTCGCAGTTGGCGAAACCGAAAACCCTCGAAAAAATGTCCCCAAGGCCATCAAGCGTGTCTTCTGGCGTATCCTCCTCTTCTACGTTTTGGCCATCTTCATGGTCGGTCTTGTTGTCCCTTACAACGACCCACGTCTCCTCAACGGCTCCAGCGATGCCAGCGCCTCTCCCTTCGTTCTCGCCATTAGCAATGCAGGCATCAGTGTGCTCCCTCATATCATCAATGCCGTCTTGCTCGTCGTTACATGGTCGGCAGCCAATTCGGATCTCTATGCCTCGTCCAGGACCATTTACGCCCTCGCTCTCGAGAACAAGGCGCCGGCTTTCCTGCGCAAGTGCACTAAAGCTGGTCTACCAATCTGGGCACTCACCGTCACTTCCCTCTTCGGCCCATTGGCATACCTGTCTTGTGGGTCTGGAGGAGCCGAGCAGGCCTTCGAATACCTTTACGACATCAGCGCTATCAGTATCATCATCGCTTGGATCGTCATCCTGACCACCTATGCTCGCTTCTACCACGGTCTCAAATACCATGGCATCGCTCGCAACACCCTTCCTTACACTGCTCCCTTCCAGCCCTATCTCACTTACTTTGGTATCTTCTTCTTGACCATCGTGCTGCTCTTTGCCGGCTTCACTGTCTTCCTCAACGGTCAGTGGAGCACGAGCAGCTTTGTCACCACCTACATTTGCATCCCGCTCTTTATCGTCATGTGGCTCGGATGGAAGTTCTACCACAAGACCAAGTTCGTCAGCCTCTCCCAGATGGACTTCGACACAGGCCGCAGGGAGATTGACGACAACGAGGAGGCCGAGAGGATCAAGGAATCTCAACTCACTCGCTCGACCCTTCAGCGTCTTTGGGACTGGATGATGTAGAGGTCACCGCTCAATGCTCCGTCTGCAACTCGTGGCTCTCTCGTTTCTTTCTTGGCCACGTGCTTCGCACCGCACTTCAGCTTTCGATACCATTTGATTCCGAGGCTGCCATTTCTTCGGCCTTTCTGTCGCATACACACTGTTCCGTCTTCTCCGCAATGTATTACTAGGGACTCTTTTCAATCAAGCGATGTTACCGTTCCATGCCTGCCGAAGCTGAAGTGTGAGGATGTTTCGATGGTGTTTCGCTTCGCCCACACAAGCTCGGCAATGCAAATTTTGCTGATCGCCAATGGATTCCTCTTCACAAGCTGTCGGCTTTGAAGTTGACGGGGCACGCACCGTAGCCTGCAGAGCCTAACAAGCTCAGACGGCCGACCTGACAGATCCGAAGCGTGTGTGCAGCATTCATTTCGTACAAGAAGGAAAAGTCGGCCGCGCAGCCACCCCCCGAAGCCATCCCGGGTCGGTCCTTGAGGAACCACCCCTAGAAGCCACCCCGGATGGGTTTTTGAGCAGCCACCCAGCGCAACCACCCCGGATGGCTGCTGACAAGAGCCACCTGAGCAGCCACCCATGAGCTAGCGCCCCCAGAATGGTGGCTGCGCTGGGTGGCTGTTCAGGAGGCTGCGCGGCCGTTTTTTTCCCTTTTTTTACGATATGAGATGTCGTTGCCTTCGCAGATAACAGAAGTTGGTTGCTGGTACACAAGTGGGTTTCAATGTCGTTGCCTTCACAGATACCAGAAGTTGACGCTTGCGCTTGTGCTCAAGCTTTGAACGCAATGATACCATCCTTGTGGAATGTACAGAACATCGCCGGGATCAAGCTCAGCGACGAAGGCGTCCTCTGATTCAAGAGCGGCCCGCAGCAGTGGCCGATCTTGCGAAGGAGCCAGAAGCTCTTGTTCGCTTGCGATGGCCGAAGTATTCTTCTGTGGTCCGCTATCGTAAATGTAGAGGTACTGTGCCAGCGTCGGAGCAAAGAGATGGACACGCTTGCGACCGACAACCTGAGCAAACATGTTCTCGTACGGATCGCGATGAAGTGGGGTATATGTTCCTGCGGGACCGATCCATACGTTGCTTCGCCATTGCTCATTTGCACCCTTCGGTCCTGCCTGCGTGTGCGGTAATCCCGGTGCTTCTCTCGCCAGGCTCGGCGTTCTCGAAAGCAGATCGAACTGTGCTAGATATCCGATCGGTGTCTGATCTGTGCTCTTTTGTGACCAAGGGATCTTGCGCTGGATGAAGGCGTCGAGGAAGAGCGAGAATGGCATTTCGATGCGATCCCACTTGCTGCTGCCGCCATTGTAGCCCACTCCGGGCTGCGAGATCTCCACTGGGACGATGAGTTCCGATGCCTCGGGTCTTCTGAGTCCTTCAAGTGTCTCGCAACCATCAGGTCCGATAGAAGACCATGTCTTCAGAGCGGGCCACGCGACCTTATCCGGCAATGCGCAGTCTGACAGAAGACCCTGAAAATGGCCTGGTCGTCCAGGCAGCTGGAAGCTGTTCACGAATCGGGCAGTAGAAAGACCATTGCGCAGCGATACCAAGGGTCTGGTGGACATGACCGTCGTCGAGATGGTGGAGGGAAAAGACGCAACGTCAAGGCTTAATCCTTGCTTAAACAGTTTTGAGACCCTTCTTGCAAGTCTCGGTGACTACAGCTTGGATGCAGCGTGACGACCTAGTCAGCGACAGCGAAACGCGTTTCAAAAATTCAATTGCCTCGCAGAATCGCAAAAATTGACATTTTTCGCCGCCGCTCAGTTGACTCATGGTGGAGGAAGGACTCTGGTCGGCCCAGCAGCCACCTGCCGCAGCCACCCCGGATGGCTGCTCGCAGTCATATTGCTACCGTAAAAAAAAGTAAAAGTCGGCCGCGCAGCCACCCGAGGAGCTACCCCGGGTGGGTCCTTGAGCAGCCACCTTGAGCAGCCACCCAATCGCTTGTGCTTCCTTGGGTGGCTGCTCAACGAAGCCACCCGGGGTGGCTGCTAGGGTGGGTGGCTCCACGGCCGACTTCTTCCTTTTTTCACGATATGAATCGAGCTCTAATGCATCATCTGATGAGTCTGTCAAAATGACTGAACCTCTCTAAAATTCTGAAGTTCCCGACCTGGTATTCATGATTGTGTAGTGTCTTGACAAAGACCTTGACTTCTTCTGTAAGTCAGATGCATCCTTTAGTGTTTTCTTCCCTCAGGTGTTCATTGCAAAAGAAAAGTTGACGATCAAGCAGCCAAGTAGGGGGGCATCGGACTGGTTTTCCACCTTTTTCTTTCAAATCGCCCGAGTTTTTCCTGATAACTAACTAACTTAAGTTAACTTAACTCACTTTTTCCACCTCTTTGATAACTTAACTTAAGTTATGCCTGTAGTGTGGCTTCTAAAATCACATCTGAGGTGTTTACCGAAATACCCTTCTTCTTATCTAGTCGAACGGACAGCTCGACAAATCTTCATCTCAAAGTTCATTAAATTCGCGTGATAATTTAAGTTAACTTAAGTTACACCAAAGGGAAATTCCTGTCTGAACGCAGATAAATCATATCGAAGAAAAAGGAAAAAGTCGGCCGCGCAGCCACCCGGGAGCCACCCCGGGTGGCTGCTTGGGTGGCTGCTCTGAGGAGGCACCTGGGGGGGTGGCTGCGCTGGGTGGCTGCTTGGCCGGCAGCTTCCAATTCGCGCGACAACTATGACCTGGAAGAGGTAATTAAGTTAACTTAAATCAAGTCATTGCGGGCCGGGTTCCTTCTCACCTTGCATCACTCTCTCGAAAACATCAGACTCAAGAAGGTCAGAAATGTATTCACATCGCTCGGCTGGAGAAAAAACTGTGCGACAAGCAAATACGGGCTGAAATGCGACGCAAAGTGCTGGGCTTGCCGCGACGTCACCTGCAAGAGCACCGGAAGATCAAAAAGTCCACATCAGCAACCTTCTGAGGTCAGGCGATCTCCTCTTCATCATAAGGCAGAACAAGTCTCACAGACACCAGCATCAGAGTTGATCAAGCTTGATGAGATTTACTGAAAGATGAAGTTTCAACACTGTTCATGACACCCGCCGCCTCCCCCAGCGCCCCCGTGAACATTGAGCGAAGCGTCACCCGAATCATCATTCATCACCTTCTCTTTAATCGCTGCTCCGGACCAGCTGCTGCCGCTCCTCGTGTCGAAGCTTGCTGCAGGAGTAGCGACCGCACAATCGGTGTGAGATGCTTCACTCATACAACTACTATCCGGTGGCGAAATCGGTCGATCGTTGAGCAAGAACTTTGGAGGAGGAGGAAGAACGTCCTTCACCTCGACCTCTTTCCTTTCTTCCTCCTCCTTGACCACCTCGGTCGAATTACTCTGTTGATGATACTCTGCAGGAGATCCAAAAGGGGAAAGTAAAGCCATGTTCCGAGATCCAGAAGTATCATAGCTACCGCCACCCAAATCCGCTGCCATGATGCTATCCAGTAACTTTTGCAACTCCTCCGAATCTTCAAAACTCGAATTGGCCTCGGTAGAAACCATGCTTGCGATACTGATCAGTCGTTGACGAGCCGAAAAGCTGAGATGGTGAGAAGGAGAGGAACGAACGTTCACCGGTTCTTCGGCTTCCATGATACCATACAGACCGCGCGGGGTGCCGTTGAGGTGAGACTGTTCGGGCGTATCCTGCTTCTTGTACGGCGAAGAATGGATGCTCAACGATCCAGTAGATCCCGAGAACGTTTTGACCAAGTTGGAAAGCGTCTGCGTCGCTTCGCTCATTTCCAAGAATCCAGGACGTTTGCAAGGAAATGCTTCGCCAAAACGTGATCGAAAGGCAACCAGATCCTCCCCAATTGTCCGGCCTTTGTCGCTCGGTACCCTCTCATCCATCCATTCTTGTTCTTCCCCGACCTCTGAATCGTCTGTCAAAGCTAGAGAGGGCTTGTTCAGAAGTCTGTGTGTCCTTGGCGAGCGATGTGGAGAGTATTTGGGTAACAGAACCTTGGTCGGAGGACTGCGTATTCTGTTGGCAGTTGGAGTTCGAGTGACCTGGTGAGGTGACATGAGCTTTCGCATCCCAGGTGAATTGGGTGGCGACTCTGTGAATAGGATCGAAGTGCCCACAGATCGGATACTACCACTGTCCTCTCTTGTAGCACTGGGAGAGCGCAGACGTTGACCATAGGATCGACGCGAAACAATCACTTTGCCCGAAGGAGAGGATGTCGTCGAGCTCTGCGAACTGACCGTGCTAGCTCGACTACGACCGCTTCGAGGTGGAATGGGAAGCGATTGACCGAGCAACGATGCGGGTGGACGACGAGGTGACGACTTCTTTGATGCAGGCTGACGCAAAGCGACACTCGCAGCTGTCAACGACACTGCCGGAATGATGGCACGGTGCAACGTCGCAATCTCACTGCCTGCTTCCATCTTTGGCCAAATTTGCTTGTGATCGACTTCACCACTCGAGGTAGACCCAGCTGAGGCAGGAAGCTGCAGCTGTCTCATCCAGGGATGACGGAGATCCGAGATGCGTGGACGGCCGCCCGGTGTATGCGTCTCTGATCGTTGAACGTCGGCTTGATGTGTTTCTTGGGAAGTTCTTGCGAAAGCCTCAGGAATGGTTGGCCGACGCTTGTTGCTGCTGACGATACCAGTAGAGCGTATCGGTACGACCTTGGACGGGAGCTGAATACGATTGAGCTCCACACTTCGGCTTTTGAGAACCATGGAGGTGGAGTCGAGGACGCGTGGCGAGGCGCGAGTCAGCAGATCTTCGCTGCGTCTCATTGACTGAGTGCCTCCGAGCTGCTTTACTTGATGCAGGTGTGATACCGTCTGGCTCCGATTCAGACTGTCCTGCGAATTGCGTGATGGCCACAAGGACTTTTCCATCTCTCTCATCTTTTTGCCAAAAGCGCTGAATGGACGCCGTGCCAATAACTGGAGAGTCTTGAGCTTGGACGTTCCTGAGCTTGGTGCAGCTTCGGGGTCAGCATTGCTAGCACGCCCGAGCGTATCGACTTGCCCGACGGAGTCATCATTGCCGGAAGGAACAGATACTGATGGTGTCTGCAGTGTAGGTTGCACATCGTCAATGTCCGTCGCATCCTTTTGCTCGGGCAACGCACTGGGAGCAGGCGGGTCGTAGAAGTCTGGCAAGAGAGGACCACGTCTTCCTCGATCGTTTTTCCCTTCCTGCTCCTGCTTCCTTCCAGAAGAGTGATCTAGGGCTGCTCGTAGCGTCAAAAGAGAGCCCTGGAGCGACGTATCTATCACTTCCGTACTTAATACATTGGCTTGTGACAAACCGTCACGACTATCACGTCCCTCTGCGTCAATCCAGGCGCCCTCCTCGCCGCTGCTGGACGAGGCAGGAAAAGACTCGACCACGACATCATCGACTGTAAGCATGGCTCGTCTGGAGCTAGCAAGACCTCGAGTGCTCGAAACCTTGCGCGTTCGTCTTGACGGTGTGCTGCAGTTCAGGGAGGCAAAGAGGCGACCTATCGTTTCAGTAAGCAGACTTCGTGCATCCAAACAGATTTTCTACTCACATGAATCTACGGATAGATGCAAAACTTGTGGTGCTCCTCAAAGTACTGTTACCTTCTGGTGTAGCCAACGCATCGGAAGTCTCACGAGGGACGTCGACTGTCACGTTGTAGCTTTCGTCCGACCCCTTTCTCGGAAGAGCGTTCTTGTGAAGTCTCTTTGCAGCCATACCGATCGAATGGGACCAATTGCCTAAAGCTGACCTTGCGTTATCCTGACTCAAGAGACCTTCGTGTACCCGCTGTGAAGCGACCAAGGTAGCGGCATGCCGATCTTCCGAGTTTCGTGCTTTGGATCGCTTCGAGGGTTGGACGGGTGACATGCTAAATTTGCTCTTGAGCAAGTGGTCGGACGCCGATTTTTTGCGACGACTCGGCGTTCTGGGATGTGAATTGCTATCCAGCGCTGCTCCTCCATCAAGACAGCGTGGCAGAGTAGAAGCTTTTATCTTGATTTGGTCGTTGGCGGAACGATATATGTAAAAAGAGGTTCGAGGATCATGCTGTCTTGGCACGGGATCGTCTTCGTTGACCGTGGTCTGCGGATGAGAGAGATCCTTGGACACCGGTTTGAAACCGATGCTGCTATTCAAGAAGATCGGACTGGAGATTCGTTGACCTTTGATGGTCGAGATGGTGTCAAGGGACGGACGTGAAGCGATGGGTGTAGCCGATTCGGAGCGGAGCAAGTCGAGGGATTTGGAGCGCGGCGGTGTGTAGGGAGGTGTATCGTCGAGACTTGGCAATGGTACATGTTTCCAAACAGAAGAGTGCAGGGTGCGAACTTCGGATGGGAACGGGTGAGGCCGACTTTGCGAAGACATGACCTCGAGCACGTCGTTGCGGAAAGCGGAAGGAACGATGTAGAAAGGAAGTGGTGACGAAGGGCGAGGAAGAGAAGGATACAGAGAAAAGGCGAGGTGCGAAGGTTGTCAAGAAGTGCTATCGTCACAGGGTACAGTCTGGCCCATCGGCTTTCGTTCGAAGCGGCACTGACTGTTTCTCCGAACGTATGTCAGCGCAGCAAAGCGAATAGTACCGTTCTGCAGTGCACTGCGAGCCTCGAAGGTGGAAGTTTTCCTTGTCAATGTGAATCGTAAGTAACATTCTTTCCTCTCAGGCCTGCTGTGGATGCGTCGACTGGGGCTTAATGTGACTGAACCAAGAGAGGAAGCACTAGCAGAAGCGACGAGGCCTGCAATGTTTCCGTTCTATCGCTCAACATGTATGTGGACGTGAGAAAAAAAAAAGAGGCCAAAGACACGAAGGGTTTCATATGATCTCTCAAAGAAGGAAAATCCGAGATGTCACATGAAGAATCCATGATGCGAGCCTGAACCTTTAGGTGCGATGTAATGCACAATTCTTCCAGGAATAGGTCGGACCGAAAGGCAGATCAGGGCAAATGCAGGCAAGATAAAAAGTGGAAGCTCTGTTGCCGCTACAGCGGCTGTGGGATCATGAACGAGTGGGAGTAGCTGCGAAAGAGGTTTGGGTGCGTACTCTGTTGATCGATTATTCTCCACTTGACCAGCCGCCAGTCAGCCAGAAAGTGGGATGAGAGGGTTGGCGGTCCAGTAGTCTCACGCCGTAGCGGACAGGTTGCAATCACCGAGAGCCGTCATGTGGGTCACACTGCATTTACGACACCGACTCGAGCGGTCATCAGAAAGTATGATGTCTGCATCGACAAAGGCGGTCAAGTCATGTATGGCGACACGCCCGACGCGGTTGCCGGGTTTGTGATGCTTCTCATTGTACAGTGAGTACCTGTTTCTTTTGCAATCACGTCGACTTGCAGACGACAGCTGCACAAAGCATATCCCTTCATTCCCCTGTCGCTTATTCTTCTGACACAATTGCAGGTACTTCCGTTTGCATAGACTTGGATAAGTGGCCGAAACATCCTATTGTCCCTGCAAATTCACGTGCAGGTGAAGTCTGCGATGAGGAAGGTCCTGTGTCAGACTCGAGAACGGTAAAGAAAGACAGCGAACCGACCGTCTGGAATCGGTGTACGCTCGGTCAAGGAGCGACGGAATTGGCGCCGAATTTCATGAGGAGACAACGGCCGCTGGATTGGAGTCTGATTTCCAGTGTGACGCTCCCCACCGCCCTTGTTGGCGGATTTATTGCGGACGATGATGGTGTTGGGTAACTTTGATCATGTACTGCATCACACTGTGCGGCGTGGGTGATCGACCAACAAGTTCCAACAAGTCACAGGAAGACAATGGCTGCTGCCTGTGGTCTGTATGGCGGCAATGTCTTTCAATCCCCACTCCGATGGCATAGGATGGAGGCTATGTCTTCTATAGATTCACATTTTACAAAGTGATCTGAAAACCTTCTAATCACAAACCACTTGAAGGCTGTCATGCAGACAAGACGATGCACGTTTCTCGTGTAGATACACATTTTGCGGTGACATTGCAAGAATCAAAGTACTACCGTCTATCGTTGACTATAGAGAAAGCGCGCGAGAGAGAGAGAGAGAAAGAGAGGGAAAAAGTACATGTTGGAATTTTTATTTCTGGCAGGCGATCTAGTCCTGAGCGGCCTGAACCTTGTCGTTGTTGGTAGGGTTGTTGGCCTCGAAAATATCGTATGAGGGGACGACAAGATCGGACTGGTCGCAAACCTTCTTGGGGGTCTGTGCGAGAGCACCCTTCTCGAGCTGGTCGAGCTCCTCGGCGGAGAGGTCGATGAGCTTGATGTTGTTCTCGATACGGCTTGGGGTGACCGATTTGGGGAGAGGGTTGCAGCCACGAGCGACCTGCCACGAGATGAGGACGTTGGCGCCCTGGACGTTGTGCTTCTTGGCGATCTCGTCGACGACCTTGAGGGAAGCCTGGCTGGCACCGGTGGAACCGAGAGGAGAATAAGCCTGGGGGAGGATGTCGTTCTTCTTGAGCCAGCCAACCAACTCGGGCTGGGGGAAGGTGAAGGAAAGCTCGACCTGGTTGACGACGGGCTTGATGCGGCACGATTTGAGGAGCTCCTTTGTGCGGCGGATGGAGAAGTTGGAGATACCAATGTTCTTGACGATACCCTCATCGACAAGCTTCTCGAGCTCGGCCCAGACCTTGACAAAGTTTTCGGTGGTCTCGAGGTCGAGGAGGTGCTTGCCGGTGGCGGGGTCCTTCTTGGAGTTGCGGGGAAGCTGACCAGCGGGGACATCCTCGGGAACGAAAGCAATGTTCCAGTGCATGAGGTAAAGGTCGAGGTACTTGACGTCGAGCTTGTCGAGGGTGTCCTGGACGGCCTGGCGAACGTGGTTGTGGTGGAATTCGAAGAGCTTGGAGGTGATCCAGATGTCCTCGCGGGGAACACCAGAAAGCTTGATGCCCTCTCCTACTTCATCCTCGTTCTGGTAGCCCCAAGCGCAGTCTTTTTGAGGGCAAGATGAGACAGAAATGAGGAAGGGAATCGAAGTCAGTATTGGGGCTGATTCATCCACTATTTCGAGGGTCATGAGGCCCTGGCCGGAAGTTTCATTTCCAGACGCAAAACTTACCAATGTGACGGTAGCCGGACTTGAGGGCGTGAGCGACAGCATCACGAACCTCACCCTTAGGCGATTGCCAGGTGCCGAGACCGACCGAGGGAATGGAGGCGCCAGAGTTGAGCTTGAAGTGAGTGGCAGGCCTGATATCACGCACAGCAAGAGAGGCAGCGGATACAAAGAGGAAGCGAGAATCGTGCGAAGGCGTATGGTCAGCGTAAGATGCTTCGAAGGACTTTGAGAGAAAATGGGGAACAACCAGGAACAGCAGATTGGCTCCAACAAGTGATGATGAAGCGGAGCGGATCGATCGGGTATCGTGACGGAATAGAAGAGAAAGGAGGTTTGTACTTACATTGTGACTGAAACGATGTACGATGCAATCAAAAGGGATAGATGATGGGAAGGAGGGTCGGATGATGCGAGCCACAGCTGAACTTATATATGGGAAGGACAGTCCAGGCAGGCAAGCAGACAGAGGAGGGACGAGAAAGAACGGCAACGGATTGACCGAAGCGAGCGTGGGACTGAAAATCAAAGCGACTGTCCGAAGATGAGAGCCACAGAGCCACAGTGTGGCTTACAACAAGCGCAAGGATACAGAGCGAGCATACCATCAGCGGCCAAGACCGAACGAGAAGAAGAACAAACAAAACGACTCGACTACCGCGCTGACGGTCAAATCCCTTGAGAAACGGAGGGACTGAACGCGGGGACAGCTGCAAGAAGCATCCAGGGACCCAAACTCCCACCGCGAAGACCGGCCATCTCTTGCTGGCTCTTTGTGCCGGGATGCATGTCTGTGTCACATCGTCACTCCACCTTGGCGGCAGAAAATTCAGCTGGTTGGGAAGCAGAAAGAATCCCGACGGCGAGATGAGATTGCCGGGCTCCTTCTCGCTCATTTTCGCCCGGCGTGTCCTATATTCTCTCACTGTTACTGTCTGTCTCTGTCGTCCAACTCCGATTGGCGGGGCTCCCGCTCCATGGTTGGTTGACCTTCAGGCTAACGGTGCCCTTGAGATGAAGTGTGCCAGAGAGTACTGTAGTGGTTGTTTCATTCATACTCGGTCTTGAGTAAGGCACCGCCTCCTCCCACTCAATTCTGACCCAACCAACGATCAAATGAAGCCTGCCGAGTCGATTCGGCCTGCATACCCCGATGTCCGTTTATTCCACGTCGTCTGAGCTGTTGGCCGGGGTATGGATAAAGCAGCACAAGAGCTTCTGGCCGAGCTGATGCCTTCACAGGAACATTTCTTTGCCTGTGGATCTGAGGCAGAGGACGGGATGCTTGAAAAGACCACACAGGTTGCTGCTGTGCGAGGCGCTTGAGGGTTGCAGCACAGCTTTTAGCCATCAAACCGGCGACTTCTCCGCATCACAGACATTGCCGGCCACGCGCGATCGGCAATCTTTCGCTCGAGCAACGCACAAGCCCACAGTCGAAAAGGCAACCAAAAAAAGACAAAAAACCCACGCCGCGAAAAAGAGAGACCAGACGGGAAAATAAGTGACCGAGCATCTCTCTTCCATTGTCTTCTCAGGAACCCCTTTTCGGAACGCGCCTCTACACATCCCATTGCACAAGCTCGCACATACAGTGCCGGTTGCTCAACAGGTCAACACCACACAGCGCTCCGTTATGGTATAAGACTGAAACGTGCCTGCTTCGTCTTATGAGCAAGATGCGCCTCTTTGCTCCCACCTTGGTGCTGGGAAAAGAATGACAGCTCGCATCTTCGACGGCAGCGATCAGCGCGATTAGCGACAGCCTCGAGGATCGATTCAGCCCTACAGGCGTTGGCACAGCGCCTCACCAGACAAGCATCATTTCGATTGATCGCGTTTCTTTGGCCTACGAGAACAGCGTTCGATACTACATGGACTTGCTCTCCCTTGTTTACACTTCGACGTACTTGCCTTCTTCCTTGCGTGCCTTGGTCATGGCAGCAATGATGGCGGATCCCACACCCGATCCATCTTCGGCCTGGTAGGTCTTGATGTTGCGTCCCTTTTCTCCAAAGATGTCCTCGAGTGCCTGGTGCAAGCGATCGGCAAATCCGGGGTATTTCGAGTAGAGCGATCCGTCGGCACCGACACCGCATCCCTTCTCCAAGTAGCCCATCTTGGTCACCAACGCGGCGATACCGCACGAGCTCAATCGCGCCGATCGTGTGCCAATGAGCTTGGCCAACTTGCGGAAGAATTGCCTCTCCTCGATCGTCGTGTCGATTCCGAAAAAGTGCGTGAAGAGTCCGGTCACCGTCAAGAGCTCATCGGTGGGGTCCGACTCGATGAGCGAAAGGAAGGCCGTGTCAAACGCATTCGTCTTTTCCAACTTGTACGTGTTCTGACCCAGGAAGAGCGTGCCTTCGTCGATGAGGTCGCAGATGCACAGACGGAAGATCTCGCCCAGGTAGAGACCGGCGATCATCTTCTCATACGACTGCTCGTGTGGCTTGTTCGAGTGGAGGTCAATGTGCTCGTCGTACTTTGTACGGATCTCGGCCATGTGTTCGTGCTTGAACGAGTCAAAGGCGCCGTACTCGCAGTTGATGGCCATCTCCTCGTCTTCGGGAAGGCCGAGATGCTTGATCTTGGGGATGTCCTTCATGTGCTCCATATAGGCGGCGTTACAGCCGGTACCAAAGATGCAGGCGATCCTCGTGTCGCGGTTGACATAGTTGGAGGCGATGAGCGTACCCGTGGTGTCGTTGATGATCGAGACCATCCTGATGGGCAGCTTGAATTTGTCGAGCGACTCGCGGAACATGGCAGCACAGTCGCGACCCTCGGTGTTGGGGTTGCCGAAACCTTTTGTCCATCGAACGAGCTTGCCGTGGTCGATCTTTTCCTGCTCCATGGGGTAACTGAAGGTGAATCCGAGTGCAAGCTCCTCTTCCAGAATGACGTCGCCGTTCTGGTCGCCAAAGTGGTCCTTGATAAAGGTGGCCAGGCAGTCGGCGCAAAAGTCAAAGAGCTTCTGACCTTCGCTCTGCTTCTGCTCTTCGGTGAGACGGAATTTGGACTGAGTTATTTCGAACTTTCCGGCGCCCTTGAGGACGACGTGGCAGACACGCAGATTGGTTCCGCCGAGATCGAGAGCCAGGTAGGAGCCAACCTCGTCACCGGTGGGCCAGCCAAAGACATAGGCGGGAAGCATAGGTACGGTTTGGCCTTCCTTCTGGAGACCCTCTTCGAGGACGCCGACAAAGCGGTCGGTGATCATGCGGAGACGCTGAGGGGTGATGGTGAAGAGCTTCTCGAAACGTTCGTAGGTCTGCTTGAGCTGCTCTTCGTGTGCGTGTGGGTTCTCCTCATGCTTGTGGGAGCTGGTGTGCCATGAAGCGATCTGTTGGACCAAGGAAGGTTTTGTGAGGGGATTGATGGTCAGCAAGGCACGCTCCGTGTGCGAGACGCTTGTCTCGACGAGATGAGACACTTTGGCGACGGGAGAAGAAGGCATGAGGCAGGCGGCAACGGTAGCAGCCATCTCTGAGGCTGAACAGAGCGTCGTAGAGTCGTCGAATGCAGGAATCCAGGGGAATGATCAAGTGTGCAAAGGCGATGGCGGCCAGAGATGGATATCGGAATGGGAAGCCTCGATGGTTTGGTCGCGAGGATCTGTTCTGAAATGCGATGAGGATAACGGATGCCGTGGAGGGGATGCTGCGTTGGGACCAAGCATGTGTCGTTCCGTATTTGAGAGATGGCGATACCGAGCCAACCAGGATGGGACTGTGCGGTCAAAAGCAGAGATGTCACTACTTACGTGGGTTTCCAGCTTTTCGGTGCCCGAGCCTCGACGCTTGCCTGCGAGCGAGATGGAGCCTCGACGGCCCTTGTCAGAGGAGAAGGACATGATGGTCTATGCGCGTGAGCTCGACAAGTTGGCAGGAACGGAGCGAGCGGAGAGGAGCGTAGGCAGAGGTGCGCTTGCTGTCTGTTCAGAAAGAGACGGAGAGACAGCGACGATTAGTAGTCTGAGTGAGCAAAGATGTGCGACAAAGGAAACGTCCCACGACAGCACCGTCGGTTGATGCTGATGCTGATGCTGATGCTGATGAATGCTGAGAGAGCGTCTGCAGGTAAGCCTGACAAAGCGCGCGAGGATTTAAGAAGACGACGAGAAAGACCTACACTGATGTTCTGCTCGTTGTGACTCGGATGGAAGCAAGAAGGTGATTGACAAGGGGAGATAGAGAGAGAAAGGGCAAAGTCAAGCAGTCAAGTCACGAGTCAATGCACGAAGATGAAGGAACAAGAGAGAGGGAGAGAGAGAGAGGGTTCTCTCAGGGTGCAAGGTGATTTAGATCAAACGCCTCACTCATCATTCTGAACAACTGATCGCATGTCCCGTGCTCACTCTCTCTCCATTCACCTACACTGTGATTTTTCTGCCTTTTGGTCTGGTCGGGAAGAGCCGACCTGCAAGCCTCTGTTTTTTTTTCTTTCTTTCCGTCTCTCTGTGCTCTCGTGTACTTTGCGCTTTTGTCTTTTCTACTTCTTTCCCGCGCCACTCCACACGGAAAAGAGATCAACACGAAAAAGCAGCCACTTACCCTGTGTACTGTATCATGTGTCAATCAATCAGCATGAACAAGCAACCCCAGCGTAATCCAAAGATCCGGCTCATCCGGTGCATTAGCCAAGAAGCGGCTTCTTGCCTCTTGGCAGTCCAGTAAAGGACAAGCAAAGTCGATGCGTGGCCCGACCTCTGCCTCTGTTTGCTCTTTCTCAACAGACAAAGGCGGTACATCGGCGAAATCTCGGTAGAAGCCTTGACGTGTAGCTTTTCCTTACTGGGACGGAGCTCTAAATCGAACGTGATTTTCTTCTTCCCGCTCGCCAAGAGCCTTTCTCTTTGTGGCTTCCTTGGTCTGGCTCTCTCACAACCAAGTTGGAGATCCCCCACAGTCACCATAATGCTCCCCGCCTTCCCCCAAGAAGACTTGCCGAGGATTCTCCCTGGCTTGCTTCCATCCCCATCCTCTCACATGCATCACCAGACGATCAGAATGACCCTCACATCAGTGCACACACAGACACTGCTTCGTCGACATGCCAAAAAGAGTATGTTTTCCTTCTAAGTATAGGGTGTGTATCCGATGATGCGGGGACGGACAATGTACAACCGCGCGCGCGCCTCTGAAAAAGCTAAGCGAGCGAGCGGTGAGAGAGAGCAGAGCAGAGCAGAGCAGAGCAGAGCATTCGTATCTCTCACGCCCTCGTTCTCGGTCTCATTCTCTGGCTCTAGTTGAGCAGACGCAGCTCGTGGTTGCGTCGGCCGTTGACCCAATCCGGGTTGAGCAGCGTCAGCTCGGGAGTGCCCAACAGCGCACGGTTGACCGCCTCCCATCCGAGCGCAGACGAATGATCCTGGTTGCCGACCTCGTACTTCCACGATCCGAATCGGCCACGGCTGTAAATGTCGTGCTTCTCGAGCGCAGGCAGCAACGTCGCCAGCGCGGCATCACGTCCCAGCGAGGGCGTAGGGTATCCGGGCGTGAATTTGCGGTGGTACGTCGACACGATCTCGTCGCCGGCGTTGATCAGGTTCGTGTTGATGCATCCCTGGATCGTCTCGGCGAGAATCGTCTGCGCATTCACTGGCTTGAGGTGCGATTCAGAAACCTCCATCATGAGCGACCAATAGGGGCCCTCCTTGGCCTCCTTGGATGGCGTGCCCTTGGATGGGTCGGCGTACTGCAACGTTGGCAGCTTGACGTCGGACTGAGGACAGTTGTAGGGCGAGTAGTTGGAAAAGATGGTGGCACGGTAGAAGGGGCAATCATCTTCGGGGAAGTAGAGCCAGCACTTGTCACCAATGCGCGGTGGAAGCGATCCTCGGATGCCGATACCGATGACGTGGGTCGACGAGGAAACCAAACCCTCCTTGACGGCCGCCTTGAGCTGAGCCTGGTTGTCCTCGGCAGGGAGCTTGACATTGTCGATCAAAAAGTCGAGTTGCATGGTGCTGATGAGGTGCTTGTACTTGATGCTCGATCCATCGTCGAGGTGGACAGTGTGACCAACGGCGTCCACCGACTGGACGCGCTTGTTGAAGAGCAGCTTGTCTTGGGGCAAGGTGCGCGCAACCGCCTTCCAGATACCACCGGTGCCATCGCGGGCAGGGAACTTGAACGTAGCATTGGGACCCCAGTTACCTGCAACCTTCTTGTTGAGCGTGTTGGAGACGACAAGCTTGAGCGAAGGAGCGGCGACACGCTCACCGAGCCACTTGCACTGCATCATGGTGGTAGGGACAGCCCAGACCTTGAAGTTGTAAGGGCGCATAAAGAGATCGGCGAGACCGACGCCCATCATGCGGACGATCCATTCGTCAAAGTTGGTGGGTGGCGTCTTGGCACGGACACGCTCCTCGGCAGCGTCGATCATGCCTTCGATGCACTTGACCTGCTCCTCTACGGGGAGAACCGAGATGTTGTTCTGGTAAGGGTAAGGAACCCAGACGTTCTTGGAGCGAACGTAGGATACACGCTGGTGCTCGTACCAGTCTTCCTTGTTGGGAAGAGCCTCGTGGATCATGTCGTCAAAGTACTGGTAGTGGGAAAAGATAACGTGACCACCGACATCAAATAGGAAACCTTCGTCGGTGGTGTCGGTGGAAGCGAGACCACCAGCCTCCTTGTTGGCGTCGATCAGGAGCCAAGGGCCGTGGTTCTGTCGCGCAGGCAGTGATTGTGACAGGGAGAGGTGTCAGCTGATTGTCGAGACTGCGTAGCTATGGCTGTAGACAGACACTTACGAGCTGGTTGAGGCGCTTGGCAGCACCCAGACCGGTAGGACCGGCACCGATGACGAGCGTCTCTACTTCAGTCGTAGACATGTTGGAGGGAAGCGGATAGAGTGAGCCAAGGTTGAGGAGGGGGATGGAGGTGGTGGAGAGAGGAGAGAGTGAGTCGAGGAGAAGTAGAAGAATGGCGAGAAGGATGCAACGTGTGTCGAGCGTGTGTATGCTCTGTCTGTATGTCTGTCGATGGGAGGCGCGCGGCAAAATTCATTCAGATTTGCTTCTACAACTGCTCTGTGCCAAAGTGGCCGATCGGCTTTGCGCCAGTGAGTCGAATCACAAATGCAACTCCTTGTGCGACAGACCAACACACGCATTTTTGTGCTGCTTGGGCTGCATTCTCACATTCTACCTCTGGTTCGGGTCAAGGCGCCCACTTCCAATAATAATCAAAGGAAAAACAGGATCGACACGCCACACAGCAAGGCACCGACCATGTTGACACTTTGGGGCATATTGGCAGTGAGATGAGTGCGTGCGAAATACGAATGAAGAAATTCGGGCAGCCCGAAGCTGCTCTGAAATCCAGAGGCTCTTTCTCACACACTCTCTCACTCTCTCTCCATGCCTGGGTGTGGCCGTGCTTGGAGAGCAGTCTAAAAAGTGTTACTTTCCTCTTCTTCTTCTGCCTTGAAGGCGATCATCAATATTCGATTCAATCGCGAAACTTTCTCAAAGTGGTGGCTGTGCAATTTGCGAAAACGGACTTGAGACACCTCCCGTAGCATCACAGACGAATCGGATCAGGCGGAAGCATGCGTTGAGCGTCAGCGAGAGACCCTGACAAACCGACAGACGATAGTGATTCTTGGACAGCAGATCCGAGAGGCCGGTGGAAGAGCAAGCTCGAGTGTATTCATACAATCAAGCCCACTGTCGCCGAGGCAGGCTCGAGCTCAGCTCAAAGGCATGCTGTACTCGAAGGTACACCGTGGCTGCTCGTATGAAAGCTCGCACCAATGGCTGACAGATCGGCTGCCGCACGTGCTTGTTCCGCCGGAGACATCGCCGACCACCGGAAAACAGAAGGAACGCTTGTCTAGCCATGCTGTGGCAGCGGAGACGAGGTATGCCTGTTGCTCGCGTTAGCGGAGTCCCGCATCGTTGTCCTCGGCCCTGTGCTAGATCGAGATTCTGGGGATTTGCTGATCACCGATCTGGCAGGTTTTGCACGTCGCGTAAATGAATCGAGGAATTCAAGAGACCAACACTCGCTTGAGTAACCACACTGTGAACTTGTCCAACATACCATATTAATACACTAACACATTCAACATTCACAGACGGTGACGACCCAGCTCACCTTCAAATTGTGGACTACGCCACACGCACCAATGTGACTTCACATACGCAGCCTTGCTCTCTCTCCATCTTGCCTGATCTTCCCACCCAACAACGTCAGACGGATGAGCGTGACTCGTCAGCATCTCATACGACGAGATCATGGATAGCCTCGCCATCGCCGACGTTCCCTGGATCTCCAAACGCATCAAGGCTTGCTGTCGTCGAGCAAAGCTGTTCAGCACTCACGAGATCCTGCTCATTCCTCCAATCCAACTTGAAAAGGCGTTGCGCATCTCTCAAGCCGACGCGAACCTCCTCCTCCTCCAGGTAGCCACAGCTTCAGCTCCACCTTCCATTTCGGTACTCGACGCGCTCAACGGCAATCTGCCTGCAAACACCCTCAACAACGATCTCTTCGACATTGTTGCTGCCGATGAGAATGACGCTGGCTCCGCAGACGACTCGAGCTCCACCGATGCAGATGCGGAACACGACTCAGATAATGATGCAAGATTTGCATCTTCTTCCATCGTCCCACCCACACAGGGATACGATGGCAACTTTCCCGGGGCACAGTGCTTTGTCTATGATTCCGATTCCGATACCCAAAGCGGTGCAGATAGCCAAGTCGATGTTGTGATGCACGACGATGTCGAACCACCTTCTACCTTTCGTCGTCCTCAGACGCAGTCGGAGGATCAACAGCAACTGCTTCACGACGAGCATCTTTTCGACACCGAGGCTAACCGTTCCTCCATTTCAGTAGACGTCCTCTCCCTCGGACGCCAAGGACACCTGATCTCCAGCGGCTCTCGAGAGCTTGACGACTTGCTCTCTGGCGGCTTTCGTTCAGCTGTGTTGACAGAGCTTGTCGGCGAGAGTGGTTCTGGCAAAACGCAAATGGCCATTCAAGCATCTACCTATGCTGCTCTTGACTTTGTCGCTCTGCCGCATCCTGAAGAGAATCATGCGTCCCTGCAAAGCGTTCCGAGAATCGATTCGACCGCAAATGACGCGCTCCGTGACATCCTGCGAGGCTACGGAATGAACCTTTCGACTAGCTCGCACCGCGGCCTTGCCACCTGCTTCATCACATCCGGTGGTGAAAGGGCGGCCCATTCCATCGTCCAAAGAGCTCTCGAGCTTACTCGTCATGCGATCGATGAGCGCTTCGAACGTATCTATCCGCTTACCAACGACCGAGCCTCGCAAGACGAACACTTGGACCGTCACGTTCTGCTCGAAAAGGCTCAGCAACTCGGCCATCAGCAGCTGCTCGCCAATCTCCACGTAGCCTGTGTCGCTGACATTGAGGCCCTAGAGCATGCCATCAAATACAGCCTGCCAGGCTTGATCAGTCGACTGTCATCGACAACACTTCCAAAAACCACGTCATCGCACGTTGGTCTCATCGTCGTTGACAACCTTCCGTCGCTCTTCCAGCAGGATACTGTGGCAGCAAGCGATATTGACTCGCTCGTTCAACGCTCGAAGATGCTCGTCGAGATCGCCGATTCGCTCAAGCGCATTGCCGCTCCTTTACCATCAACTCGCGATGCATCTGCTGGTCGAGCAGTATTGGTCCTCAACCACGTCAGCGATGCCTTTGGTATTGATAAGGAGATCGCTCGACGATTTGTCTTTGATTCGGCCAACTCGATTCGCCTACACCGTTCTCAAGCTAGACACACGGAGGGATTCGTGCCGACTGAGCAGCAGCAGTGTCAAACACCGGCCAACAGCCATAATTCAGCTACGTTGCCTGATCACGCCTTGGCAATGGACGTTGCGAGCCAATCCGCGTATGTGAGCGGATTGCTCGCCTCGGTTCCACCCACGCTTGCCGAAGCCATCGGTGCTCGCGCACTGGACGAATGCAGAGCGACCAACGACGGACCTCTGTACGCGCTTCATCCACGGACGGCGCAACTGGGCCATACGTGGAGCAACTTGATCAATGTTCGTCTCTTTCTCTCGAAAACTCGAGGTAGGATTAGCATGGTTGATCCAGAGGCGCGCTCGGGCCAAGACGGCAAGACGGTGATGATGACGGTGAGGAAAGCTGCCGTGGTGATGAATCCGTTTGGACCGACCATGTTGGACCTGGCCGGGGGCAAGAAGCGGGCGATGAGACAGATGCGCTTCGTCATTACACAGGCAAGAGCTGTGCAGGCTCTCGATGGATACTCGACTTTAGCCTCGCTCAAGGGGGTGAACGCCAATGCGACAAGCGGTCAGACGAATAGCAGCGCAATGGCGAATCCATCGCAACCGCAACCGCAGCAGCAGGAGGGGCCAGAACTGCGCGACGACGATGAAGAATTGTTTGGAGAAGCACTGGACGATCGTCTTTGGTTGGCTATGGACGAGTTTCAATCGCAAGTTACAACTCCTTCTTAGGATCCATCTCGAGTCTGGAAAAAAAAGCAACCCACGACCTCATTTGTTCTTTGTAAGAGAGAAAGACTTTTTGTTCCTCGTTCGCGGAAAAGATAGAAACCTGCTTGTCATTGCTCTGCACACAGCCGGTGAGATCTAGGCATTGTAGCAAGGAACGAGTGTAGCGTCATACACGGCCGAGTTGGTTCTGGTAAGCCGATCTTGTACTTTCATCCAAGGCGTTCCAGATGCCGGACCAAGCGTCCTGTCCGAGCTGTGCCTTGAACGACTGCAACTGGGCTTTGAACCAGTCCTTTACATCCGAACCCTGCAGGACCGCATTGGTTGGATCCAAAGAAACCGTCTCGCTTGCGACCAACCTACTGAATCCGGTGGAAAAGCCTGTTGCTGAACCGCCCTCTTCGTCATCCAGAGCGAAGAGATCCTGTCCTTCCAACTGTTGCTGTTGAATCGCCGAACTGGGCGTAAGCAAGAGTTTGATCAACTGACCCAGTAGCGAAGGAAGGATGGGTTGGAGTTGAGGATCTTGTAGGATTTTGGAAGAGTGCAAGATAAGGCTTGTGAATCCGACCAGGACGAGTTTCTTCTGTCGTTCGGAAACCGTGGTCAATTGCGGTGCGATAATGCCAATGGCGATCTGACCGAACAAACCCGGTTGAACCGCTTCGAAACAATCCACGGCCTCATCCGCGCCTCGTCCACGCACGACGATCCAAGCAATCAAATGGATCAAGCCCTTGACCAACCTGTCCGTCTTACTCTGCTGCAATCGGGTCAAAAGCAACGTCATGACCGCCTTTTTGTACGGTTCAAACTCTTGCTTACCCACCGAAGAGAAGAACGTCTCCAACAGCTCCAATCCGGATCCCTCATTGATCCTCGTCGAAATCAGCTTCTGATAGATCCCCAACATGGCCGTCAATTGACCTTCTCTTACAATCCTGCTGGAATCCTTGACGAGGAAAGCGCGAACCAATCGAACCAAGGCAGGAACATTGCCTCGATTCTCCCAACACACCGGCGTCAGAATCGGCGGTAAAATCGAGCGATAACTCTCCGGCAATCCCGAGTCGGAAGAATGCAACTCCAGCATCTGCGACAAGATTTGAAACACATAGGGTTGAAATTCGACCACATCCTGCGAGAGGATCGTCGTGAAAACCGGGAACAAGGCCGATTCAAACGTCGCCAAAGCCTCCTCTTGCGCCGAAACGGTGAATCTGATCAAGGCCGAGATGGATTCAAAGAGAAACTGCGAAAAGCGTGGATTCGAGGGATTCTTACTGATCTCGGTCAAGATGCCAACCAAAT
Organism: Ustilago vetiveriae; assembly: GCA_928722275.1. NCBI lineage: Eukaryota > Fungi > Basidiomycota > Ustilaginomycetes > Ustilaginales > Ustilaginaceae > Ustilago > Ustilago vetiveriae. The sequence continues at coordinate 809,206 of CAKMXE010000007.1, forward strand.
GGTTCAGGATGACGGGATGAGCGGGTGCAATCGACTCTCGAACCGTCGCCAGCATGCGCATCATGCATTTCATCAAGTAGTCGTTTTCCGCCACTTTCTCGGGCGTAGATCCGCGCTGGATGTTTCGGAACAAAGCCATCAAGATGTTTTCCGCAAACGGCTCCACGTCGTTGGGAGTAAAGAGCAAGCGACCGTGGCGCTTGAGCGACAAGACGCGTTCAATGGTGATGGAAGCATAAGAACAAGTGACGTACTGCGAACTTTCCAAATGCTGGACCAGGAGCGGAAGGACCGAGACGAGCTGATCCTTGGTCAGCTGGTTGCGGAAAGTGTAGAGGTACTTGATGGCATCCACCTGCAAGATCGGACTGGGCGAGTCGTCGGAGCTGGACTGCAAGTCGGTCAGGACGTGGTCGCTGAAGAATTCCACGACATTGACCAACTCGTTGGTCGAGGTGACTCCGTGTTGCGCCGTCGAGGATTTCGAGGCGATCGAGGTGAGCAGGTAGATGGCGGTATCCTTTTGCTTCCAATTGGCGTGAGGATCGGATCGGTACTGTTCGAGATACTGGCCGATGTATCTGCCGACGATGGCGGTGACTTGCTTGTCGAAGAACTCCATCAAAGATCGACAGAATTCCGAGGCAGCCTTCCTCCTGGTGTCGGCTTCCATACTGGTCTCGAGATCGCTTCGAATGTATTCGATGGGGTTATCCTCAAAGAGCTCTTCGTCGGCCTCTCGAATGGCAATGTTGGGCAAGATAATGGCGCTGCAAATTTGTTCGAGCGTCTCGGTGGACTGAAACATTTCGCGCTGACTGCCCATGCGAACGACGGTGGAGAGGAATCCGACGGCTTTGGAAACCAAGGTGTCGTATTTGTGGGATAGGGTGCATGTGCCGAGCATCTCCCAAATGGCCTGAACAAAGGCGGGGAGCTGAGTGAAGGCGTCGAGGTACCTTTTAGCGTAGAGCTCGACGATCTCGCAGATGCTACTGCGGATCTCTTGAAGCGAGCAAGGTTCGTCGGGATCCGAGTCGAGTTCGGGTCGGGATTGAGAGATCCAACGAGCCAAGATGTCCATGATGGGAGCCATATTGTCCTCGATCTGGGGAGGCAGGTCTTGACTGGAGAGATCGTAGAATACCTGGAGAGTCATGTTCATGATGTTGCCCAGCGCTGGAATGGAGGCGGAGGGGGTCGCTGGATCCAAGAGTCTTTGATCTGTGCGTTTGAGCAAGTCGAGATGGGGAAGGGCGAATTTGTCGAGGACATAGTTGATCTCGCTGTAGAGGGAATCGCTTCGGAAGGCGGATCTCCACCTGTAAAAGATGGTGTGAGCTGTGCGAAGGATGCCGAGAACGAGCTGATCATCTTGACTGGCTAGTTTGGGGACCAGATCTTGCATGAGATTGGGCCAATCGTGGGGGAAATCCTTGTCGGCTACCAGAGCGATGGCCTCTTCCACCTGAGATCGAACATTGGTGGGAGCAGGCGGTCTGGCGCCGGTGATGGTCGAGATGGATACGAGGAGGGGAACGATGGATTGCTTGAGCGCCGATTTGTCTTGATCGTTGATGGGAGTGGGGAGGGCGGATTCTTCGGCGGATTCCTGATCCCAGGCGGTCTTGCACAGGTTTTTGAGCTTGATGGCTGCAGCCAGACGGACGGCATCGTTGGTAGGGACTAGCGCATTTTGGACGAGGGCCATGAGGATTTGAAGGAAACCTGGTTGTGACTGTGCTTGTGTGAGTTGCTCTTCTGCATGTTTGCGTTCGACTGGACTGAGTGTTTGAGCGAGCAAGTTGCAGACAAGCTGTACATGATCTGGGGAAGGAGCGGCTGACGCCATTTTGGTGGAAGGTGACGGTGATGATGGTGATGATGATGATGATGAACGAAGGAATCTCTCTGTTTCGCTCTGATGTGATTTCAGCTGTGCGCATTTGTTGAATTTCCACTGAATTCATCACAGTGTCACTACAGTGTCACAGTGTCACAGAGTCACTGCTCCACAAAGCAACCAAGCGAAGAAAAGGACAAGAAGAACAACACTTTTTGGTTCGATCACGCGCGAGAAGCGTCAACGTTCCTCCACCTTTTCAGAGCCTGAATTTCCCAATGGAATTATCAATACGAACTTGGTCAGCCGTTTCGATGCTTGCTTCGACCATCACTCGTCCATCCAACGACAAAGATGCTCTCACCCACCCGCGCTCGACTGGGCCTCTTGTCCAAACTAGCCAGAACACTTCGCATCGGCAATGCAAAGTACATTGTCGGATCCGATCTCAACGGCAATTCCTACCTCGAACTTCCCTCTCTTTCCGGCTCGCTCGATCCACGCCATACCCGAAGATCCATCCAATGGGCCGAGAAACGCGAGTTGGGCGACTACGATCAAAGATCCATCCCCGTCCAATGGGTCATGTGGCTACGACATACTAGGAGAGAGGCTCCCACCATCGAAGAACTGGTCAGGGATCGAGAACGGATTCTCTTGACCCAGGCAAACGCCGCCAAATTGGCCTTGGAGGATCAGCAGAGAAGGCACAACGAAGCCGCCTTGCGCTTGCAAGACCATCAACAGGCCAAAGAGAGAGCTCAGCAGAAACTCGTACAGAGCGAAAGCGGAAGCGCAAACGTCCCCACAGCCACCGTGCTGGATGAATCGGTGCAAAGGCAAGCGGAATCAAGAGTGGCAGAGGAACAAGTGGCAAGCGATGGAAGATGGCAACAGCAAAGAACGCCCGATCAAGATGTTTGGGCTGCCAGCAGGGCTAGGTTAGCTGCCAAAGGTCAATTGGATTCCACCAGCCATGATGAGCCAGTCTCGGAGTCGCTTCAACAGGCAATGGATCGAAGAGCGGCGAAAAGAGCAACGCAAGATCAACAACACGAAGAAAGGGAGAGAGCACGTAGGGAAATGTCCAAATCGCCGTTAGATGCCTTTGTACCCATGCCCAAAGCGAGGAGGTAAAGGGAAATCCTATCATATTAATACTATTCTCCATATTCCACCTCGGTCTGTCGTTCGGAATTCGGGGTTGGATTTTTTGAGCGTGAGTGTTTTTTCTTTACGCTGCTCCGCTCTCTTGTACATTTGTCCCTCCTTTCGTTCATTCCGTCACTCCTCGTTTCCAACATGGCAGTGATCTCCCCCATTGACGATGCCAGCACCCCCCAAAATACCAGCAGCTCATCCCTACCCAAACCACCGCCTCGATCCGGCGACTTTTCCTACGGTCAAACCGACTCTGCTCCGCGCGATCTTGAAGCTACACTTGCATCATGGGATTCCATCCCCCTCTTCATGAAAGATCTCCCCTCGTCCGACTCTAGCAAATCCGACCTGGATCCTGCGTTGGAAGCATTGCAATCCTTGGCGTTTGACGGATCGCCGGAGGAGGTCGCTTTGAACTTCAAAGCGCAAGCCAACGACTACTTCAAAGCAAAACGGTTCAGAGAAGCGCTAGGATTCTATACCCAAGCCATCGAGGCGGATCCGCAGGAGACGCAGTTGCAGGAGATCTTGTACGTCAATCGAGCTGCTTGTCATTTGGAGCTGAACAACTTTGGAAGTTGTTTGCGAGATACGAGCAAGACGTTGGCGTTGAATGCGAGGAATGAAAAGGCCTACTATCGAGCGATCAAGGCCTTGATGGGCTTGGAGAGGTGGGACGATGCTGTGGCTTGTGCCGATCTGGCTTTGCAGGTCAACGAATCCAACCAGGCGATCGCAGCATTAAAGGTGAAATGCGAGCAAAGCGTGATCAGAGCGAGAAAATCCGAGCAGGAAAAACTCGAACGAAACCGACGAGCCGAGCTCGTCTTCAAAGCTCTTCATCAAGCCTTGCTCGTCCGAGGATTGTGGCTGGAATCCAGCGCTAAGCCACCGGACAATCCACAACCTGCTCATTTCGATCCGGATGCACTCGGCGGAACACGAGCGGATCCAAGCATGCCGTTGGATACTCCAAACTGGTCTCCTCCCGACGTGATTCGAACGCCTCTGATCCTCCCGGTATTCTTCATCTATCCTCAATATGCCCAATCTGATTTCATCAGTGACTACCACGAAGACACTCCTCTCTCCAGCTACCTATCCACCATCTTCCCACCCCAATCCCGCGGCTCTCTACCTTGGGATCAAAAGGCTGAATACTACGATGCCAACCTGCAAGTCTACGCCACCACCCGCAAACAACGCCTGCTCAAACTAGGCAGGAAACTCTCCCTGAGAGAAGTCATGGATCAAGCCTTCCAGCAGGCAGATACCAGAAACGGCCAGGATCAGATCAAGGATCGTGACGGCCTCGTCATCAGGGATGGCATCCTCAGTCTGGTTGTATTGCCAAAAGGTCAGGCCGAGCACGAATGGGTTCAGAAGTTTAAAGCCGACAGGGAGAAACGGTCGAGCAAGTAATCTTTGGTTCCAATAAACAAATTTAGCGCTACTAACTCTAGGCCTGTGTATGAGGTTGGAACGGCATCGACGACGATACAGCCTCTGCCTGCTCCTCGTCTTGCACGCTTCTGGTCGTTGCTGCTGTTGGCGGAACGCGGAGCTCTGGATTGTCGCCCAGCAGCATACTCTCTTCGGTAAAGCTGGGCGGAAGATCGGCGCTGGTGATCGATTCATCCCAGCCTCCTCTCGCGTTTGCAGGAAACAGATCATCTGCTGTCGTCGCTGCCGCTACCAAATCCGTGCTTGGAGCGAGATCGAAAAGAGCTTGATCCTGACCGCCGATGGTTTCGGTCGGGTGGGAAAATGCAGCGAATTGATCTTCCAGTTCTTGCGTTGAATCCTGCAGTGCATTTGCCGAAGAGACTTGGGCGGCTTCCATCTGGGCTTGGATTTCCGCGGCGGTGGAAGCGACAGGTGGCGGTCGATTCGATGCATTTCTCAACCCTGTCACCGGTTCCGATTCACTAGCGACAGTTCGACGACTTCGTCGAGATCGACCTGAGGAAGCATCTGGGATGACCAACGAATCGCCTGCTTCAGCCGCTTCGTTGGCCAAAGCGGTCAATTCATCCAAATCGTCGTCGATCGGTCCGGCAAATGGACCTTCTTGATTGGCTGTCTGGCGCAACCTTTGCTTTTCATCATGCAGCTTGATCCGTTCCAACCTCTGCCTTTCTGCTTGCTTCTGCTCCGCTTGATACGCATCCCACAGCTCCGCTTTCCGCCTCACCTCGAATGCGTCGGTCAAGTCGGTCCTTTTCCTTTCGAATTCCCTCTCGGCTTCCAATCTCGTCAACTTTTTCTTCCACTTTGCAATCGCTTCCTCCAACGTCCGACTGTGCAAAGCCAATCCTTGATCCAACTGTCCCTCTAACAATTCCACGCGTGCCTGCGCAGACGAGGCCGATGCCTGTGCCGTTGAAGCCGAGGCCGAGGCTCGATCGTAAAGCGAACGCAGGAAATCATGCTGAGATTCGCTTTCCGCCAGCTCTTTTTCCAACGTCTTTTTCGTCAACGACAGAGATTCAATCTCTTTCCATGCCTCTTCCAACGACTTTTGTAATCGACTAACTTCGGATCGTGCCAATTCCAATTCATCGTCGGAAGAAGAATCTCGACTTGCTTGCCCAAGTGTCGGATGGCGATCCAAGAATGACTCTCCAAGAGCCCATTTGCGTCCATCGGCATCAAAAGAGACGCTGTATCGTCGATCATCGCGCAACACGCGCGCCAGACTCTCTTCCAATTCATGCACGTCAAACGTCCCATCGACGGTATCCAGCAGTAGAATGACGGCGACCGCCCCACGTTGCGAAGGATTCGAATCAGAGGAAAGCTGCGATTGCTGCGTTTGCTGTGTCAATCTCTGCACAACTTGCGACGTGATTCCGGAAACATCCGGAACCGCGGCAGCAGCTGATCCCGATCGAAGCTGAGAAGAAGCGGATGCGGCGGGGAAAACGAGTAGATCCATGAACCACACTTTTTTGGTACGAAGAAAGCCGTCCTCCTGCGTCTCGGAATCGTCATTGTTGTTGTTGCTGTTGCCATGGCTGCGTTGAGATTGTGATTGCGATTGCGAATGAAAGCGTCTTCTGGGCGATCCGCGCGATTGCGAAACCGACGATCTGGGCGAAGAGGCTCGGTCGGCGCGTAGAACAAAACGTTCGATCTCGTCTTTAAGAAAAGCGGGGATGTGGATGGACCGATGAACCAGCTCGACAATCTCTGGACGAGGAAGGGTGGACCAACCTGCAGAGCTGCTAGAGGAGGAGGAGGAAGAAGAAGAAGCAGAAGGTGCGACGACGGGAGAGGGTGCATGCTCTTGTCTGGTGGTGACAGCAGCAGGAGGAGTTTTCGCAGTCGGCGCTGGAAGAGCGGGCGTGGAAGAAGGTGCATCTTGTTGTTGCGATGGAATTGGCTGACTGGGGAGTAGCGCCTCAGGCTGTGGCTCTAATGACAGACGATCGGTGGCAGCAGCAGCGACAAGATCAGACGCAAGAGCAGGAGTCGACTGAATCGGAGAAGCAGCATTTGCAAGAGCCCTCGCAGCAGCAGCAACCGGCGATGCACTTTGTTGATCTCGTCGAGAACGGCTCGACATTTGAGAAGCAGCGGTTTGGTGTAAAAGATCCTCGCGGTTGACGAGCTGGTCATCGTCCAAGTCGAGCGGGATCTGACTGAGCACGTTCTGGCTCGAGTATTCGAATGCATGCGGATTGCTATTCTCGGCTGTCAATGGCGGCAAGATCCAAGTGCCGATACGAGGGATATCTTCGGGTCGCATCATCTGCTGTACTTGCTCGGCGGGTGAAAAGGATTCGACGGGGGAAGAACTGTCCATTTGGGTATCCGCGGCGGGTTGAGGTCGATCGCGTGATATTCTGGATTCAGCCTGTTCCAGATCCATGCCCGTAGTATCATCAAGAAACGGTTCAAATACACGTGTTGAGATGGACGGGAGGGGTCGCAGAGCAGCCGAGGCTTGCACAACTGATGCTGGCGCTGTCGCGGCAACAGACGAACTGGAAGGGTCGTCCGCATGGGTTGAAGGGATGTACTCGGATGCGCTGGATAAATGAGGAGCGTTGGATGGCGAATCGTCAAAGTGGATGGATATTTGAGAATCTAGTTGGCTGGAAGGTGGATGTTGCGCAGCGTGAAAGGCAGCCATTGCAGACGAGGAGGGTTGCGGAATGTCGACAAAGACTCCACCAAGGTCATCTTGGGATGCAGAGACGGGATGTGCATGTCGATTTCCCTCTTCAAGATGGTCGATGGAGCGTTTGCGTTTACGTTGCGCATCCTGCAATGTAGAAGTAGGAGGTGTTGATGCCGTGTGCGACATGATCTATGGATGTGAGGTTGGAGATGGATGGAGAGAGGGAGGACAAGAAAGAGGTAACTCGAACAAGGGTCCAATCAATCGTCAAGTGAATGGCCGATGTGAATCGATTCCTTTGACCGATTCCCGAATCCGTCGCATTTTCTTGTGTTTGGCGGGCACTCGACCCTTGTTGACACACTCACCAACGCCATGCTGAGATCACTTCGACTACTCTCCCCAGCGAGACCGTTCCGATTGACCATGTACACAGGTACAGACTGTCAATTATGCCAGGTAATGCAGCACGAAATCACCAGAGCAATGCAGACGGTCCCGATCGAATTGTCGACATACAATATCCGCGACGATGCTCTGCCGGATGTGCACGTTTGGAGACGCAAATATCAGTACGACATTCCTGTCCTTCATCTGAATGATCGAGGTGAGTCATTTGCTGGCGAGAATGATGTGAGATGGGAAGAAAAGAAGCTGATGTCGATGGTGGGGATGATCCCAAACAGAAATCTTTCGACATCGATTGACAGCGCAACAGTTGATTGAAAAGCTGCAGCAAGAGCCCAATCAAACATGAGAATGACAGACGGTGTCGCTGTAGCCTGTGAGAATGAATGATTGCACTGAGAAGAAAAGACCAGAAGAAAGAAGAGACACAAGCGTCGGACGTGCGGGTATACGGTATGAGAGGACCATGACGGGATGGTCGAGATCACTGTGGGGCAGCAGCATTGGGATCCTGTAGGACTACCAAGAGATACTTGTCGTTGGGGGTGATCATGATTTCGTACTTTTTGGTTCGAACGCGCAGGAATCCGAGCTCGTCGGTATCGTCGATCGCCTTGATGTCGCTCGCCAAGCTCTCTACACTGCTCTTGACCAATCTGGTGACGCTCTTGAGCATCTCTGCCCGCTGTCTGGCACCTGGACCGCTTGGATCAAACATTTGTCCTCCACTTCGAATCACCAATCCATCGTGCCGACTGAGCACCAAACATCCCATCACACCTTGATGCGACGAAAGCCGGGTCAACGTCGCCTCGATTTCAGCGGGTGGAGCTGTCGTGGAAGAAGAGCATGGTGGCATGGGCGACTTGCGATCCGGCGATAGTGGCGAGGAAGAGAGCGGGCGCGGATTTGGTCCTGTCTCGATCGAGACGTGCTGTCCTGTCTCCGTCTTAAGAGGAAAGTCGACATTAGCTATGACAGAGGACAGAGCAGTGATTCGCTTTGGACAGGTATCCACTTACCATCCTTTGGTCTCCTTTGGTCTCCTTTGGTCGAGCAAATGGTGATGGTGATGATGGTGCCAAAGCTTGACTGGAGGTGGGCAAAGATAGGATGGCTGATCGTCTCTTATCGCTCCACATCTTTGAGATGCAATTTCTACAATCACTCAACCACGCCTACGCCCTCCGTCGGCTAGTACATTAGATCTGCGCGCGCGTCATCGACCAAAGTCAACATCATCACCTGACATTCCATTGAATCTCATAAGTGCTATACATATATGCTATTGCTGCTCGATCCCAGGCAGAGACGTGGGAGAGGCTTAGTGGTTTGGCGTGAGATTGCAACGTATCTTTTCCATTCGCAAAAAGAGCGGCGCCATTTGAAAAAATCTTGAGGTCGTGGGTTCGATTCCCACCTTCCACTTCGAATCCGATTTTTTTCTCCTTTCTTTTTTCTCTTTTTAGTTGATGTTCAGACGGAATTCGGGCAAGTGGAGGAAATCTCAAGGTGGACAAGCAACACATCAACACTCTTTTATCTCCCTGGCAACCATCGTCCATCCAGAAAACACACACCACGGCGTTCGAGGAGTCATCATGCCGATGATCGAGGTGCTAGCCAATGATAGGCTGGGTCGGAAAGGTGCGTCTCTCTCTCACTCCAGGCTTTGGAATCGGATCGGCCCATGCATCGACATCCATCAGTGTTTGGTGTAGACGAATCACAGCTTGATCAACTGACATTCTGGATATCTTGCCGTGTCTTTCTTCGACCTTGGAACTGCTTCCGCATCCATGGCTGAAATCCAACGACAAAAAGTTCGAGTCAAATGTTCACCCGAGGACACGATAGGCGATCTGAAGAAACTCATTGCGGCTCAAACGGGTACTCCACCACAAAAAGTAAGTCCATACCCCCCTCCTCATTCCCTCGCTAACTCATCCGTTCGCTCACCTTCTCCCCTTTTCTTCATTTCGCCTGGCCTTCCGACAGATCATCTTGAAAAAATGGTATACCGTCTACAAAGATCACATCACCCTAGCCGACTATGAAATCGTCGATGGATTCAATTTCGAAATGCACTAAGCTTCGCAAATAAAATCTTTCCTAGCTTCTGGTCGGATGTGTAGTCGTAAGAACAGCGATGTTTGGTCATTTCGAGTCGTGTCTATTGCATGGGAGCAGCCGGAAAAAAATTGCATTGACGGGGACTCGAACCCCGGTCGAGTCGAATCGGTAGTCACGCCTTGTACAAGGCGATGAGTGGCAACGACTCATGATACCCCTACACTATCAATGCGCGCACGTGTCCAAATGTGGAATATATAATATATATACTGCCTTGCTTTTGCTTGGAGTATATGGCATGATTGCCTGGTGCCATCCGATGCTCATTCTGTAGTAACGACACTTCTTTCACAAACATCCACATCCCATATCACATTCTAATCATTTTTCTATGAGATCGGAAGGACGAAAAATCGACTCCAACAAAACAAAAAAAACGGGAAAAGGAAAGATCAGAACTTTAATCCCTGTCGATACTGGATGAAGCCGTGCAAGTTTTCCAAAGCTTCTTCCGCCGAGGCTCTCAACGAGATCTGCTTTCTCCTGTCAATCGTCCTAGCCAATGATTTGCATTTGAACAGAGTCAATCGTAGTCTCTGCAAGAGTTCTTGCTGTCGGAATCCGATCGAATCGTAATGACTCGTTTCGTCCGCGTAGACATCAATGATGCCATTGATCGTCGCTACCATCGATTCCGCCGTTGTAGGCGAAGATGCGGAGGCGAGGTTGTCGGGGATCGATTCGAGGATGGAAACAAGCAGGTTGCCAAGGTATGCGTTCAGCGTCGGATGGATGCAAGGAGATCGCGAGAGGGTCGAGAGTGTCAGAATGCATTTCACTCGCATCGAATCGGTCGTGGCCGAAGTATAACCCGAGACGAGAGCGGAAATGATTTCAGAGTTGACAGCCGATTCGTCCGATACGCCGAGATTGGAGGACAAAGGAAGAGTGCCTTCGAATAGACGAGAAAGCGACCACATGGTTCCGATACACGTCTCCACCATGGCCAGTCCATCAGCGCCTTCTCCTGCACCAGATGCATTTGCACTGGTAGAAACTGCCGATTCAACCACCTGCTCTGACGAGAGACCAGCTCCGGCAGAGGCAACAGCAGGAACACTAGCGCACCCTTTGGCAATCTCGAACAGTTGACCCCACACCTGATAAAGTGAATCTTTCTGAGCACCAGTCGAGATCCACGAACGGAAGGCTGCGATCCGACGTTGCAACTTGGGTTCGGTGGCAGGCTGCGAGGGCGGTGGGGGAGAAAAGGACGCTAGTCGCAAGAGCAAGTTGTTGAGGACCGAAAGCGATCGCGAGTGAAGCCCGCGGAGGAGGTGGGAGCTAGGTTTCTCGATCAAATCGGTCGAAGTCAGCGAGGGGAAAGACGCTTCGAATGGTCTTGCGAGCGTGAGGAGGGCGGACGGGAGTGGGGAAGAAGTGAAAATGGTGCAGAAGATAGGTGCATGTGCTTCGAATGGCAAGGTTCCACTGCGTCGTACCGCGTCTGCAAACGTGTCGTTCGCGGCTAGCCCCATATCGTCGTCGTCCTTTGCACCAGTGGCAATATCGGATCCGTCTTGCAGCTCCTCTTCCTGCTCGTCACCCAGGTCCATCTCTTCATCGTCCCCATCTTGAGCATCAGGATCTTCCAACCATTCTCCCTCATCCTCTCCATCATCACCATTCCTGCTGGAATCCACAGCAGCAGCCATTTCAGCCAAGACTTCCAAGGCAAGCATCAATGTCTGCGCTTTCTCCTCTGCTTTGCCTTGCATCTTTGCTCTCAAGGCGGATTCGTCCAGTTCCTTGCTAGCGTTGGAATCGAGCAACGAGACGGCTTGAGAGAGATCGCCACGCCCATCCAGATCGTGTGCAAGCTTGGTCATGTCTACACCGGAAAGCAGACGAGTGAGGGTGGGAAGGACGACAGACTCTTCGTACTTTTTGAGCGACATGGTTTTTGCGTCAGAGCCGTTGCTGATCGGGACGAAGATGCTTGAAGAGGTCATCGTGGTGTTGGCAGCATCGGCGTGTTTGCGTGATCTAGATCGCAAAGCAGCAGCCGCCTTGGTGTCGACCGCAGCAGCAATGTTTCGGAATACACCAGCAGAGAGCACACCAAGCATGGTGGATTGAGAAAGAACGTAACGCTTGAGCTTATCGATACTAGACTGATCGGTTTCAACGCATGCCTCGAGCAAAGAAAGAGCAGTCCGGATTGACGAGAGGCAGTGGGTAGCTGAAGCCGGTTGTTGATCGATCGATTGTGGCACCGCCGATTGTGGTAATAGACTGGGTCTAGAACCTTTCTTCTTGGACGCCTTTGCAGGCAGAACCGAGGAAGATGGGCGGGCGAGCAGACCGTCGACAAAGTCGGCCTCGCCTCCGTCTGTCAGAGCACAAAGAGCATTCCCGGAAGCCAAAGCAAGGTCAAGCAGGAGAGAAAGCTCCTCGTTGTTCAGAGCGGCGAGCGTCTCCGCGGCCGAAGAGGAGGCACGAGATCCATCGGTAGCGGCTGTGGAGAGCACGGCAGCGGCTCTGGAACCAAGCGCGACGGAGGAAGAAAGCCATGCTGCCAAGCCTTGACCGCTGAGCTCGTCTACCGAGGCACCAAGAACGTCCTGATCGAGCCACTTCCACGTCACAAGTTTGGCAAAAGCCTTGTCGCCGGATTCGCACAAGCACCATACGACGGTGACGAGATTCTCGGCCATCTCGAGAAGACCCTTCCTGGTGTTGGAGTCAAGGCTGAGAAACGGTTCTCGCTTGGGACTGGAAGAGGAAGCAGAAGTATCCATGGCATCGCTTGCCGTTGCTTGAGCACCGGATGTGAGGAGCTTTTGTTCGTCTTGCGCAGAGAGACCTTGACCAGCGACCTGTTCGAGTGTCTTTCCCAAAGCAGCGGCGAGCTTTGTGGCGTGCCTCTTTTCCTTTTTGTTGAGCTTATCGAGAGGCTTTGTCAGCAATGCTCTTTTTGCTTCGAGATCCTGCTCTTGTGTAGGAGTGTCGTCGACAAACGAGACCGAAGGATTATTGGAGGTTGCAAGTGGCGATGAAGTCGCGTCGAAGCCTAGTGCGTTGCTAGCCCATCTCATAGCCGAAAGAATGGCGGGGACACCACCCTTGTTGACCACCTCGTTGCGAACATCGATGCCCGAGTCGACGCAAAGATTACGAAGGGCACCACTTGCTTCTCGCCTGACGTCGACTTCAGTATGAGACTGGAGAGCGAGCAACAGTCTGCCGACGAGGTTATGAGACAACAATGATTTGCGATGATTCTTCACTTGAGCCGCCGATTGGGTCGGACTGACCGTGAGAAGCAGTGACACTGATGCAAGCGACCAGACCTTATCGGCCAAGTTGATGTTGGATGCCGCTGGTGTAGTGCCAGCATTGTCGGGAGCGGGAAGATTCGCCAGGAGAGGGATGATGTCCTTGGCAGGCGTGGATTTAGCGACGTCGTTGTGATCACCGTTCAATGACTTTGTGGCTTGCTGAAGGGCGTCCAAAGTGGCGGAAGAGACCGATGCAGGAGAAGCTTGAGCGCTACTCGAAGCGGAGACCGAGGCGGATTTGGAGAGAGGATTGTGACGATGCAATTTGCGCTGATGGCGCTGCGGATCAAAGCCGGACTTGGGCATCGTAGCAGTCTGGTCGTTGCAGTCGGATGCGATACCGACTGATGCCAAATGCCTGATCAGGGATGTGTGATTTGTGGATGTGAGTTGGTGATGTCGTTAAGGCAAGAGGAGCGTTATGCTGGACACCTGTCCGACTTTCTTCTTCTCTCGAACGCGAACCCTGACAAGAAGCCGAAAAGAGGAAAGAAAAAAGTGTGTGTGTCTTCTGTCTGTCTTTTCGAAGCTCAGAAGAAATTTCAAGCGAACAAAATTCAATTCTTCATGTGGAGATGGCCGCGCCAGGTTTGAGTGTTAGCCACTCGCGAGATAACACCTTTGCGGAGTTCAGCGCCGCGGTGGCGATTCATCTCACCTGTACAGGGATAGAGAACGACATCAGCACAGTGCTGGCTTGTAAGGAAGTGAAGAATCAATGTGAGCACAAGCCGGAGTGAGCAAGCAATGGGAAGATGTGTTTCAAAATGGGATATCTATGATTGGATTCTGAAGCCGACGCTGAGCGATCGGAAGTACGAGTCATTGGACAAGACAAGGGGAGAAGACTAGGGGAGAATTAGGTGTTCAGGCGAACTATTAATAATGTGCGACGAAATGATTGCGAGGCCTCTACTGCTTGTCGGCGACACCCTCGTAAGAGCAAATGGCCTGAACCTTGGCAGCCGAAGCGCTCGAGGTGTCAAACTTGTATCCGAGCCACTCCTTGGCCAGCTTGCGAGCCAGCTCCAATCCTACTACACGCTGACCCATGCAGAGCACCTGAGCATCGTTCGAGAGGATAGCACGCTCGACCGAGTAAGAGTCGTGCGCAGTGACAGCGCGAACACCGTTGACCTTGTTGGCGGCAATGGCGACACCCAGACCGGTACCGCAGATGAGAAGAGCGCGGTCCACTTCTCCGCTGGCTACCTTGCGGGCAGCGGTGACAGCGACGTGAGGGTAGGCCGTCTTGTCGGCGTTGGAAGGGACGCCAACATCGACCACAGATTCCACACGAGGATCAGCCTGGAAATCCTTGATCAGAGCGTTCTTGTAGTCAACACCGGCTTCGTCGCAGCCAAAGGCGATCTTCCACTTTTGCTGAGGAGCGGCCATGTTTGTTCTTCTGAGTTATGAGATAGAAATGAGACTGGAGAGGCGTGTCGTTGTTGAAGGATGCGATGGTGGTGATGATGGGGATGAAACGTGGTGTGAACGATCGCAACTGATTCTAAGTGGATTATGTAGAAAGTCACCGGCTGATCCGAGCGTTGGATTTACTCTTGTTGCCACACTCAACTCGACCTATTAGACAGGCAATGAGTAAATGCAACAGCCAGCCAGCTGCCGCTGCAAAGACAGCGGCGAGCTTTCAATTTCGGCGTTTCCGAACCAGAATTTCCTTGTGCCCCGTGGAGTGTGCGGGGAGGCCGTCCAAAAGGCTTGACAAGTTGTAATCGTTTGAATACTTTTTCGTCAGGACATGAAATCGACAATTTGAATTCGATGCTTCAGAACAACGGCGACTTAGTGGGGCGTCAGGCTACAGTGAGTATTCACCTTGTTGGCTTTCGGCGATTTTCCACGCCGTTTTCGTCGGATTTTGATGGTGATTTGCACTTTTTCACACTGGCTGGCGGCGGCAGTGCGAAGGCGGCCATTCCCTTGCAGGTGTTCATGGCAGTTGGCAGATGAAACAAAGCGCTTTTTTACAGGTAGAAATCTCTTCGAACAACGACTTGCAGAAGCTCAGGCTTTCGGTTCGAGTCAAGATGAAACTCTTCCGATGGTGCAAAGGCGCGCCAAAGTCGTCACGCTCGATCTCCCCCGCATTTCTACATTCGAGTCTTATCTCTTTCTTCTCCATCGACTTTCTCACACACGACCTGAGCTAATCCTTCTGCTTGCTTCACAGTCCCACTACAAACCCCCTCGTTATACGTACGTAAATCAAGACGATGTCGACCAGCAATCTTTCGGCAGCGACGACACGACGACCCCTTGTAGGCGTCTCGTTCAAAATGTACTTTGACATTCCCAAAACCAAAGCGTATCTCGACGAGACCATCTCACTCTTCTCTTCCGCCCAATCGTCTCTCGCACAACCCACCGATGTCTTTGTCATTCCTGATTTCGTCACATTGATCTCGGTCGGTTCACAAATCTCTTCAGCCAAGTCGTCCTTGCTATTGGGAGCCCAAGATGTCCACTCGCAAGATTCGGGTGCATTCACCGGTGAAGTGTCGCCCAAAGTGCTCTCACAAGCCGGTGTCAAGTTTGTCGAGATCGGCCATGCGGAGCGTAGAAGGTACTTTGGAGAGACGGACGAAGATGTCGCTAACAAAGCAGCTGCCATCGCCAAGAATGGTATGGTTCCTTTGATCTGTATCGGTGAAGTTTCCAGACCAAAGAACATCGATGCTCTCTCGATCGACGACGTCGAGATGGTGGTGGAGGAATGCTGGAGACAGATCAGACCGGCACTCGAGGCGATGGATAAGCAAGCAGAGGTCGTGCTCGCATACGAGCCGGTTTGGGCAATCGGCAAATCCGAGCCCGCTTCACCCGAGTACGTCGTCAAGATCACAAAGGCGTTGAGGAGACGATACAACAAAGAGTACGTCGACTCGGACAAGGGAAGAAGCGATGCATCCATGCGTATCCTCTACGGTGGAAGTGCTGGTCCCGGTCTGTTTGAAAAGATTCGAGAGGGCGTGGATGGCCTGTTCCTGGGTAGATTCGCTCATCAGCCTCAGGCGTTTATCGATACGATCAAAGAGATTGCTGGAACCAAGTAGAGTGGCAAAGTCCAAGCTGGAAAAGCGTGTTCAGCACGCCACAATGTACAAATACACCTTCTCAGCCCTGCTGTCCTTTTCAAGTCATTGCAAATACCCTCTTCTCTCAGCTAGGCGTTTCTCCTAGGTGGTTGTGCTTCGATGAGTGAGCACACTGCATCACGCCGCCTTCATCGCCGCGCTTTTTCGATGGACCATGGCTGCCGAGGATGCGAGGCTGGCCCCGCATGTTTGGCTGATCCATCTTGCACCACGGAAGATACACCTCCTCCTCATCCCTCGTTCCTCATTCCTCGTTCCGATTCTTGTATCTTACTAAACTTGTATTCGCTTTTCGGAACCAAACAAGAGACTACCTTCAACGTTGTTCAGGGTTCCTTGACCGACAGCTCGCCCTCCTTGAATTGTCTTGCCCACTAAGTATCCAGATGTATTTCGCAATAAGAAAGAAAGAATTGTCAGTCCTGCATCCACCTCGTGCTCTCTCTTTACTCTGTTGGTCGTATGCAAAAGGAGCTTTCGGGTGCAACTTACGTTCATCGAAGGAATCGGCTTGGTAGGTGCGTTGTGTCTCCATTCACGGTCTGCGCTGTATGTCCAAACGCCGTATGTTGCCAATGCGATGCCCACAGTGCAGACGGCAGTGTTCGAAATCCAGTTGTTGGGGCTGTACAAAGGGGAACCGATGGAAAGGTGTACAACGGTTAGTGAGATCAGAGACCCGACGAATGCTTTGCGTCATGTCGTGGATGCTTACCGAGTCCACCAGCCACCTGCTGGCGACCACACCTCCTTGGGGTAAGGGTATCGAGGTCCGGCTCCCTGCATGATTGGCAATGTGTGCAATTGAATGGTCGACGATGTAGAGTGGAATCGTTATTCAGGGCGACATCATCAGAGTTTGAGCAGCAGAAGAGTGAAGAGCGTCAGCAAACGGCTTCTTGCAGAGTAGTTTATGAATTCCAGCATGCAGTGTCAGGTGCCTACCATTGTGATGTGATGCTGTATATGAGTCGGGTGGTGGATCGTCAAGAATGCGAGGGTGGAGCTCG
Organism: Ustilago vetiveriae; assembly: GCA_928722275.1. Lineage (NCBI taxonomy): Eukaryota > Fungi > Basidiomycota > Ustilaginomycetes > Ustilaginales > Ustilaginaceae > Ustilago > Ustilago vetiveriae. The sequence goes on from CAKMXE010000007.1 coordinate 826,290, forward strand.
AAACAGTGATGGTTCATCAATTTGGCGTGATGCTACAAAAGCTGGATAACGTCGCGAATGGACTTGTCGGATCCGAATCGAACCGAATCGGTCATAGATCGGGTACCGAGCCTGGAAGCTGCAAGATCTAACAAATTCCGATTAGTTCTCCGGGAAAGTGACACTTCTTCGAAATCGCGCTCGGATCAGCCGTCACACGCTTTCCACAGCTATCCTTCCTCGAAGTCAAACGCTATACTGCGCCCATACTCTACTTTCAATTCCCACGCCTTCCGAACACTCATAACGGCAGCGCATCGAAGTGATCGAGACTTCAAAAGCGATGGCGACGACACGTTTCGCCGTCTCGGGCAATCCCGAATCCGATCCAAGAGCAGCTGCTCAATGGTTGGCCGAACAACGACGAAGACCCATTCGCGCTCCTCACAAGACAGTCCAGTACGGCGAACTCGTCATCACCAGAGGCGGTCTTTCCTCTCTTGCTGACGAAGAGCTCTGGTCCATCCTCGAACAGGTTGCCATCGCTGCCATCGAAGTGGCTCGTTTTGATTTGGCTGAACTTTGCATTTCTCGTCTCACCTCTCGATTTCCGACCTCTCAGCGCGTAATTTGCCTCCAAGGAATGCTGCTCGAAGGCCAAGGCAAGCCCACAGACGCCATCAGACTGTACGAAAGTGTTCTCGAAACCGAGCAAACATCCCTCATCCTCTCGAGAAGAAGAATCGCCGCCATCAAGTCGACAGGAGATATCAAGCAGACCCTGCAAGCACTCAACTCGCACCTTGATATCTTCTACAACGATCCGGAAGCATGGCAGGAACTTGCAGAGGTGTATGCAGGACAGGGACTATATGCTCAATCCGCCTTTGCATTGGAGGAGTTGTTGTTGCAGGTTCCACAGAATGGATTCTTCCATTTGAAGTACGCAGAGACTCTCTACACGGGCGGAGAACTGGTGAAATCGTACAAGGCTTACCTGAGGGTGCTCGAGATGTGCCAAAGCGATGGAGGGGCAGTTGCGAAAGAGACGGACGCAAATGAAAGCGCTGCACAAGGTCCGTGGCTCCGTGCCTTGTGGGGAACCAAGGTCGTCACAACCGCATTGATCGCATCCCCACCAAAAGCAGCCTCGACAGAAGATGCAATCGACGTGGCCAAAGTCAAGAAGATCGACGAGCTCGTCACCAATCTCCTTCTCAACAAGGTGTATACCCCGCAATCCGTGTCTACAAAACATCTCAGGGAGATCGCACGTGCAGTACTCGCCGCATGAAATTCAAAATCTCTACTTGGCATTTGCAAATCGATCAATCGTAGTGACATGCCATGAACTTGGTCATTTTGCTTAAGGAAGTGTGGGGGTTGGACTTTTCGGATTTCGACCATTGGAGATGAGATCAGAGTCAGGAAGCGCTGAGGCAGAGATGAACTCGGAATTGCAAGGCAACCAGCTTTGCCCACCAGGAATGATCCCTGTCGAGCTAGCCTCCTTCGTCTGTATCACTCCAATGGCTTCTCCAGCCTTGCAAACCGTCCCTCCTGTCGACCTTCAGGATCCGTCTTGGAGTGGTGCACGCTTTGGTACATGCCAGCAGGCACGAGAGACGGGGATCCTGACCTCGATACGGCATCGCGTTGTCTTGATTTCATCTCATTTGGCCTGTTGTTCCCACATATCTTAAGGGCGACTTCGAATGATGCCTCATGATTCCCACACGCAAAAAGCTGAAATGGTTGCTCATCGAGACGTTGACAAGTAAGACTCTCAATTTTATGAAATTGCACCGGCTTGGTTTTCGCAAGCAGCACTCAGACGGCATGTGACCCACGCATGCCGGTCTATCCGGACATGCTACGGCTGTGGTTGTGGCTACAGCAGACGACGAGTGGGTGCAAGACTTCATCTCATCGTATGTCTTTGTTGTTCGCCTTGATTCGAGGGCTTACCCTTGCGTGTCAGACGGTATATATTCTCTTTCGCCCTTCGAGTCTCCCACTGCGTGCCCTCGTCCGCTTCCTTTCCCTTACCCTCTTTTGGTCGCATTGGATCATATACAAGCGTCGAATTCATCTGTGTCTTTCACATATTCTCTGCAGTTCGTTCGACAGGCAAGGTGATATGGTGAAGCTCAAATTTTGCTTCGTACTCATCGCCCTTGGTCTCGCCACAGCTTCGGCTGCTGCTATCGCTAAAGGTGAGTCAATTTATCCCAACTTTACTTCTGTCTAGCACAAGGAAGAAGACTGATTGAATCATGCCGTTGGTAAACTACTTCACAGGCGATACGCAGGGCGGGATTCAAGTTGAGCCTCGTCATGTCGACAAGCGAGCCGACGATGGCGGAGCCGAAGGATCTCCAAGTGGGGGCCCTGCTCCAGGCTCTGACCCTTCTCCCCCTCCCCCTCCCCCTCCACGTAGCAATGGTCAAGGTGGTGGCCCTCCCGGTGAGGATCATGGTCGCCATGCGCTTGATCGCCGCGACGCAGTCGCAGTCAACGTTGAAGAGCACGCTGTGGGTCGCAAAGAGCACGTTGTCGCCATGTCGATGAGCAAGCGCGACCCAGATGCACGAAGTGACGATCAAGGCTCGACTGGCAACGATCGCCTTCCCAACGGCTGGTGGCAGAATCCCACTGTTCTTTCTGTTCCTCATGGAGACGACAAGTTTCTCCATCCCCACCATCTCAAACCTTTAGGCAACGGTCCTCTCCCCGACGACCCACGATACAATCCTGCCGATCCTCAGGCTGATCCGTCTGTCGAACATTCGCACTGGGTCAAATTTGACCCCAAACACGAATCGACCATCTCTTTGGACAAACGAGATGGCAACGGTGGCAGTCACAACGACAACCCCTCTACTACCGGCAATCAGCCAGCTCACGATGGTCCTGGTAATGGTGGTCCTGGTACGGCTAGTCTCGAACGTCGTGAGGTCCCTTCCCTGCGCAAAAGAGAGGATAGCAGTGGCCAACAAACGGTTGCAAAGGCAGACGATTCTGCCGGTTCCAATGCCTGGGAACCTCTCCGTCAGGGAAGTCGAGACGAGCATTCGGCTTTGAGCGGATCGCGAACGAGACAGCAACTTGAAGAAGTCCTGTTTGCTGATGCCGATCGTCAAACCGCGGAATACTTTGCTACTCACGGCCACTGCTCTGGTCCCGACTCTGCCACTTGTCAATCGCATTCGTGCTTGCTCTCTAGTCCCGGTTGTATGGCTTATAACTTGGAAGAAAAGCGCGAGGTGGATCAACAAGCACGTGCTATGTTGCTCAAGATCGCTTCGACTGGCAAGTGCGATCCCTCTCCCGAGGACAAGTTCTGCAACAAGTGGGGCTACTGCGATCATTTCGAGCAAACATCCAACGAAAAGTGCCAGTTCTTGGAGAAGGAAGAATTCCCAGCCTTGATCGAAAAGCTTCGACCTCAGCCAGATGGTTCATTTGAATTCGCTGATGAGCGACAGCAGGGACAGTCGCCATACGAGACTCGGATCAACTTTGCTTCCGGCCACTTGGACAAGCGTGCCGTGACTGCCGAATTCGATCAACAGGCAAAGATGGTGCGTCGTAGCTTTGGAAAGCGCGACGATGCCTTTTTCGTAAAACGCGATGGCAACGATTCAGGTGATGGATCTTCCGTTGCAAAGCCTTCTTTCCACACAAAGCAGCAGGTGCTTTCCGCTTCCGAGTATATCGCAGAAGCTGCGCTTGAGGACGGAATTTCGACGGTCGGTTACTGTGCAGCCAAGTCTTCGACTTGCGTGCAGCAGGCTTGCTCGCTTGGGGAGACCGACTGTCTTGCGTACTCGGACGAGCAGAAGCAATCGCTCAAGCAAACCCTCGTTGAGCGTATCACGGAGCTCTTGTCGACCGGCAAGTGCATCAAAGGAGCAAAAAGCTGTCAGTCGGACACAACTTGCCAACTCTGGGACCAGCAGGGCAACAGGAACGCCGATTGTCGAGAGCTGACCGACGACGAGATGTTCGAAGGCTTGAAGCCAATCTATATCGAGACGTTCCACTTGGACTGGTACGATACTGGTGACGATTTCCAAGTCGAAAGAGACGGAGCGAGTTCGACCACTACCTCTGACAACAGCAAAGTCAAGCGCGCTATGGTTGACGACGGCATAGGTGTCCACGCTGACTCGCTCACAAAGCAAAACGTGGCTACAACCGCACGCTACGTTGCTCAGCAATCCATCCTTGCCGGGACCAAGGATGTCGGCTATTGCGAACCGCACTCTTCCACTTGCACGGAACGTGCATGTAAGCTTACCACCCCTGGCTGCCGGGCTTACGATGCCGAGCAGAAGCAGTTGATTGAGGAGGAGCTCACGATTATTCTCGAGAAGATTTTGTCGACTGGCAGGTGCGCAGGTGGATCTCCAAGCTGTGAGCAGGGAGGCGAGTGCGATCTCTGGGACAAGCAAGGTATCAGAAATGCGCATTGTCGGGAACCGACGGACGCAGAGACCAAGGAGGGCGTAGTCAGGGCCTTGACCGAAACCTTTGGCTCAGAGGACGAAGCCGATGCTGTTGAAGCTCGCGTGAGCAACGGCAAGGCTGATGCTGGTAACAAGGTCAAGCGCTCAAGTTCTTCCTCCGACACTTCCATGTTCGACATGAACGCACCCGGTCTCACCTATCAACAAGTCGTTGATCGTGCATACTCGCTGGCTTCTGAGTCGCTTCCAATCTACTTTAAAACTTTCGGCAAGTGCAAGAATGACGTCGAGGATTGTCCGGACTTTTGCAACTTGGCTTCTTCCGACTGCATTCCTTACACCGACGAGGATAGATTGCAGGGAATCAAGTCGCTTGCCAGGGATTTGATTACAATCTGGCTGGAAGGTACGTGCAAGCTGGATGCTGATGGTCAAGGTAAATCGCCAAACTGCCAAGGGTTCGGTGAAGATCTAGGTTCATGCACTCTGTACTCGGGGCTCACAGCATACGATCCGAGCGTTGCGACAGTGAAAAATCCTCAACGTGATCCCCACTGCAACGCTGATTCGGTCGAGCAGATCAAGCGGTCGGTTCAAGCAAGCGTAGCTGCAGACTACGGTCCTAAGACGGCAGATGCCCTGTTGAGGAATGCCGGTCACGTTCCTACAGAGGTCGACTGGAAGGGTGAAATCAAGACTGCTCCTCAGAACAAGGTCGTCAAGCGTTCGGTGAGCGATAATGACTCCCACGAGACGCTGCTCAAGCGTCTGGAAACGCTGGGCAGCAACCTTCCCTCTGATTTCGATCCTCAGCATTCTGGCGTCGGACCCGAGAAGGCATTCGATGGCTCTCGTATTACCGTCAAGGCTAGCTCTCTGGAGTCCAACAAGATTCCTCCGCCTTCCGAAGAAGAGGTCAGAAACTTTATGGCCATCTGCAAGCGACTCTCGCAGGATCCTGAAGAGCTTCAGGCGGTGGCAGACTCGGCTGACGTGCACGACCCGCAGCAGATCCAAGCGCTTCGCTTGCGCTTCAAGGAGTTGGGTCACAACAGGCAAGAGGCGATCAACGTCATGGAGCAGGCAAAGAGGGATCAGATGATCAGCGAGAGTCAATATTCTCCTGTCAGTGGCGGGGCTGTTCGCGGAGGTCATTTGGATGCTGCTGAGATTGAGGATAGCAAATGAGCGGCCGGGCCTTCTCCGAGCATACTCTTCCTCCCGAGGTGTGGTTCCATGAGATCGCTTGACGATGATTGCTAGATGCAATCGTCCGTCCTTGATCTCGCTACAGACTGCTTTGACCTTTCAAGATCCTGTCTTCTTCTTGTGCCACTCGTTCGAGCAATTTCAAGTTTCATTCCTAATCCCCTTCATTACCTGCCACCATGTCGTTGAGTCGTCCGAATCGGCTGAAGACCGCAAAGGGTGATGTAATTGCTGAGAAGACTCTGATGGCTTCGTGGGCGATGCTATTGCTCGGCGACGAGATCAAAAGCATTGCGCCTGGTCGAAATGCGCATCTGCTTGCAATGCGACAGGTCCACCTGCTCCAAGAAAGGATTTGCTTCGATCGTTGCTTTCACAATCGATTCTGCACCCGCACAACAATAGTTCTTTGTCAGCATACCGTTTCCCCTTTCTGATGCGTGCAGAGCGAGTAGCACATACCTGGTACAGCAGTATTGCTAACATCGAGCGTTCTCAACGTCCTGATCTTAGGCAAGAACTGCCAGGCGTGTTGGGATAGTCGAGCATCTTGAAGCTTCAGATGCTGAACGATGCAAGAATCCGGTTGAATCTGATCGGGAACAGAGTAGAAGAAGCTGGTCTGACTTTGAGATGATTTCAGACTGTCAATTTGCAATCGCTATTTCGCCAAGTGCCGAGAGAAAGACAAGGTATGGTCTGTTAGCTGCCGAGAGAGAGAGCATCGGAAAGGGCTGCAACGCGGAAAACTTACAGGAAAGATACCGAGGAGGTCTGGGAAGAGGTGTGCGAACTCGTCCCCAACATCCAGAATTCGCAGTTGAAGACGTTTCCATTTGCGATTTCGCCAACCCCTTTTTTCGGGATCCGTGATGACCTTTTCGAGCAGATGGATCATTCCATCCCGAGTGTGTCGACTTGGCATTTGCCTAAGCAGAAGCGAGTCCATCCGGGGCGATCTTTCGACCAATTTGATGAGGGACTCGTAGTCCAAATTGGTATCCAGCAAGTTCAGTTTTCTCAACGGTAAGACCGCCTCTGCAGATATTTGTTCGGGTACTCCCATCGGGAAAAAGCTCATGAGCAAAATGTGAAAGTCAGGCTGATGCGGGTTTGCACCTCCGACCCCTGTCCCCGAGATATCAAGGACTTGAAGGGTGCGGTGAGCATACTTGAGGAAGCAAGCTACACCGACATCGCCGATCTGGCTGCACTGTCGCAGACGCAAATCGACGAGTTTAGAGAAAGGCAATGAGCCCCCTGAGGTGGGAGCCTGCAGAGCTACTTGGAGTGTTTTGTCGGAAAGATTCTCGTTATAGCCGAGTTTGAGCGTGTGTAGATCAGGGATGTGCTTCATGATGGCTGCGACCGAATTTGCGGTGATGTCGGTGAAGTCAAGGTTGAGGTTGCGAAGTGTTGCACCTGTTGAACGGCATATTGCGCTGACGGTACGGTCGCCTATCGCGATGCATCCACGAAGTGAGATGGTTTCGAGACGAAGAATAGATTCCTCTGAGGCTGAGGGCTTTGCTGCTTCAAAGAAGCGTGAGAGAGAACCATCCTGCAAACGGGTGAGACCGTGAAGCTGTAGCGAACGCAATGCAAAGGAAGCGGGCTGTGCTAGGACAAGTCTCGAAGGTAGTGACGCCAATGGAATATCTTCGATGGAGGAGTTGTGCTCGCGAGCACTTGCAATGGCACTTGTGAGATGGGAGACGAGAAAAGAAGCAGCCGACTTGTCGTGTGATAACAAGGGTATTGAAGCCGGCAGCCAGACGTGTGCTCTAGCGGCCGCAGTGGTTGATGAGGAGGGTGCGGAGCGAGTGAAAATGGGGGGGAGAAAGTAGTTGCTTATGACGGTCTTGGTTAGATGTTGGGGTGCTTGACTGACCATGGCTCTAAAGAGAAGGAAGGATGCAGCTGGAGAAAGTAGCTTGAGCTGCTCGGATGTCTTGCGGGTGAGGTAGTGAAGCTCCGAGGTGGTCCAGCCTGCCAGTAGCTGGCTGGTGCTATTCTGAGCATTGTCGGTCGCGGAAGAGCTAGGACGTGGTGCGTCTCTGCGACTGCGTGGTGACCTGACCGCCGACTTACGAGAGGAATCTTCTCCATCACTGGGAACATAGTCCTTTTGATCCTCGTCCGATTCGGGAGCCGCACCAAATGCTCGCGCACGAGACCGCTTGCGGCTACTCGTCGCCTTTTTGAGCGTATGAGAATTTTGTATCGATGACCTACCGCTTGAAGCCGGATTGGAACCAGCAGCGATCTCGAAATGGTCACGGGACGGCAACAGAGCATCGAAGCAGGTGGCTATGACGGAGCAACAGAGACTGCTGAGACTGGGAGGTTGAAAGTGCGAACCATCACGTCTAGCTTGCTGGGTCAAGGAGAGAGGTCGAAAGGAGACGTTCTGACGTTGCGTGCGTGGATCAGGTGCAAACAAGTTTTGGACTCGGGTCTCCTCGATATCATCGTCGTAGATGTGAAGGATGCGCGCACTGGTCTTTGGCTGTGTCGGTCTTTTGAACCGCCTTGATTGTGATGCTGCCTTTGTTTTCGAATCTCGCTTTGGAGTTGATGAGGAAGCGACGGATCGGTACCGGCCACTGGCACGATTCGAGCCAGATGAGCTGGCGTTGCGTCTGTACGAGGAGGAAGAGGATCGATTGAGATCGGGATCGTCGCTTCTTACTCTGCTTTCTGCGCGTATTTGCGAGATGGAAAGCTTCTTCGGCGGCATCGCTGGCCCTCGCTCAGTGACATGTCGTTAAGCGCTGCGATTGTATAGAAAGACAGGTTCTGCAGGGCAAGACCAGGGAAGGACGTCGGTTGCACCAACGACTTTACCACAGACCCTTTTTGGTGGATGCTGTATGCCTCCACTCTTTCCAGAAAAGAAGAAAAAAAGTGACCGAGTTCCGAGAGAGCTCAGAATTGTTAGATCGATCGTGACATGACTGCCGTCAGTAAAAAAAATTGACCATGGCTCGCGTTGTATTTGCAGGCGTTTTGCTATCAAGACTGGCACGGCAGCGTCGCTCCAGTTTCGTCGATATAGCGCGGATCCTGTACCACAACTCGGTGTGTGATCAGTGTCATGGTGAAGATTGCCTGTCACGATTTTCTTCTTCTTCTCGCTCGGCTCGTGAAAAATAGAGCGAGAAGAACGTGGAAAGGGACCCTTGTTTCTCCTTTCTTCGTGCTTCTCTGCTTCTCTGCAGCCAGCCAATTGCGAATTCGTCTGATCATCAAACGTGATTCATGATTGCGCTCCTTCGATTCGATGATGCATCTTGGCGTAAAGTGACAACCGATCTTTCCCCTGCCACTCTGGTCCTGGAGCAGCGCGTAGGGGCAGCTGCCGCTCATCGACGTCTCTCCTGCTACTGCCACTGCTGTCGTCGCTCTTCTCATCCGAGACAAGTCCGTGCTGCTGCGAGCTGAGTGAGCTGGCCTTGATGTGAGTAGACGAGTCCTGTCGATAGAGTAGCACTGCATCTGAAAGTTCGACGACACAGGAACACTGAAAGTCGAGGAACAAACAAGATGATACCGTGTGTGTACGTGTAAGTGTATGTGCGCGTGCGTTGGTGCGGAAGCGGGCTTGCCGACACCCAAATGAACGGTTCTGCGTCTCGTTTGACGAGATCCTTGACGCAATGTCAACAAAAAGTGGTTTCCGATTCCGAGCCGCACAAGCTACGATTCACACGCTCTCCAGTAGCCTTATTTGCATCTCGTGTCCGAGATCTTCTAACCCGTCTATCTTCTCAGTTTCGTCACCCTCCCACCACCTTCTCGACGGCTTCTCCGACTCTTCAGTCACCAAGATCATCACACTCTTTTTTCTTCACTAGCTGCACTTGCAGCCTTCTTGCTCGGCTCGACCGAACACCGCCTCGTTTCTCAATCGGGTCGCATCCGCCAAAGCTGGCACGCTGAGCCGAATCCATCTTACCGTCCTTATCTACTTAAGTGCTGCGGCGAAGGTCACGACGACAACGAAGACGACGACGGCAACAACAATAACAGCAACGGACGCTCTGCTGCTGACCGACCCACGGATCGACCCATCATGACGATTCTCGACACAAAGCTCGACCTAGATGCGCTCTTCCGCAAACAGGTAAAGGCGACCCCCGATGCCCTGGCACTCATCGACCCCTCGGCACGATACACATATTCTCAGCTCGATGCCAAGGTCGAGAGCCTTTCGCTCCATTTTCGAACCCACTATGCTGTTCAGCGAGACTCGCTCGTCGGCATCCTTATGGGAAGAGGCGCCGACTATGTTATCGCCTGTCTCGCAGCCTTGCGTGCTGGAGGCGCCTTTCTCGTCCTCGAACTCGCCTACCCACTCGGTCTCCTCCACGAAGTCATCAAGGATGCCCAGCCAGCCGTCATTGTCACTCAGTCTGAGCATGCAAAGCTTCTGCCCAAGGCGTATCCCTCTATCCTAATCGACGATGCAGAACAAGCAAAGACCTACTTCCAGCCAGCCGCCTCCTCCTCCGCTTCGTCTTCGTCCCTACCTTCGCTCCCAGAGGAGACCGATCTGGAACGTCTCGCTTTCGTTTCATACTCTTCTGGAACCACAGGCAAGCCAAAAGGGATCGCCAATCCGCATCGCGCTCCTGTCTTGTCTTACGACCTCCGCTTCGCCGTCAACGATCTCAACCCCACCGACCGTGTAGCCTGCAATGTCTACTTTGTCTGGGAGATGCTTCGCCCTCTCCTGCGCGGCGCGACCACATACGCTATTCCAGATCACACCAGCTACGACCCCGTCAAGCTCGTCGAGCTGCTAGCATCCGAAAAGATCACAGAGACGCTCATGACCCCGACCTTACTCGCCGCCGTACTCTCTCGTCACCACAATCTCGGAAGCAAGCTTCCCGATCTTCGTTCTCTCTGGCTCAATGGCGAGGTCGTCACCACCGATCTCGCCCGAAGAGCCATCAAAGCACTTCCCAACACCCGTCTTCTCAACTGCTACAGCGCCAGCGAGACCCACGAGGTTGCTTGCGGTGACCTGCGCGAGATGCTCCAGACCCTGCCCGACGACGCTCCTTACTGTCCTGTTGGTCCGCCCATGGATAAGGCGCACACCTACATTCTCGACGAGCAAGGCAATCCTCTGGAGCCTGGTCAGTCAGGTGAGCTTTACGTAGGCGGCGATCTTCTTGCCCGTGGCTACCTCAATCTCGTCGACACCACTGCAAAGGCTTTCACCACAGACGCATTCGCCTCACAGCCCAACGCGCGCAAGTACAGAACTGGCGATCTGGCTCGCGTTGTCCCTGAATCCGGTCTCCTCGAGATCACAGGCAGAGTCGGCGGAATGATCAAGATCCGAGGCTACTCGATCGTCCCTGCCATTGTCGAGAAAGCTATCGTCGACAACTTTGACGTCAGCAACTGTGCCGTCGTTGCTCATGGCGAGGGTCTCGAACGTCAGCTCGTTGCTTATGTCGTACCCGATGAGGCCGAGCGCGGAAATCGTAGCGTTCTTACCATCGACGACAACGGTCACAGTCCCGGTGCTCGACAGGTTCTCGTATCCCATCTCGCCCACTACATGATCCCCACACTATGGGTCGTTCTTCACTCACTTCCGACCCACGAAGTCTCCGGCAAGGTCGATCTCAAGAAGCTGCCCAATCCCAAGGCCGCCATTGCTGCCGCCAGCGGCACCAACTCGAGAGCCCGAAGCCCTGCACCAGATGAGACGGTCAACCTCAAGTCCATCGCGCAGCTCTGGGCGCTCTCGCTCAACGTCAATCCCAACACCGTTCTGGAAGGCGGTAAGACAGTCAGCTTCTTCGACCTTGGTGGACACTCGCTCCTCCTTGCAGATTTGGCAACGCGAATTTCCAAGACGCTTGGTGGCTTTTCTGTACCTCTTGGCGAGTTGGCCGGTCATCCGACGCTCCAAGATCACGTCCGCATCACCCTGGCTGCCCGTGACGGCTACAATGCCGCTGTTCAAGCCGACCTCCCCGAGGTGCTGCGTGCCGATATTGAGCTCGCTCCCGAATTCAAGCTCGCCTCGCCCGATGCGGTCAAGCCCACGCCTTTGAACGAAGCCAAGACGATCCTTCTCACCGGCGCTACCGGTTTCCTCGGCGGTTTCTTGTTGAACGACCTTTACCAAAACACCTCGGCTCGCATCGTCTGCTTGATCCGATTCAACGCCCCTTATCGCACCGATCGATCCGCCGCCATGGCCCGACTGCGACGCAACATGCTCGATCTCGGTTTCTGGGATCACGGCATGCTCGATCGCATCGATGTTTTGCCCGCCAACTTGTCACGCAATCGTCTCGGTCTGGTACCCGAGGTTTACGAGGAGCTTGTCGGCTCCGTCGATGCTATCGTTCACTGTGCCGCCCAGGTGAATCTCGTTTATCCTTATGCCGCTCTGCGAGATGCCAACGTCGAGGGCACTCGCGAAGTGCTTCGTCTTGCCTTCCTCAGCAACGCCACAGTGCAATACGTCTCGACCAACGGTGTCCTGCCACCTTCGCGAACAGGATGGCCCGAGTCAGCCATCATGCCGCTCGAGGATGTGCCCGACAAGCTGCTTGATGGATACTGCCAGACAAAGTGGGTGGCCGAACAGCTGGTGCTCGAATCTGCGAAACGCGGTTTGCCCGCCAACGTGATCCGCATTGGAACACTAAGCGGTCACTCGGAGACGGGTTCGACCAACACGTACGATCTCATCACTGCGCTCATCGTCGAGTCGGTCCATCTCGGTGTTGCCCCCGAGATTCCCAACTGGCACATCGAAATGACCGCCGTCGACTACGTCAGCCGCGGCATCATTGCTATCGGCAACCACATCGACGCCGATCAGCGTATTTACCACCTCGGTGATAGCGAACCTATCGACTGCCGTCTTCTCTTTCAGCATCTCGACTCGCTCGGATACCCGACCACCAGGACCAATTGGAAGTCCTGGGTGTCCCTCTGGCAGGAGAAGCGAGGATCCGCCAAGGGCGGTGATCACGGCTTGACTGTCGACATTTTGCGTTCGGGCATGCCCTCCGAAGAGTTTCTGCTTGGCATCATCGCGTTGAAAGACGATGCCACTCGTCCTGCCCTGGGCGAATTGCAGAGACCCAAGGTGGATGCCAAGCTGCTGCAAACCTATGCCAAGCACTGGTATGCACGTGGTTGGATGTCAAGGCAACCCTCGAGTGTGCCCGCCACACCCAACGGCGTCGGCAACGGTGCCAATGGCCTGGCTGGTGCTGCCGCCTTTGACCCCAAGTTCCCGCTTCGAGGCAAAGTGGCCATCATCACGGGTGCATCTTCCGGAATCGGCGCAGCGGTCGCCAGAGCACTCGTTCGCGAGGGTGCCCATGTGGCGCTCGCAGCGCGCCGTGTCGAAGCGCTCGAAAAACTCGCTGCCGAGCTGACCAAGATCTCTGGCTCTTCCGGCATTGGCGGTGGCAAGGTCCACATTCACAAGACCGATGTTGTCGACCGTAAACAAGTCGACTCGCTGATGCAGACTACCACAGACACGCTTGGACCGATCGACATTATTGTCTCGTGCGCAGGTGTCATGTACTTCACCATGATGCACAATGTCCAAGTTGACGAATGGGACCAGACGGTGGATGCCAACTGCAAGGGTCTACTCAACGTCCTCTCGACAAGTCTGCCGAAATTGCTTCCAAGGAATACGGGCCACATTGTCGCAATCTCGTCGGACGCCGGCCGGAAAGTGTTCCCGGGATTGGGCGTTTACAGTGCATCCAAATTCTTTGTAGAGGCAACGTTGCAGTCGCTGCGTTTGGAGACGGCAGGTACAGGACTGAGGGTGACCTCTGTTCAGCCGGGCAATACAGCCACTGACCTCCTGGGGATGAGCAGCGATCAAGAGGCTATCAAGAAGTACGGAGAGCCGACAGGCGCAAAGATTCTGGATCCGAGCGACGTTGCCAACGCTATCGTTTACGCGTTGAGACAGCCGGGGCACGTCGCAATGAACGAAATTCTCATCGAACCTAGGGACGAACCTATCTAGACGCCGGGTGATCAGACTAGATGTCCTCATTTCCTGTTCCAGGGTCATTGCAATAGAGTTGGGAAAAGCGTACAGGACAAGGCGCTACAGATCATAGACAGGCCGCTCTGAGTCAATTATGAACAGATTTGTTTGACATTGTAACATTGTGGGTGAGAACGAGATCGCGGCCAAGAGGAAGGGGCATCTTTCGGTCTCTGGCGCAGCTGAACTTTTTGTGAGCGGGGGAAAAGCAAGGAAATTGTGGACATATGTACATGGAGTGCGAGAGTCAAAGAGGTGCATCGCTGGAGGGTTTAGTGGGTTCCACAGTGAACGGAGCCATCTGCGTGAGTGTGGCAATCGCTCGAGGAGCTGGCAGCGGTTGACTGAGCGGCCGAGGAAGCGGTTGATGTTGCAGCTGCTGCACTCGAGCTGGTGGAAGAGCTGTGAGCGTGGCCCTGGTGATCGTCGTCGTCCTCGTGCTTGATCTCGCCTACGCAACCCCACTTTGTCAATTTCCTGCTGTAGACATCCAGAGCAAAGTATTGCAAAGAATGTTGGTTCTGAACCGCCTTGGTTCCGTTCTCCACCTTGGCCAGCTCGAGGACATCGTAGTAGCTATCGGCGTAATGGTGGATCTTCTCGTGGACGAATTCGGGTACGTGCATGGCTCGATGCATCAAATCCGCTCCGAAATACAGCGACGGATTGTCGGTACCAAGTTGGAAGCCTCCAGAGCAGAGTTTTTCCAACGGTCGACGGGTGACGTAGGAGAGTTCGCAAATGACGGTTTCAGCGGTTGCATTGTTGCCTCGCCAATGACCGTTCCATTCGGGAAGTCGGCAATTGTCATCCGGATCATCGCAACGCAAAAGAGCATTGCCTTTGTTGCCCTACCATCATCGAACATGGTTCAGAGAAACGTCAGCTCACGAAACCCGAGTCATAAGGAGGACATGAAGAAGGCGGGAAAAACTTACATAGACAAGTTCGGCAAAGTATCCAATGACAGGAGCTGGATCAGCAACGTCTCCAAAGTACTTTTTGAAGAATTCATCCTGAGGATAGTTGAGGATGTGGTTGATCGAGTTGTGCGCCAGCTTCTTCATGTCGTCGATACCGGCACTGATCTGGGCTCGTTGTGTGCCGTTGCATGATTCGTGGATCTTCCAGACCGAATCGATTTGCTCTTCGGGCTCAAAGGAGGCAAGCGCCCGCGTAGAGAGGGAGGAAAAGGGGGCAGCGGTAACGGCCGTCGCTGCGAGCGAAACGAGAGCTACAAAGGAGGGTAGAAGCTGCATCTTGGGCCAGGATGTGTAATGGAACGTCGATCGGAGGAATGGATGGGGATCCAAAGGTGGGCCGAACTCATGAAGGAAGGTCGTTTTATAGTCCTCGTTGCAGGTGGATGTTACTCTACCCAAGCCGTGTGCGGTTTCTCAATGCTAACGAAAGAAGGTCAGTGGCTATGAGTGACGACAGAACCGGTAGATCACCGCGATGGCCACAATTGAGACGCCTGGCTGCTCCATTGAGCTTGACAGGAAGAAGTTTGGTTCGTACAGTCGGTCGGCTGGGTCGGTGAAAACTCGGTCCGACACAGAGCAGTTCTTCCAAAACAGGGGTGCAAAGCATCCAAAGCACGAGGCAATCGAAATGTCTCGTTTGTGCGTGGGAAGAACAAGAAGCCAAGGTTACTACAGAGGTCCTCTTTCGAACTTTGATGGCCATTTCACGCCTGACAGAACTTTTGGAAGGAATCTCTCGTCCTCTCGGGAGGGAACGGCGAAGGCGCCAGGAACCAATCGAGAGCCTCGGCTCGTTGCGAGCCGTAAGAGAGGGTAGGATGGGGGGACCCTGATGGTTCTATTGCGAATTCTTTGTACCCGATACCCAAAGCTCAAAAAGATAGAGGGAGAGCCGTCTGACACGGATCTTTCGGCGAGAACGGCGGCTGAGAAGAAGCGAGAAAGTTCAGTTGACCGGCTACCGAGGTCTTGGGCGATGGAGCAAATCAGGAGGATGATTCAGATCCGATGCGGGACGAGCTGCTCTTGCCAGATCGAGCGCACCCTGTCGAATGCCGTTGTGCTGTTAGGAAGGGCAGACAGGACAATGGGAGGAACGGTAATCTACGAAGAGCGTGTCGTGTGTGGCGACATCTCGTCTCTCTCGCGTGGGCACAGCGCAAGGAAGCTGCGCAAAGATGCTCAATCATGGCTTGGCAAAAACGCCAAGCAAGGGAAGCAAGCATCGAAACGAACGGGCAACTTGTAAAGTACACTCGAAGAGTTTGGAACAGAGGCGCGAGGCCAGATCTTTGCAGACTGCAAGAAAGTCGAAACACGTGGGAAGCCGCCCAACCAAGAAGATGCGGATGGATGGATTGAGTCTTTGCGGCAGATGATCGGTCAAAAGCGGAGCGGCGATGTCGTGAGGCGAAATCTTTCTTTCTTTTTTTCCCCCATTTTTGTTTTTTCGAGAGCGGCAGTGGCAGTTTTTGACAGCTTTCATGCAGAAATGCTAGGAAAAAGTCTTGGCAACGACCTTTCCGGTTACCCTTCAGTGAAAGATCATTGACATGGTATCAGAATCGTTTCGACTCCGTCCCAAACCTGACACAAAACGCTTTCACGACCAGCATAGGACACTGTGCTGTTCTACCGGTGTCAGCCGGTCTTTTCGTTCCTGAAGGTACGTTGAGAATGGTCAGTACACAATCGATACTGGCCCAGGCGAGAGCAAGCGATTGGGCCGGCAAGGGGTTCACGATGCGAGATCAACCTTTCGGGCAGCAGATTCGTTCGCTTGTCATTTTGCCAAGAAAACTTTATCTGGGAACGAGGTGGCAGCTTTCTCGAAAGACCCTTTTGTCGCCGTGGGCAGCCGATCCGCTGCGTGCCTCACTTCTGGCCGCTTGCCTAGAGGACCTTAGCTCCTTCTACCAGAACTCCATGAAACTGATAGAGGCGTAAGTACCGGAAGGCGTGTCTGCTTGAGGAGGCGGCAGGACAGGAAAAATTTTGGTTCCCCTTCGCCAGACATCCTTACGTTTTGCTTCTTCACCTCGATCGTACAAGACTGATAGAGGTACATAAGTGGCTGTCATTGTAGCATCCTCCGGTATAGACCCGCCACCCTACATTCGAGAGAGGAATTCCAATATGCTGGGCTTCAACGTCACTTGCAAGCCAGCGAAAGCAGCGGCTGCTCTGCTGCTTCTCACTGTAGTAGCTGCTCCATTTGCAGCAGCTCAGTCCTCCATCACCACAGAAATCTCGGTCAGTGGCACTCCCACAACCACCGTGATTGCACCCTCTCCAACCGGTCGGGGATACTGCGAGTTTTTTGTCGATCACTGGGATTGCGATCCGACGCGTCCCGAGGCAACTGCTACCGCCTCAGCTGCCACCAGCATCGAGCCTTCCCCCATCGGCCAGAACTGCGAGCTGCACGGAGATCACTACCACTGCGATGGCCCCTCCACAGCGACCGCCACCGCCGCAGCTGCACAGGCCAGTCCTACCGGCCAAGGCGAGTGTGTTCTCCATGGCGACCATTGGGACTGCGAAGGCAGTGACCACTCGGGCCACGATCATTCTGAAGAAGAGCAATCTGGATCCCACGCGGGTCACGATCACTCTGGCTCTCACGCAGGGCACAACCACGGCCCTTCGGAACTCTACGGATGCGGGCTCGCTCCACTCGAAAACTACGATTTGCCTCTTCACATTGGCACGGTCTTCATCCTGCTCATCTCGACCGCCTTTGGCGCCTACTTGCCGATTCTTCTTTACAGCAAAAGCGCTTCCAATGGCTCGGGATGGGGCAAATGGGCGGATGAAGTCTTTTTCATCTGCAGGCACTTTGGTACCGGTGTGCTGATCAGCACGGCCTTCGTCCACCTGCTCAGCCACGCCATGCTCTACTATGCAAACGAATGTGTCGGCGAACTCAAGTACGAATCCACTGGCCCCGCGATTGCCATGGCCGCGGTTTGGTTGGTCTTCTTGGTCGACTTTTTCCTGCTTCGCGCTCTGCGCAAGAAGAGTTTCCAGCAGCCCTCGCAGCACCATGATCACCTGGACGGGATGCAAGGCGTCTCCAAACGTGAAGACGACTCCTCGCTCGATCGCGCCGATTCTACGTCCGAAGAGAATGCGGCAGGGGGAATGTATGGAGGCCTCACTTACGCACAAGCCAAGGTCGCAGAGTGGGACGTGATCGCCATTGAAGCAGGTATCATCTTCCACTCGATTCTCATTGGTGTCACTTTGGGCGTGGCTACAGGTGCCGGTTTCGTGGCCCTGTTGATCGCCATCGACTTCCACCAGCTTTTCGAGGGTCTTGCACTGGGTTCACGTCTTTCTCTCCTCACATGGAAGAGCAAAGCATACAAGTTGTTGATGGCCACTGCTTTCGTGCTCACCACGCCCATCGGTGTTGCCATCGGTATCGGTGTCAGGAAGAGCTTTAATGGAAACAGTGCCGCAACTCTGATCACGCTAGGTACATTCCACGCCTTGAGCGCCGGTATTCTGCTGTACACGGCCTTGGTGGAGCTGCTCAGCGGTGACTTTATTCACAACAAGCAGATGCAGAGAAACTCGCTCGGAAGATGTATCGCCGCAGTCGCAGCACTCACCGTGGGTATCATTGCCATGTCGGTGCTCGCTTTGTGGGCTTAGTCCTGCACTATCTTCCGTCCATGGACTTGCCATTATGACTACGCTTTTTTGTACCAATTCCGTTCTGGAAAAACAAACATGCTTTCATGACTTTTGTGATGCGCTTCTTGTGACCGTGTGAAGAAGGGTGTGTCGAGTGATGTTCGAATCCTGCTGGATGTTTGAGCCTTCAGGATTTCGTTCGCGACCAGACGATCTTGTCGGGGCAAATGAAGGAAATCTTGGGAAAAACGACGTTCAACTTTGTCGTTACGACGGACGCGGCGAAGAGATCTTGCATCTCAGCTCGCGGTCAAGTCGAGTCTCTTCGTTTCGCTTTTCGATCTGAGCGCATCGACAACATTTGCTGGCCGCAGCCGGTCTAGCTCACTTTGGGCCTGTTTAAGCTGCTGCAACAATTATGCTGCGCTCGAGCCTGCATGAAAGGAGAGACCAAGGCGTGCAGAACATCCGCGTTCTCAATGAAAAGCAGGGTCCTGGCGTATGCATCTTGATGCATTACACAGACTTGTGTGCGTACGGTTCCTCGCTCTGTCGTCGCATCGGCAAAGGGTCGAGGCATATATCAATCCGCTGGGGTCGCTCGAGACCAGACCTCTTTCTGTCGCCAAATGTCAACGTGATGTCTTAGCGGTGCCTGCCGCCGCTCAT
Organism: Ustilago vetiveriae; assembly: GCA_928722275.1. Lineage (NCBI taxonomy): Eukaryota > Fungi > Basidiomycota > Ustilaginomycetes > Ustilaginales > Ustilaginaceae > Ustilago > Ustilago vetiveriae. Next base: position 845,309 of record CAKMXE010000007.1, read on the forward strand.
TGTTCTCTTGCTGTCAAACAGTGAACGGCGTCGACATACGTGCCTCGGCCCTTACCGAACCGAGTCGTCATCGATGACCCGACACTGAAGAACTGCTTAAAGTCGGCATTCCGCGGTTGAAGTTCATCTCGAAGTGTTTCGGTCCCGTCCTTCAATCTTTTCCGATGAAGTTGAGGCTCCGTGTCGATCCTCACTTTCTATTCTGTCTACAGCGTCGCCCACTTGTGACCTTGATGATAGACTTGGCGGATTCCAGGCGACAGTTGAAGAGCCAGGTTTCGGTGCTCGTCTGTCGTCTGATCCATTGCTGGATCACTGCCGTGTCTGCGGTCGCAAGCGTACCGTGCTTCCCATGAAGATCGATCCGAGAGCAATTTCAATCTATCAGCGTGCCATTCAAGGTCACCGCTTCAACGTTTATCTGTGCAGAGGTGCAACCGGAAGCAAAGGGCACGCTCGGAACGCTGGGCTGGGACGCTGTCTTCGAACCCTTGTCATCCGTGATGCTTTCAACAAGCCTGCTGAAGCAGCGACAGAAAGCATATAAGGAAAGCGTTCGTCTTGTAGCTGCCGTCGTCCTGTTTCACCACTTTCAGACCTCCACACTCCCCTTCCCTCCCCTTCTCCTCCCCCTTTCCCACTGGACTCTGCTCGATCTCCCATTCCGTTCTCTTTTGTCGTTTTGTCGTGCTTAATCCTTTTGTTCGCAATGTTGTTCCGCTTCAACCTACCACTGCTGCTCTCGGCTGCTTTCATGGCAGCGCCTGCCTTTGCTCTCCCCAACTTTGCCGCCATGATGGCCAAGGGACCCAACGGTGAGCCTTCGCATTTCGAGAAGCGTCTTCTTGCTGCGAACCCTCTGACGATCACCACCATGATCACCGATCTCAAGGTCAAGACAACCGAGCTCAACAGTCAGACCAGCTGTCACGACGCCGGAAGCTTGTTCACCACAAAGACGACCGAGATCACGACGGAAAAGATCTATCAAACCTTCGGAGTGCAACGCGACGGCCGTTTGCTGCCTCCTGGTGAAGACGAGGCTCACTCGTGGCAGCCGCCCCCTCGAGGCGCCAAACGTGGACCTTGCCCAGGTCTCAACACACTCGCCAACCACGGCTACATCCCGCGCAACGGCATCCTAGATCCAATTCAGCTGCTTGTTGGTACTTTCGAAGGTCTCAATCTCAGTCCTGATCTCGCTGGAATCTTGACGGCTATCTCCTTTGTAGGAGTAGGTGACCTTCTGCAGATGAAGCTTTCCATTGGCGACCGATATGGCCTTGGCGATGGCTTGAGCCACCACGGCATCCTCGAAGGCGATGCCTCGGTCACGCGTGACGATCATTACTTTGGCAACAGTTGGGATGCTGATCCGAGCCGTGTTGCGCAGTTCATCAACGAAACCAACACATACGGCAAGGGCAACGTCGACATTTGGTCGCTCGCACAGTCCCGATACCGCGCATGGGACTGGAGTCGCAACAACAACCCGGTTTTCGACTTTAATCCTTGGCGCATGCTCGTCGCCTACGCAGAAAGCGGTTTCGTCCACGAGGTACTGCGTGGTTCTTTCGTCAAGTTCGACGAATCCATGATCAAGAGTTGGTTCCTCTACGAGCGATTTCCCAAGGGATGGTCAAAGAGGCTCGTGCCATTTTCAACCCCGGAAATCCTTGCTTGGGCCAGCATCATTGAGATTGCCAAGCCCACCGTTCCTGGCTGGAGTGTTGGCAAAGGTGCATTCATTCCTATGCCGACGACCGATGGAGCGTACCAAGAACTTGCCTCGCTCATCGACCCTAGAACATCGGATGCCACGCTCGGCCGGTTGTTCTGCGATGCTGGAAATGCCGTCCTTGGATTCTTTCCGACGCAGATTACCAACTTGTTCGGCGACTTTGGCCTCATGGGCGTTGGCACCACTTTCAAGTGCTCGTAAAACGATATCTGCCCGCTTCGACACGAGCGCAGCACGACTCGGACCAAACGCTTGCAACCTCATGTTTGAAACTTCCCGTATCTCGTCCATCTTCGTTCCTTCCCATCGCTCCACATTCTTTTGTATATACCCTGTACCAGGTAGTGCACTTCCGTCTGTTCTCACCTTCTTCGCTCACAATACACTGTCATTCCTTGTCAATTGCCTGCGTCGTTGTTATTTAATGGTTCGGGCCTGCTGTTGACTTGTGCAAATTGCTTTGTGCTTGGCGCGACGATACTTTTTTTTTTTGAGGTTGGTATTGGCAGAATGCCTCGCCCATTGACGCACTACATGACGCATCAGAGAGTGCTGCAGCAACCGCCATCATCACCCTCCTGCGTAGCTTTGCAATACAGCGTATCACGGTTGCGAGGAGTCAGGCAATGAACCGGCTCAGTAGGATGTTGAGTTTGTCCCGCATCTTGGAACTCACATCTCATCAAGTACATAATCACGAGGCTCCCGGATGCAGCTTGACACGAAGCCGCTCAGTCTTCCATGAGATCGTCTCGCACCTTGTCGGCGTCCTCGTCCGCCCTGTGATCTTCCGCCGCGGCGCGATCCAAGTCCATCGGGTCCGTGTCAAAGATGGTCGCGCCCCGATCCAAGTCCATCGGATCCGGAATGCGGTTGTGGACGTCCTGATCGACATGATTTGCAACGACCGTGAGCATCTCGACCGCTACGTCGCGAATTCCAAGCGTGTCAAGACAGGGATAGTTGTTGCTACCGCCAAGGCCTCGAACCCACACTTGAAGTGAGCCGGTTGTGTTGATGTCCTTGACCCTTGCCTGCTGGTCTTTGAGGCCCAGATCGATGAGCACGGTCAACAGGCCACGCTCGGTAAGTGAGGCGGGTGAGCTTCCCTGCTCGTGCCTGAGCTTTGGCCCAGCGTGTATGTCCTTCCTAGCATCACTATCGGCTTCTGCGGGTCCAGCTTTTGCGCGATTCTTGGCTTCCCAGGCCACGAAGGTCATCTGTGCAGCGGCATGCTCTTCTGCGTCGCCCAAAGGCTGCGAGAGGTCACCGACAAACACAGGAATGATTCCGTCGATGCCATGCTGTAGGTGCGGCATTTGAATGGCCACACCGCGTTTCCAACAGTACCATAGGTATTCCGGCGAGATTTCTGACACTGTGACTTTGAGGTGGTCGAAATGCGTGAAGCGGGTCCAGGCATGGACATTGACATTGTTGGGTCGTTGCTCTCGGACCTTCTGGCAAATACCTTGGATATGTTGCAGCACCATTTTCTTAGGGTCTTGTTCAAGCTTCACGATGCCCTGCAGAATCGACTCGAGGGGCTCGGGCTCGGAATGACATTGCGCCCTGCGATCCTGGTTCTCGCTTGTTGCAAAGTCTTGCTTTTGAGTTTTAAGCGCATCCCAAGCGGTCATGAACAACAGCCGAGTCATGAGCTCACCGCGAACGCCCCTGAGAATGTCAATGTCAGCTGGCGGAAGACACATGGTGCTCAGCGTCTCGAGGATCGACCCGTAGCAATTCGACGCCTTCTGATGGGGCAAGGGCGTCTCGCCGGCGGTCTGATTGGGCGCCGGCAGCATGACCAGAGCAGCGGCGGTGGCAAGTACCGGCTCGGATGGCGAGTCAATGTGCATGACCGCATCAACGTCAACGGCTTTCAGGATGCGCATGTGTCGATCGACGGCATCGCGTGCGAAAGTAGCCTGTCGGCCAAAGCAGGAAGTGTCGCTGGTTCGTGTGGGCACGAATTGCAACGCGAGACAAGAGGCGAGGATATTGAAGCAAGTGTTGCGTTGGCCTCGAACAAATTTCGCCGTACCGAGCAGCTTCTCGATGGCTGTGGACCAGAATTTGGACTGCAGCAACGAGGACCACAGGGGCCGTCCATACTTTCGCATGTGGGTAGGGTCGGCAGCCTGACTGGCTGTGTTGAGGGGCATGAGCTCGTGTCTGAGGACGTCAAAGCCAACACCGACGAAAGTAGGCAAGGGCACACCATCCCTGTGTCGCATAGACGTGTACTCGGCTTGCGGACGAACGAGGGAAGTGGAGCCGCTTTGGGTGCTCGTCAGGACGAGCCAAAAAGAGATCGAGGAGGTCTCTTGACGCTTTCCCTGCGGCGACGCAAGGTGTTTACGGCAAAGCGCTTCGCGCAGCTGGTGTTCGAACTCCGCAATGTAATTCCAGGCGCGACGAATGCTGGCAAGGAACTCGAACGGGAGCGTTGTACATTCGTCGATCGCTACATAGACGAGCGTGTCGGAAAGTGAACTTGGGGCAGTGCGCAATTGGCGCGAATGCCGTTGTTCCATCGAGTCGAGTTCGTGGCGGACCAATTGCAATGGCACATCCAGATAGAATCCGAAGAGATCGTTCGTTCTCAAAATGTACGGGAGGATCTCAAGAGACAATTGCCGGGCAGTGCAAGCAACTTGCTCAAAAAAGGCGAGACGCATCTCTTCGTGGTCCCTATTACCGAAATCGTTGAGTTGGCGCAGGTAGTCGAACTTGTCGTCCGGGAGTTGGCGTGCTTGCAGATGCTGAGCAAGAGTCGCGAACCAAGCGGCGAGCAGAATGGCAGCACGACGATCCTCGGTCAACTCCTTCCTCTTGGGCAGATAATCCAAGGCGAGCTCCATGATAGGCTTGTTGCCTAATGGATAGCCGGCACGCACCGACGTGGTTTTGAGTGGACGGATGCAGACGTACAAGAGAGGAGCGGTCTGGCCGACTTGAAGCAGCATTTGTGTCTTGCCGGTGCCGCTGGACTGAACGATGTGAGTTCCTCTGTAATACGGACGCTCGTCGTGCATTTTCTTGACAAACAGAGAAAGGTTGACGTTGGCAGTGAATGCGAGGAATCGACGCTCTGCGTTACCCTTGTACGGCTGACGGAGGCTTTGGGCAAGAACCTCTCGGAGACCAGCTTCAACGTCATTGAGGTCAGCGGTCGGTCGGGAGGGAGGCGGAGGCAACGAGTCCAAAAGATAGCAGAGGAACGCTTCGGGCGAAATGAGCGAGTTTTGCTCTTGGATACGCTTGATGGCATCGGCAACGGCACCTTTTGCCTTTTCCGGCGCCTCCTTGGGCAAGCAGCGTACGTTGTCGAAGTACGGCTCGAGTGCCCCTCGCTCGTCTTCAATCATCGCAAAGAGTGCATCGATCTGGTACTTGAGCACCTTTTCCTGGTTGGCCTTCAGATTGCTCTGGATAAATCCGCAGAAAAGGACCAGCGTTGACCAGCCTTCCCCCACCTTATCCTTGACGAAATCTGCTTTCTCTTTGGCATCCTTGGATCGAGGCAACCATCGAGCTTGAAGTGGCGCCAAAGTCATGTCGTCGTCGTTGTCGTCGGAGCGACGTGGGGTATGCGGTCTTTCGTCGACATTCTGCGACAGTACTTCGAGGTTTGCAATCGACTTGACAAAAACATGGAGCGGTGGCGGATGATGGAGATTCGCATGGACAAATTCCAATACGCTTTTGTACGCGCCTGCAATGATGGGATGTAGAGTAGTGTCTGCGGTCGGCGATCTCGTCGACAGCGGCGACAACACGAGGCGATCAAGCTCCGCCTGTAGGTGTCTATCGGAGGCCGAAGACTTCAGGACAGACTGCATGTTTGAAGATCAACCTGTCGGCATGGTGGTGGTGGTGACGATCATGTCGATGATGACGGTGGTGAGCCGTGGCTGCTTAGAGGCGTCGGAGCGTGAAGGGCAGGCACGTGACCCTCGGCTCAGCCGCAAAAGCACCGCCTGCATGGATCCACGTGTCAACGCTCTGATCATCCTAGGCCTAGCAGGCAGGGCGGATTTGTGCGCGCAGCGCACAAATTTAGGCCTAGGGTCAGGCTGACAACCCCAGCAACTGTATCCACAATGTCTTCATTCAGGCATCCAGGTCAAGCTGCGCAGCTGTCTGGACATTGGCACACATGTCCTGCATCTGCAAGGTGGTAATCTGAACATGACTGAGAAAGCACTTTAGCAAACAAAGTTGATGGTGGAAGCGGGAACAAATGCAGATCTGGTAGAAACGAGACACTGCTGTGATCCTGGAAAGCATGCAGAGGGAGTATTCAAAGTAGAGCGCCGGTACTGTCTTGAGAGAGAGAGGGGAGACCAAGTCCATTGTGCTGCATGCGTGTATGCTGTGCCTCTGATGTGTGACTTGGTATCAGGCTGAGATGTAGATTCAGTCCAGATCCATACCAGCCTGTTGCCTTGTAGGGTCGACCTCCTCAAACTCGTTGGCTGCAGCCAAGATGGAATGCAAGCCAGGCTGGACTCGCTCATTCCACATAGGATTTGGCATGACGTTGAGATTGACGGCCTGGTCAACTTTGGTGGTGGATGAGAGGATTTCGGCAAAGATACCGCGCACTCCCATCTTGTCTAGACAAGGATATGCGTGTGGGTTGGCCGCACCGCAAATACAGAGCCGAGGACATGTTTGACCCATTATGGTTTTCAATTGTGGCTGCATGCTTTGCGGTGGGTCACTGAAAGATGTACAAGTACCCAGGTCAAGGAGCACGTTTAGCAGAGCTCATTTGGTGAGTGGCGCCTCTCCTTGCGGCGCGACCAAGGCGCGTGTAATGGGCAGACCAGTCAGTTTAGCGGCTTTGGTCGCATCACCTTCCCAGCCCTGTGCATCCTCTTGGTTCTTGGCCTCCCAGCCAACGTAGCTCATGTAGCGTGCAGCGTGCTGCTTGACATGTTTGGCTTGCAGTGCATCGCTGTCCGCAGCAGAGTCCGTCACAAAAGGCTTGTCAAGACGACCCATGAAGACCGGAATAATGCCGTCGATACCTGGCTGCCTGCGGGCCAATTGCAACGCAACCCTGCGCTTCCAGCAGTACCACAAGTACTCCTGGGAAATCTTGGTGATCTCTTCAGGCAGTACGTCAAAGTGTGTGAAATTGGTCCAGACCGGAAGCAGCTCGTGAGTTGTGTCAGCGTCGAGATGGAGCGCGTGCCAATTGGAGCTCAAGCCTGCCTGGTAGACGTTCCATACACGTTTGCGCACCCTGGCAGAGTTGTCATCGTCGAGATTGGCGAGGCCTTTGACTAGGTCTTTGAGGTTCACTGGCTAACTAAGAACGCTTGCTTTCTTGTTTACGTCTGGCGGGTCCTGTCCGGCACGTGAGCGCTCAGCCGCAAGGTCATCAAGTTGCCGGCGCTTTGCAGCGTCGCAAGCAATCATCAGGACGGTGCGCAAGGCAAGCTTGCTGTGGCAGCCTTTGAGCAAGGGAATTTTGGCATCGAGGAGGCATTGTTGGCCAAAAACTTTGAGAATGTATCCATACGTATTGGTCGCCTTTCTCTGGCTGTGCATGATCATGCCTAGCAACCGCCTTCCAGCTCCGTTGCGGCCCAAATCCAACATCATGAGCGAAGCTGCAATGGCCAGGACAGGCTCGGAGGGAGATACAACCGACATGGAACCTTGGTCAGTAACGTGGCTGGCGATGCGCATGTGGCGATCTACAGATTTATCCATGAACAGCTTTTGCTCTTCAAACTGAGTCGAATATGGCAAGTGAGTTGGGACGAGGCTCAGCGCAAGTCAAGAGGCCAGAATGCTGAAACAGTGGTGCGCGTTGGAAGCCAAAAAGTCTTCAGCGCCTCTCAGTTTGAACATGGCCATACTCCAGAGGCGTTCAGGACGGAGCAAGCTCCACAACAGCCGTCCATACAAGACCAAGTGTTCAACTGCCGATGCCTCTGAGGCGGAAAGGAGCGGCGTCTGCTCTGCAAGCAGCACGTCAAAGCCCACACCAACAAAAGTGGGCAGGGACGGCGCAGATTTGTCACGCAACAATGCTCTGGCATCCGCATGCTGGACCAAATGCGTGGCGCTGCGGCTGGTGCTTAAGAGTATGAGCCAAAACATCGAGCTGATTTCATGAGAGCAATGAAGCTGATTGATGGAATTCCATGCACGGCGGAGACTGATGAGCGGGTTGTTGTTCTTGTCCACGCCTTGGACGTTCATCTCGACGCACTTGTCGACAGCAACGATAACAGGAGGTGTGGGTGAGGAAGAGCTTGTTTGAGGGTTGAGCGCTCAAATCTGCTCGGAAACGAGCCGGATCTGGTGATCGAGCTGAACAAGTGGGATTTGGATATACTGACTGAAGATGTGTTGGTAGTTGTGCGTGCGCTCAGGAGGCAGCAAGGATTGCAGGAGCGTCATGGTCGCTTGCTTGGTGATTGATTTGAAGAGCCAAATTGCGTTGAGGATTGTCGCCATCTCTGTTTTCAAGGCAGTTAAGCTGCAAGAGGTAGTCAAGCTTGTCTTGGTTGGTAGATCTGTTGCCGAGTTGCTTAGCAAGCTCTGCAAACCAAGCGCCAAGGAAGCAGGCAACCTGAAGATTGCAGAGGAGTTGGTGAGATTTGTGAGCCTCTTTGAAATAGGCGCGGACTCCTTTGTTGGGGAAGGGATAACCGGCTTTTGCTCTGCCATTGGCGCTGAGATGACGGAAGCAGACGTAGAGGAGAGGGGTGCGGTGGCGGCATTCGAGAATCATACGCATCTTGCCCGTGCCGCTTGACTGGACAATTGGCGTGCCTTGAAGGTAGGGTTGAGGCGCATTGACAGCAAGAGATGTGATCTGTTGATCGATGTTGGTGATGAAGCTGACAAAGCGATCTGGGGCAGTACCGCAATACCGGCAACCAAATTGGGTTGCAAAGTGGCGGTTGGAATCCTGGTCGTCTGGCCCTAGAGTTTTGCCGGGCAAGCAAAGCACAGTGTGAACCAGGACAAGCAACAGAGTCGTGTTGCGATCCTGTGCGTCAAAGGCGGGTGAGGCAAGGTGGGAGTAAGCAGTTGCAAGTGCTGTTTGCAGGACCAGCACCTTACAAGGGGGGGCCATTTCCAAAAAAAAGTAGGGTTGCTTAATGAAAGTTGTTTATTTACCAAAAATAGGCATGTTTTACTAATTAACCCTACGCAAGTTGCCTAATAAAAATTTGCGGTACGGCTCCGTCAAAGTTGGCCCAAGTCGTGTCGGGACGCCAAACATTTCATTTTTCAGGGACGCGCCCATAGTAAAGTATTGCTCAAATGGGGTTAGGGTTAGGGTTACAAGGGGGTCTGGTCCAAAAACAAAGTAGGGTTGCTTAATGAAAGTTGTTTATCTACCCAAAATAGGCATGTTTTACTAATTAACCCTACGCAAGTTGCTTAATAAAATTTTGCGGTACGGCTCCGTCAAAGTTGGCCCGAGTCGGGTTGGGACGCCAAAAATTTCGTTTTTCAGGGACGCACCCATAGTAAACTATTGCTCAAATGGGCCCATTTGAACACCCTGAAAGTCTCATGGAGGTGTGTAAAGCGGTGGCGGAGCAATGGCCAGCTTCTCAATTTTTGCAATTTTGGCAAAAGCTCCAATGGTCCCCCCTTACAAAGTGGAAAAATGGACCCGCTCCAATTGCTCTGCTGCCTTAAGCAAACTTGTTGAGGGATGTCAGGAGATGATAAACTGAAAGTTCTGGACAATATGGCCAAGGTATGGTCGATATACAGAGGGTTGGCCATGTCAACCCTAACCCTACTTTTGTCGACTTGACACTGGCACACATCACACAAGCATGGTTGGCTATGTACAGGGTTTTCAATTTTTTTTAGGGTTATATGACTGTCTGGTCCGAGGTAAAAACTGATATGCACTTTTTTTGTTCTAGCAACCTCAGTTGATAGGTAAAGATGTATAATAGTTACAAACATCGTTAAAGTTTAACGAAAATTGTAACTTTCCAAGCCGTCAAAGTTTTGGAGTGACCTGAAAAAAGTACTAATTGATGGGCCTGCTGATGCATTGAGGGTTAGGGTTAGGGTTAGGGTTAGGGTTAGGGTTAGGGTTAGGGTTAGGGTTAGGGTTAGGGTTAGGGTTAGGGTTAGGGTTAGGGTTAGGGTTAGGGTTAGGGTTAGGTTAGGGTTAGGGTTAGGGTTAGGGTTAGGGTTAGGGTTAGGGTTAGGGTTAGGGTTAGGGTTAGGGTTAGGGTTAGGGTAGGTGCTGCTTGTCCAGGGTTTGTGTAAC